>OX328124.1:121498418-122098418 GCA_946811695.1 Gonocerus acuteangulatus
ACCAATTACGGCCAACACACTACCAAATACTTGACAGACACACAAACCAATACTAATACGCAACCAATACTATTGTAACGAAACCTATACTAATACAAACCAATACTAATACGCAACCAATACTATTGTAACGAAACCTATACTAATACAAACCAATACTAATACGAAACCAATACTATTGTAACGAAACCTATACTAATACAAACCAATACTAATACGCAACCAATACTATTGTAACGAAACCTATACTAATACAAACCAATACTAATACGAAACCAATACTATTGTAACGAAACCTATACTAATACAAACCAATACTAATACGAAAGCAATACTATTGTAACGAAACCTATACTAATACAAACCAATACTAATACGCAACCAATACTATTGTAACGAAACCTATACTAATACAAACCAATACTAATACGAAACCAATACTATTGTAACGAAACCTATACTAATACAAACCAATACTAATACGCAACCAATACTATTGTAACGAAACCTATACTAATACAAACCAATACTAATACGAAACCAATACTATTGTAACGAAACCTATACTAATACAAACCAATACTAATACGCAACCAATGCTATTGTAACGAAACCTATACTAATACAAACCAATACTAATACGAAACCAATACTATTGTAACGAAACCTATACTAATACCAAACCAATACTAATACGAAACCAATACTATTGTAACGAAACCTTTACTAATACCAAACCAATACTACTGTAACGAAACCTATACTAACACGATACATCATAGACAAGCTGACATAAAACAAATTTGGTATTTTTATATTATGATATATATATTCATTCATTTCATTGGTAAATTACTGTGTAGCGAAAAACAATAACAATAATAACAAGTAAGTGCAATATAAGTATATGGATAATGATAAGAAATAATGTAATAATAATAATGTGTAATATAAGTATATATATAATAATAAGGAATAATGTAATAATAATAATATTAATGAATAAAATAATTATATAGATATAATAATGTACGCTATAAGTCTATAGATAATAATAATGTATAATGTAAATATAAACAATATAGATATAGTGCAATAATATACGCATATGTATATATGTGTGTGTATGTATATGAATTCTGTAATCATGCAATCATCATTTATTGTCAAATCATCATATCTCCATTTATTGTTAAATCATCATTTATTGTAATCACTGTTATTATCATTTATGTAATCATCATTTATTGTAATCACTGTTATTATAATTTATGTAATCATCATTTATTGTGTAACTAATTTTGTAATCATGTAATCATCTTTTATTGTTATAGAGTATATCGCTAAAAACTGCGAAACTTTTAATAAATAAATAATATGTTCATTCAATATTTGTTAAAAGTTGTATCGCCTAGCCTCTAAAACTTATTAAATAAGAAATAAACAATTATTTTTCTTCGTGATCAGTAGCATTTGACTAATGACTAACTAGGTAATTTTATAGTACCAATGATTAAAACAGGCTTTGACTAAGGGTCATTCCATATCAAATCAACACACTTTTTTCCCTCACCATCTCGGATTGTGATGAAATTTGGTACATCGGTTACATTCATAGGGAATAAGAAAACCACCAAATTACAGCATAATATCTCAAACGGTTTCCGAAATATGGCCTTGTAAAGTTTGTCAAAACCTGTCAAAATCGCTCTGCAGTACATCATTTAAAAGATCAGAACTCCTCTCCTATTTATGTTAAAAACATGGAAAGGGTGTCATTTTTTAGCTCTTTTTATGCCCTTTCGAATGATGTGTAACACATGATAGATTATGGCAACAAAATGTTTTTTTAAAATCAGAAATAAAATTTTAATTTTAAATATTTTTAAAAACGCATTTTAAAAAATTTTTAAAAAATGTATATATAATAGGTTGAATCACCAGTATTTAGTATACCAAGTTTGATAATGGGATGAGAGTGGGTTCATAGTCAAAAAAATCTTTTATTATTGGCGGTTTCTTACAATATCTAAGTGTTTTAGTATAAAACGCAATAAAAATTCCCTGAATGAATACAATCTAAGGTAAAATAATATAACACTTATATAGATGCCTGTTAACTAAGTAAGAGAACCTTCAAACCCTATTCTTTGTAAATTCTAATCATTCTTAAATTATAAATTAATGCAGTTATAAAATTTATTTTAATTATAAGAGATGAATTAAGCACTAATGAATTCCGTATCATTTACATTTTAATTAGACATGACTTTGTTGCGAAGTTGTTGGTTTATACCTGAACAAGGTAAAAGACAATTTAAACTCCTGTGAGTTCGTCATAACACTGGATTTTGCAGAAAATTACAGCATGATTGTGCAAAATGAAGCACAAAGTTATCACTGGGTTAGTGAACAAGCTACAGTACATCCTTTCTTAATTTATTACAGAGAAGAGGGTAAACGCAAACATTTAAGCTATGTAATAATTTCAGAATGTCTTGAACACAACACTGTTGCCGTGTACAGTTTTCAAAAGAAGCTTGTTCATTTTTTGACCATTAAGTTTGGAGAAGTTCCGCAAAAGTTCATTTATTTTTCTGATGGATGTGCAGCTCAATACAAGAACAAAAAGAATTTCATAAACCTATGTCACCATAATGAAGATTTTGGCATTGAAGCTGAATGGCATTTTTTGCCACTGCCCATGGTAAGGGCCCAAATGATGGACTTGGTGGCACCGTCAAAAGATTAGCTGCAAAAGCTAGTTTGCAACGACCATTTCAGAACCAAATATTAACACCACACGAATTGTACGAATGGTCAGTTGTAAATATTTCTGGCATTCATTTTGATTACGGGACGCAAGAAGATTATGTCTTGGCAGATCGATTTTTGAAAAAACGGTTTAGTGAAGCACTGACAATAAAGGGAACTCGACAATACCATAGCTTTATACCTGATGCCTCAAGCAAAAATAAGTTATCTGTGAAAATCTTCTCAGAATCAACAGTTTCTTCTCAAGTATCAATATCACTACCAACAGACAAAATGATCTTTGCAGACTGTAATGACTATATTAGCGTAGCCTACAACTCTAGCTGATGGCTTGCTTATATAATCGACAAAAACGAAGACGAAGATGAACTAAAAGTTACCTTCCTTCATCCTAAAGGACGTTCTCCGTCATTTAGCTATCCAAGAAGACCCCATGTCTTAAGGCTACCATTTAATGATGCATTGTGTAAGGTGAATCCAACAATTCTAACAGGAGGAATTTACATCTTATCCAAAGGGGAAATTTTAAGAATCAATGAAATGTTAACCGACTAACTCCAACACATGTAGACCTCATGTAGGTTTGACTATACAATGTTCAACCACTTTTTCACTTTGTAATTAAAATAATTAAATCGAATTAAAACATATGCAATGGTAATGTTTGAGTTTAATTTTAAAATTATGTATCAAAGAGTTTTCATGTTTAAAAATACATAAAATTAGTACAAAGCTGCCTTCGGTTCTAAATTATTTTGAATAAGAACCCATTGCAATCCCATAATCAAACTTGGTATATTAATTAGTAATAATGTGATCTATTTTATATAAATTTTTGAAAATGTTTGAAAATGCGTTTTTAAAAATATTTAGGCATCTAAATAAGTGTTGTTGTTTACCTTAGATTGTATTCATTCAGGGAATTTTTATTGCGTTTTATACTAAAACACTTAGATATTGTAAGAAACCGCCAATAATAAAAGATTATTTTGAGTAAGAACCCATTCTCATCCCATTATCAAACTTGGTATACTAAATACTGGTGATTCAACCTATTTTATATAAATTTTTGAAAATTTTTAAAAATGCGTTTTTAAAAATATTTAAAATTAAAATTTTATTTCTGATTTAAAAAAAATTTTGTTCCCATAATCTATCATGTGTTACACATCATTCGAAAGGACATATAAAGAGCTAAAAAATGACACCCTTTCCATGTTTTTAACATAAATAGGAGAGGAGTTCTGATCTTTTAAATGATGTACTGCAGAGCGATTTTGACAGGTTTTGACAAACTTTACAAGGCCATATTTTGGAAACCGTTTGAGATATTAAGCTGAAATTTGGTGGTTTTCTTATTCCCTATGAATGTAACCGATGTACCAAATTTCATCACAATCCGAGATGGTGAGGGAAAAAAATGTGTTGATTTGACATGGAATGACCCCTACCTAATTTTTTTTTTTTTTTTTTTTTTTTTTTTTTTTTTTTTTTTTTTTTTTTTTTTTACGGCGCATCGACAAATCTTGGCCATTAGCGCCGGGCCTCCAGGGTGCAACCAGGAATTTTCTCAGCGAGCCCTGAGATGAGAAAAATGACCCCTAATGAATAATAAATCGTGACTACGCTAAAAAATATTAATGTTTGAAAATTAAAAATAAAAAAAGTCCGACTCGCAGGAACTGCAGCATCTTAGCGCGGTTCCGTTCATGTCCCTAGTGCCATTTGATAAGCTTAGAAAAAAAATAAACTTATTTTTTTTTTATATATCTTGTGAAAATTGTCAAAATCCTCTCGAACATCTCGAATAAAAGTGATATTAAGGCGTCAGGGACACCGACAATAGCTAACTTTTACACAGAAGCGGAAATTACAGAATCTGGCTCTCATTCTAAAGCAAAGCTCTATAAATCAATACAAAATATGCCTATAAAGCCTTTCTAGAGGATACAGAAGCATGGGCGTATATGAGGGGGGGGCTGAGGGGGCAGCCCCTCCCGAAATTTTGAATTGATGATAAAAACTTCTCGTAAAACCCTTAAAAATAAATTAAATAAGATCACTTAGTTCATAAAACATATTTTATTTTACGTGTAATAGCGTTTTAGTTGCCTAAAACTATTCCAAGCTCTAAATATTTAGTATTCCATACCCTGGAAATGGTCTCAGCCCCCCCCCCGAAATTGTTTTTATATACGCCCATGTACAGAAGGATCAAGAAGAAGTACACAAGATTGAGTAGAATACCCTGCCTAATATAGCCTATATAGAATAATATGTTGAATAAAACCTATCTAGTAAATACACAAGGACAAATAAAAGTCTTGACGAATAACAAATCAAGAAAAAAAACTTTATTTAACAAAATAAAACAAAGTTTAGTTGCCCAACTACAATAGTATAATATACCTAATTAAGTCTATGGAGTAGACACAAATGGACCAAAAACAAGTCTTGTGGAATATTGTTTTTTTTTCTAATTAAATATTTTTTATCAATATTTAGTATATAACCTTTGTTGAAAACTATTGATTGCTAATTGATGAATCGGTTTACAACTAAGTAGTCTTTATCAATATTTAGTATATAACCTTATGTTTGGATCTGTGTTTTTGGGGTGCTCTCCGCCTAGGCTTTGTATTTGTGTCGGCTGATACCTGGGGTATATTTACAGCTCTTGAGGATTAACTCTTAGCAGGTAAATTTCCTGCGGCCCCCTGGTTTCTACGGGCATTGAACTTTAGGAGGATTGGATTTAGGACTTAATATACGTATGTAGACTAAATCATAGCAAGAAGTAATCCTCCGTCGTAGGTTCTTAATTATGTAGACTCGCTAATGTTATCCAATCTTAGATACATCGTATTTAAAATCCACAGCAAAACACGACATTTCATCAGAATCCCCTGCTGAATAAAACTTATATAGAATAATATGCAAAATAAAGCCTATCTAGTGGATAAAAATAGAGGAAAAAAGCCGTTCGTGGTGGTAGAAAATCTTTAACGTATTTCGCTCAGAAATCTCCGAAATATTGCCACTAATTTTACGTATCCTGTTTTATAGCCAAATAGATTAATGTTCTATAATCAATAAGAAAAATCTACTAACAATAAAAAACTATGGGTAACAGATGAAAATAGGGAATACCAAGAATAATTCTAAAGAACGAAATCAACACCAGTACTGTCACATCTAGATATTCATACGGCATCTTCGAATTCTAACAAACAAAATATTGATTCTAATTATACGTATCCTGTTTCATTGACAAATACATTTGACTACTATAAGCAATTAAAAACACTAGGGAATATGCCAAAGAACTCGGAGTAGGAGCCTCGACAGTTTCAAGACATTTGAAGGAAATCGACAAATCCAAAACTGACATTTCATACGGTATTTCTCCGATTGACATCGCCTAATCAAAACTTTCATTAGAACCTTTTTTGTAGAGCATTTAGTAAGCTTTCTAATGGTATTCTTCCGTTTCCCAAATTCTCAACCTTTTTCGAGATATTAAGGAAAGTATACAAAGTTACCAAAACTTTTTTATGCCTGTTAATAAAATATTTTATTCTAACCCTTCCTTAACTCCAAACGCAACCAAAATTTCAACATATTAGTTTTAATGGAAGTAGAACATGCAGTAAATTTTTCAACTGAATCCCTTGATTCTAAGTACCCAAACCAAAAACGGCATTCAAAAATTATTTTTTCAGTTTTCTCGAAAACGGTTAAAGCTATCGCCTTGAAAATGGTTCCATTCGTTTTCCTAGCCCAAGAAGCCTATAAAAAGAGTACTTACAAGCTTATGAACTCAAAAACGTAAGCGTTACGATTTTTTTTGCGCGAATTTCGCCCCAAACGCCATCTTCCAGTGGGCGGATTTTGCTGGTTAACGAACTTGACCTTTCAAATTGGACGACAGATTTTTGTACCAAATTTCATCAAAATCGGACCATTCGTCTTCTATTTAGAGAGCGAACAGACAAATATATATATATATATATATATATAAATAAATATATACATATATATATATATATATATACAAATTTGAACCACCGTTATTTTCGGTTTCTAGGGGTTCTGAAACGCAAAATTTTCTAGTCGGCACTTCCGGATTGTTTCATTGTATCAACCTTATAAGCGGGGTTCCTCCCTATGGGGGAGGGAGGAACCGCGCTAAAAAAAATGCTTAGATGTGTTTGGACACACGAGTTTTATTAGAATGGCAGCTATAGCATATTGCAGGCACAGTCTATATACAACATTCGCGTTGAGGTATTTTACTGAATTCCATGCGAGGAGAGTAAAAGTCTTGGGAAGTGTTTGGAGTATGTGACACCTGATATTTATAGCCCTGTTCAAATAGATGGAAAAGGGGTGAGGCCTATATTCCCACAGGATTCAGCTATTTTAATACCGCCCTGTGGAACCAGGAGGGTGGATCGGGCTCCGCTCCAGGGGCATCTAGGGTTGACCGTCTCGTAAGGGTTAGGAAAATCGCCTTTTATGAACTTCATTCGAAATTATATGTAAATAAATTCCGTAGTTATGTACGTAAGAAGTACAAAAACTCGTTTTTTAGTTAAATGTAAAGAAGATGTTCAGGGAATTTTTCGATTTACGAATACATAAATTATTGTAAATTTAGTTCTAACGAACATATTATCGCACCGTCTCAATATAAAAATCAATACAGATGCAGCCTGGGCAAGTGTCTATTGATTCTTTACGATAATATAGGCTTAAATTTCTTACGTTTCAATATAAATTATATGTTAGGGTTTGAAAAAATGGATTTTAAATTTGTGTCTAAGCATTATTTTAGTCTAAAAATGGAACACGCTTTTGAATGTGATTACGATAATAATCACAGACCCTGGAGATATGCTTACGATCACAATTATAATCGTAATTACATCGTAAATTTTATATGTATATATATACATATATATATATATATATATATATATATATATATATATTTGTATTTTTTTTTATTTGTTTCCTCCTTACAGTAGCCCTGCAAGAAGGGAGTTTAATTTTGTCTGCAAGTCTCATGCAATAAACAGCATACCACTTGCATTTGTAGATTAACATATTTTGTTTTTTTAAACATATTATTAGTTTTAGTTAAAATTTAAAAGCTTACAAATTAAAACTATACAAAATACAACAAGTGGAGAAAAATTAACAAAAGAACAGAATATAAAATGAAGTAAAACAAAAACATGAATAATAAAGAATAAATGAATGATCAACAAGATTTAAAAGTAGAAAAAATTAAATTTTAGTACTACCACATAAAATGCTTAATACCAAATTTTATTAGTAATAGGTATTCAATCTTCCCATTGCTATGTAAAGCTGATCAGCAAATTCTCTTAATGCCTTATTATGGCACATAAACAGAGTTTGTTCTGGTAATGGCCAGACTCCGTTTTGTTTCATAATTGTTGTTTTTAATTTTAATTGTATTAGTAGTCGGCAGTCGTATACTAAGTGTTGGTAAGTTTGTTCCGTAAGAAATTCGCATGGACAAGTGTTTCTGTTTGTGATTTTGAAACGGTGTAAGTATGAGTTTATTGATCCATGACCTGTCACAAGTTGTGTTGTGTAAAAATCTGTCATAGTTTGTTTTTTTGTTAAATATGTTTGAATTATATATATATATATATATATATATATATATATATATATATATATATATATATATATATGCACACACACACACACAAATTTGAACCACTGTTATATTCTAAATCTATGGGTTCTGAAACTTGAAATTGTCTATTCGTCAATTCCGGATTGCGTCCTGAGGTCAACCTCATAAGTGGGTTTCCTCCTTATGTATGGAGGGAGGAACCTCGCTAATAATACGTACAAGTTGATGCTATTCACCTACTAGGTAGTCGAGGCACCATAATTTTTGTTATTATCTTTCATGGCTCACCAACATCTGGACTATTATCTCCGACATTCAGCTAGGAATTTTCTTAACGCGTAATGAAATGATAAAAATCCCTACTGCAGGTGGGACTCGAACCCCCATGCATGGATGGCGAAGGGGAAATACTAAACTCCTGAAGAATAGGCATACGAGACCTGTCTACCCCCTGAAATACGTCGGAATGTCCCTTCATCTAGAACAGGACGTGCATGTAATAATGCTGCATGGGAGGCGGAATTCCCAGGATCCCACAGCGAGTCCCTGGAAAGCGAGCGGAGAACTCACAGACTCCTCCGAGGGAATTCTTGTTGTTTCAACTCGCTGCTGAGCTCATTCTTCTTGTTTTCGCTGAGTTAAAAGGTTCCCAGATTAAAGCCAAATACTCGCTGACCTATATACTCGTGGCTTGTTGATTTCTCGCTTCCTTCTTGATTAAACGCTAAAAAACAATTCTCGTCGGAGCAAGCAATCGTTTAATGAACAACTTTAACTAGAATTAACTTCCTTTCGGACCATTGGGAAGTTTTTGAAACTTAACATTTTCTTGCTAGAAATAAACCGGACATGAAAATATAAGGCTTTTATTTATTTTTAGTTCATTTCCTCTTTCCCTCCGGTCCAAATTTTTGTGTATATATATATATATATATATATATATATTCATTTTATTAATTAAGCTTATCGCAACTGAGGCGACGAAACTGCAGCTATAAATAATTGAGGTAAGTACAGGAAAGTCAATAGTATAGTCAATGGTAAATCGTAAAATAAATAAAAAGTACGAGTCGTAAGTAAAGTAGTAGTTAATAGCTGAGAGAAGTATCTTAATTCTGTGTTGATATTCCAGTGTCTCACTCAGTGATATTTACTTCTAGAAATAAAAAGGGGGGAAGGAAAAGAAAAGGGGAGAAAAGGCAAAAATAAGACAAATAAATAGACAGATAAAAGAAGGAAGGAAAAAATAAATTTATATTATATATAACAAAAATAAACAATTGAAACAAGGGGAGAAAAAAAAAAGGGGGGCGTTGCTAGATTTTATCCAGAGTTTTGATGTTGGAAAGGAATTGGAATATGTCTGAAATATGTTTGCTGTCATTTGAAAGTAATTCATGCATGTTTGATGGTAAGTCAGTGTTTAGCCTGAGTCTACAGTCTGTCAGTAAGTGTTTAACAGTAAGTGTTGTATTGCAGTATTGGCATATTGGTCTGTCTTGTCGTGTCATAAGGTATGAGTCAGTCAGTAGGGAATGGCCTATCCTCAGCCGGCAGAGGACGACTTCTTCTCGTCTGTTACTTCTGCTGGTTGAAGGCCATTCCCGAACTGTATACTTAATCTCCCTTAATTTATTATCTGTAACTTTAAACCAGGTATCCTGCCAAATTTGCATTATTCTCTCTTTACCCTCAGTGTGCAAGTCTTGGTACGTCAAACTGTCAATGTCCTGTTGTTCTTTTCGTCCTGCAAGTTTTGCTAGTAAGTCGACGTTAGTACTTGGTCCATTGTCTTCGTGGCCTGGTAGCCAATACAGAGTGACTGTCTTGTTCAGTAATGATATTTTATAGTGTATCTCTTGTATTAAAGGATTAGTATTGTAAATGTCCTGTAATGTAAGAAGTGCGCTCAGTGAGTCAGTACATATAGTAATGTTTCTGTGTTCAGTGTTAGGTATGTTGTCCAGTGCGAGTATAACAGCATGTAGTTTGGCTGAGTAGGAGCTTGTTCTGGTTGGTAGCTTTAGCAACTTGATTTCATCTCCAACTACAGCAGCCGCTCCTACACCTTCAGCTGTTTTCGACCCGTCAGTGTAGATGAACAGTGTTCCAGTGTTTTCAGTCAGTCGTGAATAAAAAATATTTGTATATAGTTCTCTGGATGTAATATATATAATCATATCTAATATATATATGATTGAATGAATGAATAAGAGAATTTATTTAGCCATAAATTTACATGTAAAAACACACGGGTTATACCCTTTGTGTTTGGCTTAATGCCAAAGACAAAGGGTATAACCCGTCTGCCAGGCTGTAGCTAGTACTGTATCACTTGAGTCTACTATCACTTCCATTAAGTATATATACATACTATATATATATATATATATATATATATATATATATATATATATATATATATATATATACACATATTTTTTTTATTTGGTTCCTCCTTACAGAACCCTGCAAGAAGGGAGTTTATTTTTTGTCTGCAAGTCTCATGCAATAAACAGCATACCACTTGCATTTGTATATTAACATATTTTGTTTCGCTTTTATAACATATTATTAGTTTTAGTTAAAATTTAAAAGTTTACAGATTAAAACTATACAAAATACAACAAGTGGAGAAAAATTAACAGAAGAACAGAATATAAAATGAAGTAAAACAAAAACATGAATAATAAAGAATAAATGAATGATCAACTGATGGTGATAAAAGTTGAAAAAAATCAATTTTAGTATTGCCACATAAAATGCTTAATATCACATTTTATTTGTAATAGGCATTCAATATATATATATATATATATATATATATATATATATATATATATATATATACTTAAAGGAAGTGATAGTAGACACCAAATGGTCCTTTGGTCTAAGGGTCAATTCCCAATAGGGAGGTAGAAATTTTAACTTTTAGGTCTTAATTTAACTTTTGTTAGGTTTAACACAAACCTAACACCTGATCCAAATATATTCTCTAATGTCTACCAAATTTGTATCCCCGAATCAAGTGTTTCCACGAATCAAGGGGGGGGGGACGTGTGCTTTATACAGCGCGTTGTGGCATCGGCTTTCTATGCATCCAACCACCGAAAAATGTAAAAAAAAAAGAGGATGCAACAAGTAGAATCAAGCGTTTTTAAAAATAGTCCTCCGTTTGTTTGTACGACTTCACAATAAAACGTTTTTCATCAATGCTTACTGAAATTTTTATTCCTCTTCAAAGAGAGTAGAGTATTTTTAAAACAGAACCGGGAAAAATAGTGAGAACGAGAAAATCCCAGGCTGTTTGAAATTTTAAATAATTTTCTGAATGAATTAATTGCGATTGAAACGATTTTATCCTCATTTTCTCCAACGAAATGACGAAATGGGCCTCGCAAAATTAAAAATTTGTTACAGAATCAAAAATCCGACCATATCTCAAGGAAAATTCAACTGCTTCAGTCTACATTAGTAGGGTAGATAAAGGCTCTCTATTTAAGTATTTTCTTCCGTTTGGGGTGTTTATACAAGAATCAACGTTATATACAATAAGGTTTAATTTTTTATTTTTATTTTGAGAACAACTTCTGACATAATACAATCGTTATTTATATGGTTAGAAGAAGAAATCTCTCTTTTAGCACTTTCCTCCGAAGGAAAGTAGCTATTGAGGTTGCACTCATGAGGGAATTTTTGAAAAATTTCTTCAAATCCTTATCGATCCTACTTAGTAGACACTAAAAATGACCCCCGTTAAAATTTATATATATATATATATATATATATATATACATATATATATATATATATATATATATATATATATATATATATATATATATATATATATATTTATATATGTCTGTTAACACGATAGTGGCCAGAGTTTGTGTGTTTTCTTCACGAAACTTGGTATATAGCGTTCAATTAGCAAACGATTGAACGAGTTCGTTAACCACCAAAATCGGACCACCGGGAGGGGGGGTTTACCCCGGACCCAAAACACTAATTTGACTATGCCAGCCGTAGTTTTTGTTATATTTCAACGAAACTCGGTATTCGTTTTGTTGATATAAAGAGAGAAATACGTTGAAAAAATTAACTAAATCAGTTCATTAGGAGGGGGGGGGGTTTCTCCGGACCCACAATACCGATTCGCCACTACCAGCCGTAATTTTTATTATATTTCGACGATACTCGGTATTCGTTGTGGTAATCTACAGAGGAAAATGGGTTGTAAAAATAAACTAAATCGGTTCATTAGAAGGGGGGTTTACTCCGGGCCAAAATTCCTAATATACTCATACCGGTCGTAATTTCTGCTGTATTGTAACGAAACGCGGTATAGGTCGTGGGTAGCTCATGAGAAAGAAATGTTGTAAAAATGAGCTAAATCGGTCTATTGGAAAGGGGGGTTTACTCTGTACTATATTTCAATAGAATAGCTCGCCCGACGTAGGTTCGCAAGGCCGCCGCAAGGAGCGTTTTCTATCATTAGGGGGACTGTATCCTGTTCCTGCGTCAGATCAAAAGACGGAAGATTTTTGTGTATTTATTAAGTAGTACAGTATCATGTATTAACATAACTCTGGAAGCAAATTATTTACAAAATTTATAATTGAACAGTTCTCATAAGAAATGTAAATGAGCAGAACTATTCAAGTTTTTTTTTTTATTTATATAGGTTATTTACAGAAAATTATTCAGTAATGTAGTCTACGCTACAAAGAGGAAAGTGCTTAGTTGCGCAGCTCGTGCGTGACGGACCTTTTTTTTTTCTTTTTTTTTAAAGAACCTAAGGAAGTAAAAATCGGATTATCAAAAGGCGAGATATTTAATTTCTGAAGGTCAAGTAAATTTTTCACTTCCAACGTATTATTTTTTTGTTTTCGATAGTATTTTACATATAAAAGCTTCTTGTGCTGATTTTAAATAGGCCATTATTTTTGGTTAGAAAACATTTATAATGCTAGTTTATTACAAACGTAAAGATATTTTTAAATTTACTGTACGAAATATAAATTATAGTTCAATGATTGTATTTTTCCTTTGATCCACTCTCTAAAACAAATGAATATATGAAAGAATTATTTCGATAAGATTTTTCAAACTCGATATATAAAATAAAGCATTTTCATCATATTTTATTTTATTTGTCAGTTCCTACCCGATTCCAAATGTTCCATTCCAAATTGTCTTAACATCCGAATCCTGAAGGTCTGTCCTTATCTTCCCAATCCCATCCAGACAATCCTCCCAGGCGGTTCAAGAGACAGTGGCCCCGAGACAATTTTTTCATCTGATCTTATTGTGACCGTGAAAACATTTACCGAGACATCTCTGGAAGTGCCAACAATGGTTGTCTTCTTCCATATTTTGTATGTTTTTTCTTTCATTTTACTTTTACTGTTTTTGTCAACTTGTACATAATATCTGCATCAACAAACTTGATCATTGTACTGTTAATAATTTGTACCGATTTCAAATAAATAAATGAAGGAATGAAACAAAAATTTCTCAGCTCCTAAGGCATTGGACGAAACGCTCCAACAAGTGTCGGCTGTTTTTCGACGAGAGAAAATTGGTCAGACCGGTGACTTCACCACTGTAAATTCCCCTTGTAAGATAAAGAACATAAAAGCTATAAGATGGGCACGGGCGTAAATAGAAAATAATTTCGGGAGGGGCTGGGAGAATTTCGGAGGGCTTAGAACATTTCGGGGTGCGATACTAACAATCTAGAATTTGGAATAGTTAGCAAAAAAAAAAAAAAAAAAAAATCGATTAAACCTAAAAAAAAATATTTTTTCTGAGCTAAGTGGTCTTATTTAATTTATTTTTCAGTTTTTTTATGATACATTGTTACCAATGTCTGGGGGGGGGCTGCGACACGGACTCATTAACTAAAATGCGACATTACCCTGATTCTGCATTCGATACTAACGTCGTCCTTGAGATGTATCGATTCTCTACCTCCCCTATCCTTGCTGAGTTCCTTGGAAGATAGGTCAATCTTATTACCAAGATGGCAAGGAGCCAGCTGGACAGTGTTTTCCTGGGAAGGTCAGATACTTGTATCCGCTTTCCAGAGTTTTAGCAAGTACTCAAACACCATTAGTATAGGTAATGCTTTCCTTTTAGTCGGATAAATGGATTATAAATCCCTGGTTTTAAGGTTAACTTGATACCTAAGGTGGCAGGGTATCCAGTTGTAAGTAGGTACACAGCTAGATTTGATACTGTGCATGCTAGTATCGTTTACCAAAATCTTCTTTAGTCTTGTTGTAACCCTGGATCACAAGTGGCTTCCCAATTCTGGGATTAATATAAATACCATAATTAAAGAGCGATTTTGACTAAACTTGGCACACAGGTAGGTCTTGATTCGGGGAGTTTCTTAGGCTAGGTCAAAATGTCTACCAGACATCTGTTTGTATGTTTGTTCCTTATACAAATCCACACCGATTGACCAAATTTTACCAAACGTGGCACTCAGGTAGGCCATTCTCCGGGGAGTGTAATAGTATAGGTCAAAAACGTCTACCAGCTATTTTTCTTTATGTTTGGTCCTTAAACAAATCCACACACTTCGACCGATTTTGCTCAAACTTAATACGGAGGAGTCATAGGCTAGGTCAAAATCGTCTAGGACTCACAGTTTGGAGGTCACGGGTTCGAAATTATGAACCCAAATAGTTACAGGTTAGGCCAGGCCAAAAACGTCTACCAGAAAAGCTTCATGGTTATGTTTCTGAGGTCCCTGAGTCCAAACCTGTAGTTTGTTTGACCTTATGCCTTTTCTTAGAGGTCATGTCAATGTCATTAGAAGGTCAAATGAAGAAAAAGAGCATACGCTTGATGCTTTTCAGATTCTCCATACGTTTTTTTTTTTTCACCATTTGACTTTCAAATGACCTCTGATGTTATGAAGAACCAACCCAGTCACCGTAATCAGCGACCCACAAGACCCTACAAGGTCCATGCCGCTTCGAGCGTTTTTTTTTTATCAAATTTTGACCTATGTTTTTTTTTATTTGTGTTGTTCCGGAAGATATTCCCTCAAATTTTAGCGGGTCCCCCTACACATTTTTGGAGATATTTTTGTTAGGTTATTGCTATAATAATAGCTTTTTAAGCACTAAACAGAACAATTAAAGATTCAAATATACCATAATATTCGAATGGTGTCCCCAAGAGAGTTGAAATGCATTCAGCATAACCCCGCTACCCCTGGGGTCGTTTATTCTAGCGTTTCGCTCCATGACCCTAAGGGCACAATTATACCAATTAGTATCCTCCATATTGGGCGTAGATGTAGACTGTGCATAAATTACTCACATACACTCACAAATGTATATACATATATATATATATATATATATATATATATATATATACATATACATATATATATATATATATATATATATATATATAAATATATATATTATTACGTTATGTTCTTTGAGGCTTAGGGACGGAAAAAGTAGCACTTCCTTGTATCACACCACTTTATTTTGCATGCCCTACATGTTTCGTGCTTTATTCATTCGCACCTCATCAAGGGCACTTCTACAATTGTCAAATACATTATCCAACTTTAAGCAATTAAAAAATAACAAGGAATACAAACAGACAAAAAGAACCGTTTGAGTAAACGAAATCAATTACTTCAAAGTTTAAGCATTTATTTCTCCGATTGACATCGCTTATTCAAAACCTTTTTTTTAGACCATTTAGTAAGCTTTCGAATGGTAACCTTTCGCTTCCCAAGATTTTCAACCCATTTTCGAGATATTAATGAAAGTATACGAAGTTTCCAAAACTTTTCATTATTTCTAGCAACAGAAAATTGGTCTCATTTTACCTATCCTGTTTTACCCACAAATACAATTTCCTAACATTAGAAATTACAAAAATAAAAATCATTAAAAAACTAAGGGAAAGAGACAAAAATTACGAAAAGAACGACAAAAAACCGTTCATAAGAGCTAAACATACGTATTTGAAGTTTTAAGCACGTATTTCTTCGATCGACATCACCTAATCAAAAATAGTTTTAGAATCATTTTTGTAGAGAATTTAGTAAGCTTTCAAATAGTTTCTATCCACTTATCAAAATTTCCCAACAGCGTTCAAGATATTAATGAAAGTAAACTTTTCATGTTTATTCATAAAATATTTTATTCTTACCCTTCTTTAACTCCAAACGTAACCAAAAGTTTAAAGTGTTAGTTTTGATGAAATTCAAACATGCAAAAAATGTTTCAGCTGAATCCCATGATTGTAAGTACCAAAACCAAACTAGGCTTTGTATTTGTGTCTGCAGATACCTGGGGTATATTTACAACTCTTGAGGATTAACTCTTAGCAGGTACATGTTTTTGTGGACCTTTTGTTCCTACAGGCAGTGAAAGGACTCTCTATTCCCTCATAGTATCTAACCTGTGTGGAGTTGAATATTGTTTCTAATTATACGTATCCTGTTTTATTCACAAATACATTTGACTACTATAAGCAATTACAAACACTAGGGAACATGCCAAAGAACTCGGAGTAGGAGCCTCGACAGTTTCAAGTCATTTGAAGGAAATCGGCAAATCCAAAACTGACATTTCATACGGTACAACCTGATATATTTCCAGCAATGAATTGTTTTTCTTATTTTAATTAATCTGTTTTATTGTCGCATACATTATCCAACTATAAGCAATGAAAAAATAACAAGGAATAAAAACAAACAAAAAGAACCGTTCAAATAAACGAGCTCAATTACTTCAAAATTTAGGCACGTATTTCTCCGATTGACATCGCCTAATCAAAACTTTTATTAGAACCTTTTTTTTAAAACATTTACTAAGCTTTCTAATGGTATACTTCCGTTTACCAAGATTCTCAATCTTTTTCGAGATATTAAGGAAAGTATACAAATTTACCAAAACTTTTTATGTCTGTTAATAAAATATTTTATTCTAACCCTTCCTTAACTCCAAACGCAACCAAAATTTCAACATATTAGTTTTAATGAAAGTAGAACATGGAGAAAATGATTCAACCGAATCCTATGATTATAAGTACCGAAACCAAAAAACGGTATTCAAAATCTCAAAATCTCCAATTTTCTCGAAAACGGCTAAAGCTATCGCCTTGAAAATTCTTTCATTCGTTTTCCTAGCCCAAGAAACATATAAAACGAGTACTTACAAGCTTATGAAATCAAAAACGTAAGCGTTACGTTACGATTTTTTTTTGCGCGAATTTCGCCCCAAACGCCATCTTCCAGTGGGCGGATTTTGCTGGTTAACGAACTTGACCTTTCGAATTAGACGGAAGATTTTTGTACCAAATTTCATCAAAATCGGACCATTCGTCTGGGAGCTACAGAGCGAACAGACAAATATATATATATATATATGTATACAAATTTTAACCACTATCATTTTCGGTCTCTAAGGGTTCTGAAACGAAAAATTTTCTAGTCGGCACTTCCGGATTGCGTCATGAGGTCAACCTTATAAGCGGGGTTCATCCCTATGGTGGAGGGAGGAACCGCGCTAAAACATTTCTTAAGTCCTACCTTGCTAAGAAGTCCTCTCGTCTCATGTACCTTCTACGGAGGCAGGGTTAATACTAGACATGTCCTAAGGCTACCAATATGGCCGCGTCTTGATCTATATTTGGTATTTGTAAAGTCCGACCGTCTCAATATATATCAATATATATATATATATATATATATTATATATATATATATATATATATATATATATATATATATATATATATATATATATATATATGAAGTGTAAAAAAATACAGTGTGTATATTGCCAAAAGTGCAATGATCCAAGTTGTACCTCTCAGCGAGACATTTCATAAAGGGCGTTCGTTAATTCGAAATACCTAGTTTTAACTATTAATTAAGTTTTAAATAAGTGACTAGCCTCTTTAAGCAAAGTTTTTACTTCTTTAAACAACATTATGAATAAAATGTCAGCATAAGTCGTACCTATTTTCAAGTGACACAAGGAATGAGAACGCTCTAAGATTAGCAAGTTTTTGAAGTTTAAAAAAAAATCCATCACCCCTTGTGGAAAACGAAACCATAATCTTAGGAACTGAGTGAAAATGGCTTAGCACTTTAGGCCGCCGGGCGTCCTAAAATGAAATTAAAAAAAACAAAAACATTTAGTCATCTGCTAACAAAAATATTAAATTATTTAAGAGGTTTATATCGTCCCTACCATGTCAAACTATCGAATAGTAAAAACCTCGTTTTTCAAATTAAATACTTTGCTCTTGTATTGCGGACGATACGGCTTGTGGCAAATTGTCGAAACTCTAGCCTCTTTAGAATTGCCGGAAATGCTTTAAATAAAGTATCGAATCTGACCATTTTTCAATATATTACATATACAATGTATCGAATATGTTCGTTCGCTAGTTTACTCCAATTCGTCATATTTTTGGGTCCAAAAACTGACGAAAATTGTATATTCGTTACTTTGATTTGTATATATTACTAATACTATAGAATTAGTACAATGCATAATGTCTAATGCTTCATATTCGTTACTTTGAAAGTGTAAATATGTACGAGTAAAGTATGTATGTATACAGTTAGTCTATCGAAATCAGTACACTATCGAAAATACCATATTCCTCGTTCGACATATTAAACAGCGATCCTCGAAAAATAACTTATTAGCACCAAGATCCAAACTCACGAATATGATTTTTTGGTAATTAAAAACAGTAAACAGTTTGTTCAGTTGTTGTCCTTTTTTAATGTTTCTGATTTTGGAATCACTATTAACACTAGTCATTTTGACAGGTCCTGCAATTTCAATTCAAAATTCCTGCTACATGTAACATTTGCTTTCTGAAATGATGTTATGACTTTTGTAGCTATAAGTAGACAATACATTTAATGAACTTAGTGTTACTTTACATAATTTAGTAACAAGTATATTTTTTGTTATTGATATTTACACCAGTACCAGGTCTGGTTAATCTAGTGTTAAAGCTTTATCTTGCTCTCTTGAAAAGTACCGATTTTCATATTCGATAGTTTGACATGGTAGGGACATATCGTCGATACAAATGCAAAGTAACGAATGTGAAAAAATGCATCTTTCATTGTCAATCTTTACTAATTTCTGCTGGACTTGTGTACGGCAAATTCTTGAATCTTAGTGTACGGCAAATTCTTAATCACTTTATTAAAGGGAAAGTATTCCACTATCAAAAGGTCAAATCTGCCGAATGTTTGACTGTCCAAAAAAAATGTTATGAATAAATGCTTTTCCACTCTGAAAAGTGGTGATTTTCACATTCGATACTATGTTAACATTATTTATTAAATTAAAAAAGTTCTAACGATTATTTCATGCATTTATATGCACAGCCTTTAATATGTAAACTTGTATCCAAGAAATATTTGAAAACTTACAGACTAAAATGAGATATACCGAGTTGGAAATGACATTCATACAGCCCATCCATGTCAGCTTTACATTTCAAGAAGGTACTGGTGGAAGTTCCTTTGAAGGAAGGGCTGCTCCTGGGTTATCAATATTCCATGGGGTGAACATCGCTCTTTATGCAAGGGGAGGGGATACTTCTACTCTACAGCCCGCACAGCTATCGTGGGGAGGTTAGGCATGCAACAGTTCTCTGTTTGTATGCTAACTTGAGTTTATTTATTTTTTTTTTTGCTCATATGAATGTATATAAACACAGAAATATGTGTATATATATATATATATATATATATATATATATATATATATATATATATAAAACAATAAATTAAAAAAATAATAATAAACATTTTTACTTTGTAATAACATTTTTCAAATCTACAACTAACAAAAATAAAAAATTTGACAAAGATATTTTAATATTCTAACAAAAGTAAAGGATTTTGTTTAAATTTCGATTTGTCATCTTGGTATGTAAAATGTTAGTAAACTATGAATAAATTTTATTATTATCTATTAGTTTTTAATGGTAAAATAACAATTGTCTTGTGGAATATGGAACCCAACTCTCTTGGTTCCACGGGTCGGCATTAAAAACGCTGAGCCTCCACCGTTTACTTCTCATATTTTCTCCATATGTTCAATCGTTATTTCATTCCTTAAAGCGTTTTCCTTATTATTTTCTTATCATGGGCTATGTACCAATCAACGGCAGGCTTAAAAACGTTGTTTATTTTTTTTTAAGTTTTGGATATTTTTTTTCTCTCGATTGGCTCAAACTGAATTTTTATGAACCTTAGGGCCTCCATGAGAGATTATAGCTTATAAAACGTACCGCTAGATATCACAAAAAACAGCTGCCACAGAGGTGGGTTTCAGCCCCGAAGCGAAGAAATGGCCTTGTCACGAAAGCGGCTTTTAGACCACCGGTCATGCGGGCTCGTTTTATCTAAAGTAGCAATCAGACCACGGGGTATGAAAGCCTGGTCCCAAGAAATTTTCTATCAGTCACGAATGGGTTAAAAATACTGTGTACTAGAACGCCCAGTATTTTTCTTGTAAATTAGTAGAACATTCTACTTCTAGTACATTATTTTAGAAACAACCCAAGTCTGCAAAAATTCTGCCATTCTAAGGCACCTACATTAGACGCGTATTTCTTCCGATCCGATCTAGTCACATATCGTCATAAATGATCTCGTATTGAAGTGAAAATGAGTTGTTAATTTAAGAAATGCCACATTATAAGCATAGAAACCTTGAATGTTGGAGGTATGAAGGAGGAGTTGAGAGGCCCATCAGTCTTCCGGAAGTATATCAGTCCCGAAAAAAAAAGTCTCAGTGCAACAGTTAATTTTTAACTGTTCCACTAGGATAATAGAAGCATTAATATTCATATTTTAAAATTATTTATAAGAAAGGTAGCTAGAAGGTAATCAACATTGGATGGTTATAAGCATCTTTCACGTAATTTAATAAACAAGGGAAACAAATCAACTAAAATGTGAATTCAGAAAGTTGTTCTAAATATTATTAGCTATCATTTATTAAAAAAAGTGATTTAAATCGGTTAAGATTTAGAGGCTGTGGACGGTTTTTGAAACTAAATATGTCGTTTGGCGCCATATTGAGTCGGTCATTCGAAGTCGGTCCTGAAACAAAAAAGTTTAAACGGCCCAGAATCGGTGGCTATCGGATCGGATCGGATCAGATCGGGTCGGGACTAATTTAGGCACCTCTATTGAGATATATGTGTTTGTTTTTCTTCCGACTGTCGGTGAATCGGGACCAATGTAGGAGCCCCCTAAAGAGGGTAATACACCACATTCTTTCGGAAATACTTCGAATTAAATTATTATCTTGCAATCATTCCTATCTTCAGAATATTATATGGACACAGTATAAAACTCAAACACTTTTGTATAATCTGCTAAAAATTTGACACATGTCAGTTTTGGAGTATTGAATAAAATAAAAGTGGTTGTACTTACAAGGCTATGAATAGGGCAGACAGCACCTATTGACATCAATACCGATGTAATGAGATATTGGCTCTTGATTATGAGGATATCCATCATTGTTGGAAATGACATAATTGTCTAATGAAGTGTTATCAAACACCCACGATATCTAACCACTTGCAGACCAAGTATATAATCAAGAACATCCCACACAAGATCCGAAATAGCTCATTGTTTTATCTTCCAGCCTTTTTATTTTATTTTCTTTTTTTTCTTTTTCTAAAGATCTTTCAAACAACCATTTTTACTTTATCACGGTTGAATATGCAGTACGCTCTTCACAGATGGGCATAATTTTATATATAAATAAAAATACGAATTTATTCGTACTTAATGTATTTGTAAATACGAATATAAATAAATTCGTATTCATAAGTGTGAATACGAATTTATTTTTATTCACGTATATGGAATATAAAAATACAAATAAAATTTTATTCGCAAATTCACAAAAAATGTGAATATTTACAAGAAATCAAGTGATTAAAAAAAATCCACATTAAAATATACGAATACAAATTTATTCACATTATAATTTGTTAATAAAAATTTATTCACAATACAATTCGCAAATAAATTATGAATTTATTCGTATCAAGATGATATTACGAAAGTTATTGAAGGTGTTTTTTTTTTTTTTTTTGAAGACGTTTTACGTGTAGGTTATTAGCGCCTGGATTTTTTTTACCCCGAGTCCGCCGCGGAACCAGCCATAAAAAAGATCACCTTCAATAACTTACTTAATATAATCTTAATACGAATAAATTCATAATTTTTTTGCGAATTTTATTGTGAATACATTTTTATTCACAAATTATAATGTGAATAAATTTGTATTCGTATACTTTAATGTGATTTTTTTTAATCACTTGTTTTTTTGTAAATATTCACATTTTTTGTGATTATTTACAACTTTTTCTGTGAATTTATTTGTATTCGCAGGAAAATTTGTGAATAAAATTTTATTTTGTATTTTTATATTTAATCTACGTGAATAAAAATAAATTCGTATTCACACTTATGAATACGAATTTATTTATATTCTTATTCACAAATATATGAAGTACGAATAAATTCGTATTTTTATTTATTAATAAAATTATGCCCATCTCTGACGCTCTTAACGGGCAATACTACCTTGTATTTTATTTTTTATTTTTTTTTTTTACAATTTTCTTTTTTATGGGTTTAAATGCTTCCTTAGCTAAACAAAAAAATATCCATTCGGACAAAAGTCCCGATACATTTCAGAATTAAAAAAACATTTTTTATCTTTCTTATAAAAAATTATGAAAAAAAAATGAAATTTTTAGTACATTAAAATTAAATACATTTTTTCAAAACTGTTTTTCAAAGCGGATAATACGCTAGTGCTTTGAATTTTCATCCGATCAACATCAAATTTCAGCTTCAACTGCAGCTTCCTACTGATATTTGCTGTAAAGTATTTCCATTCATTGAATTAGTACGGTTTTATGACAGATTTTCCATGGATGTTTTAATAGAAGATGAAAAATCGTCCACAATTTTTGAAAAAAAATAATATTCCTTCAAAATCCTACATACTCTAATTTCTTACACTACATACTCTTAATTTTCTTCTTTCTGTATAATATTAGTTTTATTTTCTAGATTAAAAATTGCCACCTACAGACTACCACCCGTGAAAAGAGAGGGATTACGCCGCCATTTTCTTTTCGATGAATTAAAACTTTTTTTTTTGGTCCCTTTAACACTGTTTGTTATTCATAAATTGGAGGAAATGACTCTGATTTTGCCCATAAAATGTAGTATTACACCATGAAGTGTTTTCAATTAATATTCTGAAGAGAAGAATCATTGAGAGATAATAATTGAATTCAAACTATTGCCGACAGAATGTGGTTCTATCCAGCTTTTCTTACCCTCTTTAGAATTGCACAACTTTTACAGACTTTAGATGTTTATGAAATACATCTAGCGCACATTCAGACTTTAGATGTTTATGAAATACATCTAGCGCACATTCAGTATTGCTAAATCAAAACATATTAAAGAATATAAAAGTTTCAACGAACAAGTAAATCAAGGAACCTAAAATACTTCAAAAATAAAATAATAATCGAAAAAAAACCGGTGCTCATGGCCCTAGAGAGATGTGCTCTGCGGGCCCAGCGTCGTGGCATATGCGTCAGAGAGATGTGCTCTGCGGGCCCAGCGTCGTGGCATATGCGTCAGAGAGATGTGCTCTGCGGGCCCAGCGTCGTGGCACATGCGTCAGAGAGATGTGTTCTGCGGGCCCAGCGTCGTGGCATATGCGTCACATTATGATACTGAATCCACCCGAAAGCTTCCGTCAGTGGGCTATCGTGGCGTATTTGATATTTTACTAAATTGTTTAGTACAAGATCTACTAAAATTACATCATTTTAAAAGTTTTTTCACTCATTTATTTTTTTTTTTTTTTTTATATGTTTGCCAAAATAACTATACAAAAAAAGACTCGGACCCAGTTGGAAAGCCATCGTTTGCCGAAATAACTATACAAAAAAAGACTTGGGCCCTGTTGGAAAGCCATCGGTCCTGAAAGCGTTAAGTTAAGTGAATCTCGGCTTAAGACAGTCGCCGAGATGGCTTAGCACTTTCCGAAGAAATTTAGTTAATGAGGTTACACTAATGAATGATTTTTTTGAAAACGTTCCTTTATTCTAGGATTCCAAAGGGTGGGTATTTTTTATTAACAAATTAAGCAGTACTTTTATACAGTTAAGAGTAATTAAAACAAATAACAGAGTACCTAAGAAAACAATTGCAAAGTTACACATAAGTAAAGAAATAACAATATATTTTATATAACTTTATCTTATTGATCCAGTAATACATAACAACAAACTCCTTAGGAACCTATTTTCATGATATAGAATTTTGTTAACAAAATATTTTGATAATTTTGTGTATTTTTTAGCTGAAGAAGGCTGCCAAAGAGAAACAAAGATTTTTCTGAATAACTGACGTTTTCTCTTAGCTGTATCCTACCATTCCTTGACTTCTCAAAATGTATATATATATTTTATATATATATATATATATATATATATATATATATATATATATATATACATATATATATATATATATATATATATATATGTGTGTGTTCAAAACTCGATTGACACCCATCTTTTTTTCCACAATTTTTGAAATTTAAAAACGAAACTTGGTGGGTCTTAACGTGGTCGAATGTACTTTAATTGGACTTAATGCACGACCCCCCAACTTTCTCCAGTTCTTCTCCAGAGACCCTAACTCTGGAATCTCCAATAGAAAGGGGTTATTTTTATGACGGATTATTGTAGAGAATTGCATTTTAGGTCGATTTTATATCGGTCATTTTTTCGCTAAAGCGCACCAATCAGTAACAAATTGCCAAAAACCGTTAAAACCCTTGTTTTGTGTCACTTTTCTGCCAATAACGTAGAAAGTATGACCGTAATGATAAAAGTAGTTGATATAAACGTTGTAGAGGATTAAATTTTCTTTTCAATAAGTACCTTTAAATGCCTAAAATGTGAATAGGAATATATATATATATATATATATATATATATATATATATATATATATATAATTAATTTTAATGGATAAATGATCATTCTGGACAGGAGATCCAGATGAATGAAACAGGAGATAGCTTGTTGAATGCAGCGTCAAAAGGTTTTCTACCGCCCATAGAATTTAATAAAATTTCTATATCCCATTTAAAATATAAATCAAACAGAATACATCGCGCAGTAAGAGCAAACTTTGGATGCTTCTATCAAAGGTTGCCATCTATACCAAATATACACAGATTTGTACAATCAAATCTTACAAACAGTTGTTTATGCAACACAATTACTCACTGGACGCTCTGCTTTTCAACCCTATTAATATAGAATAAAAAATAAAAACAGAAAACATATAAATCTGTGACACATATAGAAAAAAGACAGCGCATCTGATCATAAGCCATTGGACACATTTCCATAAATGCAGAAACAAAATTTAATATACATATATATATATATATATATATATATATATATATATATATATATTATATATATATATTATATATATATATATATATATATATATATATATATATATATATATATATATATTGCTCTTTAATAATTACAAATCATTCATGACATTATAGAGAAACAATATATTACACATAATATAAGATTATGAATAAGTTGCGTTTACTTGAGGTAAAGCAATGCTTACTCAATCAAAAAGGCCATATTTGGTTCGAATGTAATGTGAAGTTATGTAAAAAAAAAAAGAAACGCTAAGAATAAAATGATATCTCAACCCATATTATTCTAACTACTATTTATATTTTTATTAGCAAGAGAACCTACAACATTAAGGTAAAAAGGAGTATTACTTCCTTCAAAAATGTTGAAGTACATGTTTTAAGATGTAAAGTTTAATTTCAAATAAGGGTACAATTTATAAAACTACTTTTCTAAACTAATTGTCAGTTTGGGTATTCAGAGACTATTTATTCAGTTGAAACTTATTCCATATTCCTCTAATCTAATACATTTAAATTTTGGTTGGGTTTGAAGGTAAGGGTGGGTTTACACTAGGAAAGTTATTGCAGGATATTTATATCAGAGAGAAATTCTGACTAATGTAAACCATGTAGAATTTATGTCAGACATAAATTTTACATGGTTTCCATTAGTTACAATTTCTTTTTGATATAAATAATAATAATAATATATAAATATCCTGCAATAACTATCCTAGTGTAAACGCACCCTAAGGATGTATTGGATAAAACAATTTATTAATAGACATAAAAAGATTTCGGACCTTGGTTTATTTTCTGGAATATCTTGAAAACGGTTGGGAACTTTCTTGTATTAAAAAGAAACTTCATTCATCCTGAACATCTTATGAAAATTATGCGTGTAAAAAATAAACGAAATTGTTCGACTATCTGTGGGGTTTTACCCTGAAATGAAGCGATTAATCAATCCGAAAGCATGGGACATGCAGAATAAACTTCCTCTCTATAGGGAGGAAATAGAAATAGATTCAATCCGAAAGCATGGGACATGCAGAATAAACTCCCTCTCTATAGGGAGGAAATAGAAATAGATTCAATCCGAAAGCATGGGACATGCTGAATAAACTCCCTCTCTATAGGGAGGAAATAGAAATAGATTCAATCCGAAAGCATGGGACATGCAGAATAAACTCCCTCTCTATAGGGAGGAAATAGAAATAGATTCAATCCGAAAGCATGGGACATGCAGAATAAACTTCCTCTCTATAGGGAGGAAATAGAAATAGATTCAATCCGAAAGCATGGGACATGCAGAATAAACTCCCTCTCTATAGGGAGGAAATAGAAATAGATTCAATCCGAAAGCATGGGACATGCTGAATAAACTCCCTCTCTATAGGGAGGAAATAGAAATAGATTCAATCCGAAAGCATGGGACATGCAGAATAAACTCCCTCTCTATAGGGAGGAAATAGAAATAGATTCAATCCGAAAGCATGGGACATGCTGAATAAACTCCCTCTCTATAGGGAGGAAATAGAAATAGATTCAATCCGAAAGCATGGGACATGCTGAATAAACTCCCTCTCTATAGGGAGGAAATAGAAATAGATTCAATCCGAAAGCATGGGACATGCTGAATAAACTCCCTCTCCATAGGGAGGAAATAGAAATAGATTCAATCCGAAAGCATGGGACATGCTGAATAAACTCCCTCTGTATAGGGAGGAAATAGAAATAGATTCAATCCGAAAGCATGGGACATGCAGAATAAACTCCCTCTCTATAGGAGGGAGGAAATAGATTCAATCCGAAAGCATGGGACATGCAGAATAAACTTCCTCTCTATAGGGAGGAAATAGAAATAGATTCAATCCGAAAGCATGGGACATGCAGAATAAACTCCCTCTCTATAGGGAGGAAATAGAAATAGATTCAATCCGAAAGCATGGGACATGCTGAATAAACTCCCTCTCTATAGGGAGGAAATAGAAATAGATTCAATCCGAAAGCATGGGACATGCAGAATAAACTCCCTCTCTATAGGGAGGAAATAGAAATAGATTCAATCCGAAAGCATGGGACATGCAGAATAAACTTCCTCTCTATAGGGAGGAAATAGAAATAGATTCAATCCGAAAGCATGGGACATGCAGAATAAACTCCCTCTCTATAGGGAGGAAATAGAAATAGATTCAATCCGAAAGCATGGGACATGCTGAATAAACTCCCTCTCTATAGGGAGGAAATAGAAATAGATTCAATCCGAAAGCATGGGACATGCAGAATAAACTCCCTCTCTATAGGGAGGAAATAGAAATAGATTCAATCCGAAAGCATGGGACATGCTGAATAAACTCCCTCTCTATAGGGAGGAAATAGAAATAGATTCAATCCGAAAGCATGGGACATGCTGAATAAACTCCCTCTCTATAGGGAGGAAATAGAAATAGATTCAATCCGAAAGCATGGGACATGCTGAATAAACTCCCTCTCCATAGGGAGGAAATAGAAATAGATTCAATCCGAAAGCATGGGACATGCTGAATAAACTCCCTCTGTATAGGGAGGAAATAGAAATAGATTCAATCCGAAAGCATGGGACATGCAGAATAAACTCCCTCTCTATAGGAGGGAGGAAATAGATTCAATCCGAAAGCATGGGACATGCAGAATAAACTCCCTCTCTATAGGGAGGAAATAGAAATAGATTCAATCCGAAAGCATGGGACATGCTGAATAAACTCCCTCTCTATAGGGAGGAAATAGAAATAGATTCAATCCGAAAGCATGGGACATGCTGAATAAACTCCCTCTCTATAGGGAGGAAATAGAAATAGATTCAATCCGAAAGCATGGGACATGCAGAATAAACTCCCTCTCTATAGGGAGGAAATAGAAATAGATTCAATCCGAAAGCATGGGACATGCTGAATAAACTCCCTCTCTATAGGGAGGAAATAGAAATAGATTCAATCCGAAAGCATGGGACGTGCAGAATAAACTCCCTCTCTATAGGGAGGAAATAGAAATAGATTCAATCCGAAAGCATGGGACATGCTGAATAAACTCCCTCTCTATAGGGAGGAAATAGAAATAGATTCAATCCGAAAGCATGGGACATGCTGAATAAACTCCCTCTCCATAGGGAGGAAATAGAAATAGATTCAATCCGAAAGCATGGGACATGCAGAATAAACTCCCTCTCTATAGGGAGGAAATAGAAATAGATTCAATCCGAAAGCATGGGACATGCAGAATAAACTCCCTCTCTATAGGAGGGAGGAAATAGAAATAGAATCAATCCGAAAGGGTGATTATGTTTATTTGCTTGAAACTTAACACGGTAGATATCTTGGACAGCTAACGAAAAAAACGGGTTATGGCGAAAGGCAAAATCGTTCCATTAGGTGCTTGGCTTTAACCAAGAAAACTATTAAATGACAATTTCAAAATCAAGCCTGCATTCCATTACAAATGTTCAAAAGAAAATTTGTTTATGGTTATTCTGTATTTATAAAGATAATTTTAAGCACATTCTTCAGAATTCTATAATTGTCCACAATATTCGTTTTAGCCTCTTTAGGTTGAAGTTAATTTATTAATGTAGCTTTATAACTTTCCGCACATTGTAAAAGTTCCAACGAAAACGCTGATAGAATTGTGAGGAAAGTATATTCCAAGGAGGATAAACGAGTTATATACATTACTCCCCCAATAAAATGCTATAAATAATATGCTACACTGACAACCTCCAGGATTTCCCAGTAGCAGCGCTGTTATCACGAAGCTTATCACAAATAGAAGTTACAGTAAAGAAATTCAACCTAAAGCAGTTAGATGTGTTCAGCTTTAGAGACTTTGAAAAATGTCACTTCACCATGGCACAAAAAAAAAAAATTTTAAAAAATGTTAAATCGACACTCTTACATTAGATTTTACAAAGCAGAAAATTTCGTTGTAAGCGTTCCAATTTGTTTACCGGTATATACGTTTTATTTACCCTAAAAAACTTAAATTTTAACTTACAGAGTTCCACAACTTAAGCGAACAATTTTTATACACATTAATTTATTTGTATTGCATTGAAAAGACAAAGTAACCTTATCCAGGCTTCGCTTAGGACACACCCTACTTACCCACTCGCAATTACAGGGAAGAAAGACCCACATGTAGAATATGCAACAAAATTCTAACTGTCAAACGTATACTCACTCACTGTAGACAAGGTAATAATTTAACAATTCCTTACAACATACAAGACTTACTGACGGAAGGTAGCCCAAACATTAAAACACTCCTTACACATTTAAAATATTATTCAAAAATATAACTGTATTTTTTAATGAAAATATTTTAGTTTTATGTCTTTACTAGCTGAATACCCGTGCTTCGTCACGGCAGATAAGTAGTTATTTTATTGCGTTAAATAATGTTTCATTAAAATTACGTTACTATACAATTCTGTGCAGTTTATTACAGCACGGTTCCCGTCATAATATATTTTATTCAATGGGCGTTAAAATTTAAAAGTTTATGTTTCCAAGAAGTCATATGGTAACACCCAATATATTTACGAGTATTACCAAGGTTATAGGCGAGGAGGCTGTGCAAGGGCTCCGGATATTATTACTTCGCCTGGAAAACCTAAGGATATGCCATACATCACGGTTTGACCGGGACTGTCCCGGTATTTTGCAATTGTTTCGGCGTCCCGCCCAGTTTTATCAATGTCCCGGAAAAGGCTGTAAGATGTAAAGAGTAATGAATTCATGTTTATAAGAATCTTTTTTAAATCGGTTACTTTTCTACAATCAACATTTTTACTACTGCTCACAGTGTCAAAGATATGAGAAGTAATCTAACTGTAAAACGCTGGAACTACCTGCACAGCGCTGCCAGCTGCCAGACACTACTATTTGGCTGAGAGATTGTTTTAGGAAAATCAAGTAGCAAAAAAAGTTCCGTTCTTATTTTTAAGGTTTGGGTAGACTAACAGTTTAGGATTCCCCCTTCCCGTTAGTTGCTAGGCTTAAAACTCACCAACCATTTTGCTTATAATTTGTACTCTTTTTATCCCCCCCCCCCTGGTTTAACTCTCCAAAAATATGGCAAGCCTATCTGACGGGGACATGCAGAAAAGAAACGCAATTAAAACTCTATGAGGGACAGTTAATTTCTAGTAATTCAAGGTCTGCCATCATAGTTGAAATTAACCTCAATTAGAAATAAAACTATGAGATAGATAATGTAAGGTAACAGCTGTTCTTTATCGTCCTAGCAACGCAGGCTGCCTAGGCTTGCCTTCTCTAACCAACTCAAACTTTAAACCCCCCTAAAAATGCTTAAAAATACGAATATCAAAAAATCCTTTCTTAGCGAGCGCCTACGTTATATAGGGAGTGTCCATGCAAAATTTCAAAATTTTCTGTCGAGCGGTTTGGGCTGGGCGTTGATAGATGAGTGAGTGAGTGGTCTTTTATGCTTTTAGTTAGTATTTTGTATAACTGAAACCCCTAACCGAAATTAATTGACTTTGATTCTGGCTTTCTAATGATTTTATCTCCGCCGTTGCGGAACTCAAAATAAACAATAAATAATAAATAAAGTGAAAAATAAATTACAAATTCTTGGATCATGTAAAACAAAAATAAGAATATATATATATATATATATATAAATATATATTTTCCACAATAATAAATAATCCACGTTAGGAGTAGAAAAGCCATTATGTTTCATAATTTAAGTACCTATTTCAACAATTTTTTTTTTTTTTTTTTTGGTATTTCTTGTATAATCGCGTTCTAGGCCATTAGCGCCGGGATATCTACGGGTTACCAACCTTTTTAAACACTTTTGGTGTAGTGGGAATCTTTCGCCAGGGAGCCCATCGCCCAAAAAAGTCAACCTCCTACAGGCGTAACTCGAACCTATATCTCGTCCATGACAATAAAGCCTGCTAGACACTATACCACGGGCAGACCTCTTAATGAATTTCAATCCCTTCCTAAAATAAAACGAAATTGACATCATCGATTTTTTTGTCTCATATTTAGACTATGAAAATAATGACAAATAGATGTATATTTTTATAAATTTGTATTAATAATTTAGACATTACTAAAAATTGTTTGTCGTATTGTAGATATTATTACTAATTTTCCAGGTACCTACTGCGAATTAGAACTATGTACAATATATGCTATCGTTTTAAGCATTAGAAAAAAACTTGCGTCAATCCATTCCCAAATAAATTAAAACATTACATTTTTCTGATTTTTCATAACGAAAAAAAAATATCAAAACTTTACTAATGATTTAATTTTGAAGAGTGTAAACTGTAAAGACGAGAGTCAATAAGTTGGCGAACTGTAGCCATCAGGTTGGCCAACCTCACTCCGAAATACTCTTCAAATATTGACCAACACAGAATACTCGCGGGACAAATAGACACTTCACATTTATCTTGAGAAATATAGAAAATCCTAGAGAGAAAACAGATATAAATTTCAGAGACAATTTTCTTTTCAAAGTCGGCAAATATATAAATTATATTTACTATTAGACGAGCTACAATATCGTCATTTTTAAAAAAATATAAATTGACCTAACTATATATCACTAAATTACTATTAGACGAGCTACAATATCGTCATTTTTAAAAAATATAAATTTACCTAATTATATATCACTAAATTACTATAGTAATTGTGTTTTTATTTACTTTACTTACCAGGATTTCTATGGCCAAATATTTATTGGGTAAAATATTAATTAAGTTTTGTTATTTCTTATATGATAAGAATTCATTTTACAATTGATTTCACTAAGTCTGGATTTTCTAACGCCTTTGACTAGGATAAAAGATTTGAAATGAACTAGAAATTAAAAACATACATAAAAATTACAACTGTAATAAGGAGAACGATATAGAATTATATAAACAAAACTAGAAATTACTTTAATAATATATTGGCTAGACAATACAAAGGAATTAATTCTACAGACGTATTTCCTCTTTTAATTCATATTTTAAGGTATTTAAAAATTTGTAAAAATACATTAATTACTGTTAATTGTATTCTTTCGCCCATGCTTTAATAAGCAATAGAATTACTTTTGTATAAGACACTTTCTGGTGATTTCATTTTCGCAAATTTCGAAATTAATCTTTTTTCCACATTTTGAAGTAAGATTATTATATTTATTGGTATTTAACATTGACGAAATTATATTAAATTTATTTAAATTCTTGTCGACAAAGTAGATTAATTTTTTCTAGTACCATTAAATTATTGGCGTTTTTCCCTTAGATGATTTCTTCTTAACATTCAACTTCGTTTTTCATACCAATAAAATTATAATTAACAATTTAATTTTTTTTATTGAACAACATGCAATTACAATCGTCTTAGAGAGTTTGTATATTATTTTGGCGAGGAATATTAATCCCGAAGCATCATAGAAAAATTAGGGTCTCTTTTTGTTTTTTAAGTTTTCCTAATAACAATATTTTCAATTATGTAAAACTCTCTAAATTATTCTACATTTTCTGTTTACAATTGAAATTAATTTCTTCTCTTAATTCCTTTTTTTTTTGTGTGTGTGTGTGTTTGTGTATCAGTGCATTGATTGATAATTAAATCAAACGAAAAATTATAGAAATTAACCGATTTTTTATGTTGTTAATTTTTTTTAATTAATTTTTGAACGTTCTTAAGTTTTATCTCGTTAACACTGTTTTACTCATGTTGTGGGTTCCACTCATAAATTCTAACAACAAGGCAAAGTAAGGAGTGTTGGGTTCTGTTTCGAAAATGGAACGGCTGAACCGGTATCCTGGCTAGAAAAGTGATATAGAAAACCCGTTTTAAAAATCCGCCTCTTTCTTTTTACATTACAGTGGCCCTGCAATGTGTAAATTTATTTTCTACATGTTCCATTATATAAATACTAAATGTATTTTAGGTATTTATAAAATATGAAAAATAAAATATTAAAAAAAAAATCCGCCTTATGAGTAAAGAGTCGTTCGAATTAGAATAATTAATTATAAAATGTATACTTATTAGGGCAAATAAGATTTTTTTTTTTTTTTTTCATAATTCAGGATCACTCAAAATTAATATTCGAAAAATATATTTTTTTAAAAAAATTCATCAATAGAAATATATTACGAACTATCAAATTAATAGAGGAATTATTTCACGCACCTCAAAAACAGTAGGATTTTTCAGAGTAATTTCGGGATTTCACAGCCGACGGATTACGAAAATAGCCGAATCGGCCCGACAGACATTCCCCGAAGAGAAGAGAACGTATACTGAGCAGTCTACATGAGTACCGCGCAAGTCCAGCAGACTTCGCCACCATCTATAGGCGGACCACATCAAACCTCTTGTCGGTATATATTTTTCATCTTTTATTTTTTATTTTTTATTTTGTAATAAAGAAGGAAGAAGAAAATATTTAGAGACTTTGGATCATCATAACCATTTTTATGGTTCTCCTGTTAACCGAATATTGCCGGTTAACATACTGTTCAGATAATATTTTATGACTCCTGAAGTTGTTGTCTTCACTCAGGAAACCATTATCCAATGGTATGAGTCATATATAAACCATCGGTCAATTTAATACCATGCCTCAATCATAAAAAAAAAAATACTATGAATATCCACATAAAGTGAACGCTTTTGTTGCTCGTGGTTCATATTTTTATTTGTAAGGCAATTTAACCATTTGGTTTATTCTTACAAATTTTAATGCCTGTGTGCAATTGAAAAGCCATTGATCTAAACTTGCAGGAATATGAATATATTTTTATCAAGTTGATTCGTAGAAAAACAATAATTTAAAAATAAAAACGTTTAAAATATTCTTAAAAAGAGAGTGAATACGTTCACTGACGCATTAATATATACGTCCATACACAATCTCAGGGGCGAGGTTAGCTCAATGGTAGAGCACTACACTAATATGTTGGAGGATCTGAGTTCAAAACCGGAGCTCATTGAAGATATTTATCTTCTAGTGTCATCGTTCATGGATTGGATTCGGCCTCCCTGACCGTCCCTAGGCCAACCCAGCCTTTAATTAATTTATTAATGGGTACCTACAAAGGGAAAAATCAGGCGGCCGAGGCATTTTTTTTTTAATATCACGCTTTATTACCATGTTTTTTCCACATAAAGCGAACACTATTGTTGCTCGTGTTTATTATTTTTTATTTTGAAGTAACTCAACCACTTGGTATATTGTTGCCAATTTCTATGTGTGCTACGGAAGAGCCATTGACCTATGGAGAATATGATATTTGACTCAAAATATTTTATCAAATCAATATATTTGTATGAGGTTATTTAGAAGAAAGAGATTAAAATAAAATTAAAAAGTAATTTTTTTTTTCTATAACTTTTTTTATTCACGCGCACCCGCAACTAAGGTGATTCGCTCGAAACAATTAGTGCATATATACATCAATTGAAGGGGTCGGGGCAAAATAGTGCCAAGCAACATTTTTAACAAAACTCAACTGTAGCTGCTATATGTTGGATATTATGTGGGAGTATCCCCCACGTTAATAAGTTGAAATGGTTAGCGGGAACAAGATTAACCCACGGGAACGCGCGGTATCCAGTAGATACATAGGCGCAACGTCTTAGGGGAATCCGCTATGATAGGATAGAGTGAGGCAGCTCCCGTCACTTCTAGCTGCTTTATGTATACACATTAACCCTCGGGAACGCGCGGTATCCAGTAGATACATAGGCGCAACGTCTCAGGGGAATCCGCTATGATAGGATAGAGTGAAGCAGCTCCCGTCACTTCTAGCTGCTTTATGTATACACATTAACCCTCGGGAACGCGCGGTATCCAGTAGATACATAGGCGCAACGTCTCAGGGGAATCCGCTATGATAGGATAGAGTGAGGCAGCTCCCCCACTTCTAGCTGCTTTATGTATACACATTAACCCTCGGGAACGCGCGGTATCCAGTAGATACATAGGCGCAACGTCTCAGGGGAATCCGCTATGATAGGATAGAGTGAGGCAGCTCCCGTCACTTCTAGCTGCTTTATGTATACACATTAACCCTCGGGAACGCGCGGTATCCAGTAGATACATAGGCGCAACGTCTCAGGGGAATCCGCTATGATAGGATAGAGTGAGGCAGCTCCCGTCACTTCTAGCTGCTTTATGTATACACATTAACCCTCGGGAACGCGCGGTATCCAGTAGATACATAGGCGCAACGTCTTAGGAGAATCCGCTATGATAGGATAGAGTGAGGCAGCTCCCGTCACTTCTAGCTGCTTTATGTATACACATTAACCCTCGGGAACGCGCGGTATCCAGTAGATACATAGGCGCAACGTCTTAGGGGGATCTGCTATGATAGGATAGAGTGAGGCAGCTCCCGTCACTTCTAGCTGCTTTATGTATACACATTAACCCTCGGGAACGCGCGGTATCCAGTAGATACATAGGCGCAACGTCTTAGGGGGATCCGCTATGATAGGATAGAGTGAGGCAGCTCCCGTCACTTCTAGCTGTTTTATGTATACACATTAACCCTCGGGAGCGCGCGGTATCCAGTAGATACATAGGCGCAACGTCTTAGGGGAATCCGCTATGATAGGATAGAGTGAGGCAGCTCCCGTCACTTCTAGCTGCTTTATGTATGCACATTAACCCTCGGGAACGCGCGGTATCCAGTAGATACATAGGCGCAACGTCTCAGGGGAATCCGCTATGATAGGATAGAGTGAGGCAGCTCCCGTCACTTCTAGCTGTTTTATGTATACACATTAACCCTCGGGAACGCGCGGTATCCAGTAGATACATAGGCGCAACGTCTTAGGGGAATCCGCTATGATAGGATAGAGTGAGGCAGCTCCCGTCACTTCTAGCTGTTTTATGTATACACATTAACCCTCGGGAGCGCGCGGTATCCAGTAGATACATAGGCGCAACGTCTTAGGGGAATCCGCTATGATAGGATAGAGTGAGGCAGCTCCCGTCACTTCTAGCTGCTTTATGTATGCACATTAACCCTCGGGAACGCGCGGTATCCAGTAGATACATAGGCGCAACGTCTCAGGGGAATCCGCTATGATAGGATAGAGTGAGGCAGCTCCCGTCACTTCTAGCTGTTTTATGTATACACATTAACCCTCGGGAACGCGCGGTATCCAGTAGATACATAGGCGCAACGTCTCAGGGGAATCCGCTATGATAGGATAGAGTGAGGCAGCTCCCGTCACTTCTAGCTGTTTTATGTATACACATTAACCCTCGGGAACGCGCGGTATCCAGTAGATACATAGGCGCAACGTCTTAGGGGAATCCGCTATGATAGGATAGAGTGAGGCAGCTCCCGTCACTTCTAGCTGCTTTATGTATGCACATTAACCCTCGGGAACGCGCGGTATCCAGTAGATACATAGGCGCAACGTCTCAGGGGAATCCGCTATGATAGGATAGAGTGAGGCAGCTCCCGTCACTTCTAGCTGTTTTATGTATACACATTAACCCTCGGGAACGCGCGGTATCCAGTAGATACATAGGCGCAACGTCTCAGGGGAATCCGCTATGATAGGATAGAGTGAGGCAGCTCCCGTCACTTCTAGCTGTTTTATGTATACACATTAACCCTCGGGAACGCGCGGTATCCAGTAGATACATAGGCGCAACGTCTTAGGAGAATCCGCTATGATAGGATAGAGTGAGGCAGCTCCCGTCACTTCTAGCTGTTTTATGTATACACATTAACCCTCGGGAACGCGCGGTATCCAGTAGATACATAGGCGCAACGTCTTAGGGGAATCCGCTATGATAGGATAGAGTGAGGCAGCTCCCGTCACTTCAGTTTTGAACAACCAGTAAACGTTGTGTAGCCTAAAAAAAAAGATTCACGTAATATGCGTGTAAGAAATGTGAGAAAATTATTTGTTCAACACGCTAATTTTTCATGTGGTGACAGTTGCCTAAATGCAAAGACATTTATCAAAGATAAGCCAATAACTCTTATGTGCTTTCTTGAACACTGAACTTCCGTCTATTTTTAGTTTCCTTGTTCTTCTTTTGAATTAGTATTTGTATATAGTTCTATTATTCTTTTAATCTTTGTATGTTTTACTGATTTGACTAATTTTTAGTATACTTAAAATAACAGTTACAACATTTTTATATATCAGTATGTTTTACCAAGCAGTATGTTTTTATATAGCAGTATGTTTTCCAAATATGTAATAATTGAATTCAATTAAAGAGATTGTTTATTATCTTATTGTATGTTTCTTAATTATAAATTAAATACAAAAAGACTTCATTGGTTATCCTTACAATAATTATAAGAATATTTTAATAATTTAGCTAAATTAAACTTTTATAATTCATCCAATGCGATATATTGCATTATTAAAATTGAAAAAAATATTATATTAGAATAATATAAACGATTTTAATGGATTTGTAGGTATTTATTAGATATTAACCCCTCTTGTATCTCTCAGATACATCGCGCGTTCCCGTGTTAGGAAATGAGCGCGCGCTCCCGAGGGTTAAGTAGCATACAGAGCTTGTAGTCATATTTTAGTAGCATTTGCATCATAGACTGATAGTCCCACATAATATCCAACATATTGCAGCTACAGTTAAGTTTTGTTAAAACTGTTGCTGGGAACTATTTCGCCCCGACCCCTTCAATTACAATGTTACGTATATACATCTATAAACAAAAGGGATTATACATATAAATCCGGTTTTGCAATTAGTAATACATCGAATTACACAATTGTACAATGTTACGTATTCATTCCATAAATGTTACCAAGTTACGCGATTCCTTACTTACGTCATTTATTCTACGTGTTTGTTGATGTTATTTGATTTTCTTTTTCTCTTGATTTTTCAAGAGAAAAGAGAACACAAAAATGGGTTTTTTCTTTTAATGAAAATATAACATGAAAAATACATAAAACTAATGTCAATACGCGCAGACTTCCCCTTTTACTTTTAATGAATTAATTTATAATTTGTAAAATAATTATTTATAATATTTAATGGCACTTAACATTATCAAAATTTAATTTAATTTAGTAACATATATTGTAGATGTGTAGATTATTTTTTTTTTCTACAGCCATCAAATTACTGATGCTTTCCTCTTGATGAAACCAAGTTCGTTTACGTTCGTAGCTCCGAGAAATCTGAAAGCTTTCTCTTTCAGTTCGTGGTCGTCCCCGAATTCATCAGAAAGAGGTCCGTGAATGTCCTTTTGGCTTCAAGCTTCTTCGTAGGCTCTTTAGAACATTAAAGTGTGTTTAATTGAAAGATCATACTGTTCTTTGAGGCCTAGATTAAAAACTTCTAGTTAATTTTCCCCCCAAAAAAAGATTAAATAGTAATTTTCGATGGGACGGTTTCATTGCTCTAAACGGGTCCTTTTAGAACTTTCCTCCGAAGGAAAGTAGCTATTGAGGTTGCACTCATGACGGAATTTATGAAAAATTTCTTCGAATCTTTATCGAACCTACCTAGTAGACACCGAAAATGACCCCCGTTAAAATTTATATATATATATATATATATATATATATATATATATATATATGTATGTATATATATGTCTGTTAACAAGATATGCATGTCTGTTAGATAGATAGATACATATGTCTGTTAGATAGATATGTAACACGATATATATGTCTGTTAGATAGATATATATGTCTGTTAACACGATAGCGGCCATAGTTTTTGTTTTTGCTTCACGAAACGTGGTATATAGCGTTCAAATAGCAAACGATTGAACGAGTTCGTTAACCACCAAAATCGGTCCACCTGGAGGGGGGTTTACCCCGGACCCAAAACACTAATTTGACCATACCAGCCGTAGTTTTTGTTATATTTCAACGAAACTCGTTATTCGTTATTTCGATCTAAAGAGAGAAATACGCTGTAAAAATAAACTAAATCGGTTAATTAGAAGGGGGGGTTTACTCCGGAGCCAAAGTACCAATTTTTGTTACATTTCAACGAAACTTGGTATTCGTGGTGGTAATCAACAGAGAAAAATGGGTTGTAAAAATAAACTAAATCGGGTTATTTGGAGGGGGGGTTTACTCCGGACCTAAAGTACTAATATACTCATACCGGTCGTAATTTTTGCTGTATTGTAACGAAACGCGGTATACTTCGTGGGTATCTCATGAGAAAGAAGTTATAAAAATGAAGTAAATCGGTCTATTGGAAAGGAGGGTTTACTTTAAACTCTGTTTCATTACAATTAGCCAGCCAGACGTAGGTTCCCAAAGCCGCCACGAGGAGCGCTATCTCCCACTAGGGGGACTGTATCCTGTTCCTGCTTCAGATCAAAAGACGGAAAATGAAGTTTTTGTGTATTTATTAAGTAGTACAATATCATGTATTAACATAACTCTGGAAGCAAATTATTTACAAAATTAATAATTGAACAGTTCTCATAAGAAATGTAAATGAGCAGAACTATTCACGTTTTATTTTATTTATATAGGTTATTTACAGCAAATTATTCAGTAATTTAGTCTACACTACAAAAATTCTGAGGAAAGTGCTTAGTTATGCAGCTCCTGCGTGACGGACTTTTCTTAATGCAAATGATGAGAGTAAGTCTCGTTAATTAAACTTTATTACGTCTCGTTGTTTTTTTTTTCTCTTAAAAAACATGGTTATATATTTCTCTTTATGTTATTATTAACACATCCATTCATTGGACACTAATTTAAATATTATAATACTCATATAAACGTGTATATAATAATATACGATTACATTCGAAGTGTTTTATATCATTTTTACCATAGTCATAAATGTTTAGTAACACAATACAACATGATATTGATTGATAATACAATATTTTCGAAAGTGCAGATTTATGGAGTAACATAAAGAACAACTTTTAATGAGTCCAAATTTGTTTTTTAACCAACAAAGTATAGCTAAAAAAAAACAACATTAAAATGATAAACATACGTATACATGTTGGCTCAAGGCGCTTTGAAGTTTGATTTTGTTATAAACTCAAATATGTACAACAATAGAATAAACTAGTAAACTAAATCAATACCACAGATCTGGGGGCTTAAGATAAATCCAAAATGAAAATAGAGCATGAGTTACAGCATACGATCAATGGCGTAATTATTCAAAACATTATGAGTACTAATGGGTATTACCCACTTACTATGGACTCACGAAATCCATAAACTATTTTACAATTTCCAAAAAAATAAAATCAATCCAAAATTATCTTTATTTAAAAATGAATGTGTTAAGTCTTTTTGAATCCGTAAAAATGAGAAGATTGTCGAAACGATATTGCTCCGAGTTATGTAGAGTAATACTTCCAAGAACCTGTTATATCATAAAAAATAAATAAATCAGACCCGTAACAGGCCACGAGGACCCTGAGGGGCAGATACTGTAGAGGTATCTGATTCATGACCATACGGCACACTAGGGAGATAGTGTGGTCATTACTACACATTCCCCTTGCTGCTTTGACTGCAAGAGTCATTAGCATCAAGGTACCCATTAATAAATTATTTAAAAGGCTGGGTTGGCCTAGGGACGGTCAGGGGGCCCGAATTGAACCCATGGTCAAAGACACTTGAAGAAAAAATCTTCAGTGCTTGCACGGGATTTGAACTCAGGTCCTCCAGCATATGAGTCCAGTGCTCTACCACTGAGCTAACCTCGCCCCCTGTTATATCACACCCTCTCCTATAAATACCCCAATCCTTACCCAAACCCTACATGTAACCAACTCACGGCTCAGGTCCTCCAGCATATGAGTCCAGTGCTCTACCACTGAGCTAACCTCGCCCCCTGTTATATCACACCCTCTCCTATAAATACCCCAATCCTTACCCAAACCCTACATGTAACCAACTCACGGCTCAGGTCCTCCAGCATATGAGTCCAGTGCTCTGCCACTGAGCTAACCTCGCCCCCTGTTATATCACACCCTCTCCTATAAATACACCAATCCTTACCCAAACCCTACATGTAACCAACTCACGGCTCAGGTCCTCCAGCATATGAGTCCAGTGCTCTGCCACTGAGCTAACCTCGCCCCCTGTTATATCACACCCTCTCCTATAAATACCCCAATCCTTACCCAAACCCTACATGTAACCAACTCACGGCTTGTGTACCCATTTTCTTAATTACTGATTCAATAAAAGTTTTATTGTTAATTTATGATTATGCTCTGTATTTGCATTAAATAGTTCTTATAAAGTGTTTATCGGTTGTGAGAGCTAGGATTCAGTTAACCGTCTAGCAGTCGCGCTGGCGCACTGGGTGCGCCATGACCAACATTTCGTCTTGTAAGAAATTGCCGGGAAAACCTACGGCCCACAAACCTCAGGTATGTCAAGGCAAAACCCTACCACGCCTACGGTGACGAGTGGTGTTCTACCCTTTCACGCATTACTCAGTTCTAGCTTGTCAACCGCTCGGAGAGGTTGATGGCGCACGCACTGCTCCGCACGATCAATGCAAGAATCTTGCATTTTTGGTGATAAATATACATTTGCAGTCCAGAGCAAGCATTTTTTCAAGAAAATTACCAATGAGTCAAGAAGCAACAACGGAAGAACCACCTCCGAAGAAAATGAAACGGCGATGTTATGTTTGTGGCCGACAAAAAAATATAAACACCATGATAACGTGTAATAGATACATGTGATAAATTTACATGTACAGCTTGAAACAATTTGCATTAAATCCAGTAAAAGGGGACTGAACACAGATTTGTCTGAAAAGATCGTAGGAATTACATTCTTAGCATTAAATTACCATGTATATTTCTACTTTTATTTAAATATCTTTTACGAAGACAGGTATAGTTGGGATTCGGCTAGGAGAAAAACGTCAGACTTTCAAAAAGAAATCTGTATTTTGGACGTTTCGACTGCAACAATGGCAGCCTTCTTCAGCTAAAAAATATATACAACTTATAAGTAAAGAAAATGGACAAGTAGTAAGTAAAAGACAGGAAGAAATGAGCGGAGTATATATATCAATACAATAAATTTTAACCAATCTTATTTTTAAAAACAATGAAAATACGGTAGTTGGAAAGAAAACAGCATGTAGAACTTGTTAGTAAAACAGTACAAAAAAAATTAAACAGTAAAACAACGCACATTTTTTATGTAGTGAAAAACAAAATCTATTTTATAAGTGAATACAATTTATAACAATTAATATATAGATACATACCACTAGAGAATGCCTAGGGGGGAGGGAGGAAGACCTCGAGGACAACTTAGGTAACCATGGTAGAAGTATGAACGACAGCAACAACACCGGTGGTCTTTATAGTTATGAAAAAGGGGTGGGGGGGTTTCGTTCACGAAACACCAAAAAGCGACAGATTTCCGAATGCGTCCACATTAACTTAAACCCCAATAACATTAATTACAAAACCGACAAACAAAACATCTCCCCTGCTTACTCCTCCGTCTTCCATAAATTGTCCTGACCTCCTTTTTTATCTTTGTTCCCAGGCTCCAGACAATTTCTCTACTTGTGTGTCCCAAAGCTCTTAACACCTTTTACAACCACCTTTACAACCCGCCTTTACAACCCAGCAATTGTACCTCTTTCATCTGCACCGATTTGCCGCCCCACCCCCCACCCCTTTTTCATAACTATAAAGACCACCGGTTTTGTTGCTGTCGTTCATACTTCTACCATGGTTACCTAAGTTGTCCTCGAGGTCTTCCTCCCTCCCCCCTAGGCATTCTCTAGTGGTATGTATCTATACAGGGTGTCCCGTAAATGTCTAGTCATATTGTAAGGGGTGATAGAGGACACTTAGGGGAACAAAAAATGTTTTATGACGATTTCCCGAATTCTCGCCCATAAGGGAGAAAACGTCGTTTTATTGTTTTATCGAGACAAACGTGGTTTTTAGAAACATAATCGTTGTAGCTCCGTCCCAGGAGGCGGTCATTAAGGAACCCCAACCATACATTAACCTCAAAAATTATTATTTTTACCTAGATCACGCATTTGAACACATTTTTACAGGTACTTATATTTAGAAAACAAATGCTTTACCTTAAATTAATACTGATGGCTACGCTTGTGAAACTCACTGGGATTCTGAGCCCATGCGTTTTTCTTGTGGTAATTAAAAATTCTATCCCTCATAAATAATATGTACATAGTCCTGTAAAAATGTGTTCAAATGCGTGATATAGGTAAAAATAGTAATTTTTCAGGGTAATGTATGGTTGGGGTTCCTTAATGGCCGCCTCCTGGACCCAGTATTAGTTACCTGAATTAATAAATTCAAAATAAATGTGTATTTTATTTATTTACTGTTTTAAGATTTTTTTTTTTATATCCGTGGAAGTAATTTTTTTTATTCTTTTAAGTAAATATTTACTTAATATTTATATAAACATTTATCAAAAAAATATTTCCCTTCAGCTTTTTGAATAAATTGAAGACAAAAATATAATTTTCTTTTCACAGATCCATGTTTTTTTTAAAACTTTTGTTCTTAAATCGTTTAAATACTTCAATAACACAGGGTTGTGATACATGAATGCAAAGCTGGTTAAATGAGGAAGTTTTTCTGAAACCCGGAAATCTCAGATCCTGCTTATTGAGGAGTAACGCTGGAAAGAAATATCAATAAAATGTCAGGAAATTTAGAATTGCCTTCTTTTTCTAAGATATACATACTTACATTCATTCATTTTTACGTTTACTCTCAACTAGTCTTATAGTAAATGTACTCAGCTTTCGATTGGTTTCACTCCCTTTCTAGTAGAACCACCTGGGACGGAGCTACAACGATTATTCTTCTAAAAACCACGTTTGTCTCGAAAAAACAATAAAACGACGTTTTCTCCCTTATGGGCGAGAATTCGGGAAATCGTCATAAAACATTTTTTGTTCCCCTAAGGGTCCTCTATCACCCCTTACAATATGACTAGACATTTACGGGACACCCTGTATAGATACATACCACTAGAGAATGCCTAGGGGGGAGGGAGGAAGACCTCGAGGACAACTTAGGTAACCATGGTAGAAGTATGAACGACAGCAACAAAACCGCTGGTCTTTATAGTTATGAAAAAGGGGTGGGGGGTGGGGCGGCAAATCGGTGCAGATGAAAGAGGTACAATTGCTGGGTTGTAAAGGCGGGTTGTAAAGGCGGTTGTAAAAGGTGTTAAGAGCTTTGGGACACACAAGTAGAGAAATTGTCTGGAGCCTGGGAACAAAGATAAAAAAGGGGGTCAGGACAATTTATGGAAGACGGAGGAGTAAGCAGGGGAGATGTTTTGTTTGTCGGTTTTGTAATTAATGTTATTGGGGTTTAAGTTAATGTGGACGCATTCGGAAATCTGTCGCTTTTTGGTGTTTCGTGAACGAAACCCCCCCACCCCTTTTTCATAACTATAAAGACCACCGGTGTTGTTGCTGTCGTTCATACTTCTACCATGGTTACCTAAGTTGTCCTCGAGGTCTTCCTCCCTCCCCCCTAGGCATTCTCTAGTGGTATGTATCTATATATTAATTGTTATAAATTGTATTCACTTATAAAATAGATTTTGTTTTTCACTACATAAAAAATGTGCGTTGTTTTACTGTTTAATTTTTTTTGTACTGTTTTACTAACAAGTTCTACATGCTGTTTTCTTTCCAACTACCGTATTTTCATTGTTTTTAAAAATAAGATTGGTTAAAATTTATTGTATTGATATATATACTCCGCTCATTTCTTCCTGTCTTTTACTTACTACTTGTACATTTTCTTTACTTATAAGTTGTATATATTTTTTAGCTGAAGAAGGCTGCCATTGTTGCAGTCGAAACGTCCAAAATACAGATTTCTTTTTGAAAGTCTGACGTTTTTCTTCTAGCCGAATCCCAACTATACCTGTCTTCGTATCTCTACAGCGGCTAACTATCTCCATCTACACTATAAATATCTTTTAATGTTAAATTTTTGTTTAAAGTTTGTTCGAGACATTAATGTTTATACACATTACAATTTTTAGTAATATTGTAAATTAAATATTTTTTCAAAAATAAATTAATTTTTATATGCAATATATTTGTTTTAAAAGATAAAATGAGCTTATTTACATTACCATTTATATATATGTCTACAATAATGACTTACCTACAATAAGTGATATAATAGTAAAGAAAAAAATAAATAAATAAAAGTTTAAAACACAATAAGACGAAAATAAACCCGATGGCGCACAAATTGCGCCGCGGTACCGCCCGTGTTCCAACAGTGGGCGCGACTGCTGGAAGGTTAAAATGAATTCCTTGTCCGAAAAGGCAAAAAAATGTATGAAATAGATATTAATGACCGGCCCGCACATTATTCAAAACAATGTAAATTGAGAAAAAAGATGAATAAAATAATAAAAATAACCCGTAATATTATAAAAACTAAATTTTGTTGTGACAAAAAAAAAGTAATTGCTGGCTTTGTCAATTAACAGATTGGTATCGTTCATAATAATATTCTATTATCACACAAAATCCAATACAATTAAATAGTTATTTTCTATAAAAAATCGGTAAATACTCCTTAAACGTGTAGATGGAGATAGTTAGCCGCTGTAGAGATACGAAGACAGGTATAGTTGGGATTCGGCTAGGAGAAAAACGTCAGACTTTCAAAAAGAAATCTGTATTTGGACGTTTCGACTGCAACAATGGCAGCCTTCTTCAGCTAAAAAATATATACAACTTATAAGTAAAGAAAATGTACAACAATTCTTACTTACAATCCTTTTTGAAAGTCTGACGTTTTTCTCCTAGCCGAATCCCAACTATACCTGTCTTCGTACTCCTTAAACGGTAATATCCCATATATTGTCGAAAAAAATTGTAAATTTTACCAATTATTTGTATCAGGAAACCACTCGAAAACTGTACTAAGCAATAAATAGTAAATAAAACACAATTTTACCTAAAAAAAAAAACCTTCCAGGAATTATTAATGAACGACTAACTAATTTTATTTTGCAATATTGAAACATTTTGTACAGAAAAAAAGTTAATTATACATATATGACCGATACCAATTTAATATAACACTAAACAAAGCAATGCTCCCCTACTTGAAAATGCACGTTTCAAGCATACAAGGAAATAATAAAACGGAAAACGGACATTAAATCCAGAATACATCGTCGAATATGAAAAATCTCGGTTTTCAGATTCCATACTTCTTCCATACTCTTGGATTGTGGACGATACGGCTAGTCGCAAATTGTCGCAACTCTAAACCCTTTAGAATAGCCTTTAAAGCAGCGGTTTCCAAACTGTGGGGCGCGCCCCCTTGGGGGGGGGGGAGACTATTGCAAGGGGGGAGCAGGAGTTTTCACAGACAGCTGCGTTGCTGTGAGGAGGGAAGCGCCGGCGAGGAGAGGACACGGAAACGGGAAAGGTATGGTAGGTGCCAGTTTCTTAAATAAAATATTATTATTATTATTATTATTCCAACTACAAACAAAGAACAGACATATCACTATGTTTTGGTTACCTGGACATGAAGGGATTTCACAGAGCACTACAGTAGACTTACTAGCGAAAACTGCAACTCAAAGACCTACACCTGACCTGAACAAAATGACAGCAACTGACCTATGCAAACTAGCTGAAAATAAGACAGTAAACGACTGGCAGACAGAATGGACTAACTCTCAAAGCAAACTGCGGGAAATAAAAAATACAATAATACCCTGGTCAAGAGAAAACCTAACAAGACGAGACCAAGTTATTATTACAAGACTTCGCTTAGGACACAGTTTACTAACGCACTCCTATCTAATGGAACGACAAGACAGACCTGTATGCGCATGTTGTAACGAGACATTAACAGTTAAACACATACTTACTGACTGCAGATTACGAGACTACCTAACAATTCCTCATGACTTACACGACTTACTTGCCGAAAATAGTCCACATATTAACACCATACTAACTCACTTAAAGACAATTAACCTATATTCAAAAATCTAGCCTTATCTCCAATTTACCTCCTAAAGTTAATTTAAAATAATGAACGAAATAGCCTTTATAAAATCATTTACAATTTTAAGAAAGTAAGTTAATTAACCTACATTTAAATATAAAGCCCTATCTCCAATATAATCTTACCTCTTCTACCCTCCCCCCCCACTTTTTTTTTTTTTTTTTTTTTTTTTTTTTTTTTTTTTTTTTTTTTTTTTTTTTTTTTTCCCCTCTTCACACTCTATTTAATATCTATCATATTACCGTATTGTTATTGTGAAATATATTATATAAAACATGTTATTGTTATTATTAATTAGCTCACTAATGTACTAGCTATGCTCATAAAATGTACTGACTTGTTATATATACAATGTGCAAAAAGTATTTTGTAATATCTTGATGTATGTTAAAGAGCAAGTCGCCAAAAGTTGCGAAACTCTTAATAAATAAATATCAAATATCTTAAATAAAATAGATTTTCAATTCAGGAACCATTTTCATTTTTATATTTCACTTTCAACTGTCTTGAATTGATCAAGAAAATTGAAAGAAGAAGGGGAAGTGACTATTTTTTTCATGTGTGAAATTCGGACTTATCTCCACTAATGTCAAGTATAAATTATTAATTGATTATATTATAATATGTCCCTTTTAGATGGATGAATATCTACTTGGGTTGAAAAGAAAATTAAATGCTCTTCCACTTGCAGATAATACAGTGGGAAGAAGAATTTAATTATGCTTTATTAATTATAACCTGTATTCTAGTTGTATTTTTGTAATTTTTTTTCTCTTAATAAATATTTGATGTATATTAGGTATATTATTTTGCAGCTCATTAAATATATATTAAGTAAGTAATCATGAGTAAATTAGTATGAAATTAGATAGCCATGAAAAATGAGGGGGGCGCAAAAAGTTTTATATAAAAAAGGGGGGCGCGGGTGCAAAAAGTTTGGAAACCGCTGCTTTAAAGCTTTGAATAAAGTATCGAATAGGACCATTTTTCAATATATTACTTCAATATTTATCAATGTATCGAATTTGTTCGTTCGCTAGTTTGCTCCAATTTTCATATTCGATAGTTTGACATGGTAGGGACGACATACAAATGTAAGCCCACTAAAATGAGCGAACCTACAGGGTCTGTCCGGAAAGTAATAGGACTGAGTTAATTAAAAAAAATTATTGATCCAACCGTTACAATTTTTTAAAAACTCTTAAAATAGGCTCCTCCTACGTCGATATAGCGCTGCCAGCGAGATTTCCAAGCATTGAAGGCGTCACAGTAGGCATTCTCCGGAATAGCCTTTAGAGCCGCGGTAGAAGTTGCTTGGATCCCCTCTGTCGTCTCAAAATGATTTCGTTTCAGCGGTATTTTAAGGCAAGGAAACAAAAAGAAGTCCAGGGTGCCACATCTTGGCTGTAGGGTGGCTAGGGAAGCGTTGGGATGCCTGCCTTTGTCAGGTAGCTGGTCTCAAGAAAGGAGGTGTGAATCGGGGCGTTATCGTGGTGCGATGTTCCAGTCGGTTGCGATGTCTTTTCGGACCCGATTGACCCTTCATTTGAGTCTCTTGAGCACTTCCACGTAGAACTTAGAGTTGACGGTTTGTCCTGGAGGAACAATTTCACATTGTCGGTGTTTGTCGAAGTCGAAGGTCTTCCAGCACGGTCTTCATCGGCAGTCTCTTCCCGGCCCTCCGAAAAGGCCTTCTGCCACCGAAACACACCACTTCTTGCTAAAGTAATATCTGGGTAAGCCTGCTTGATCATATCAAACGTCTCCGTCGCAGATTTACCGAGTTTCACACAGAATTTAATCGCCGAACTCTGCTCTAACGAACGCTGCATTTTCGGCTTGTACCACTCACAAAAACTCGTCGCATGAAAAAGCCTGTCTTGACTTTCCGGATGCTCGGAGCCCATCCACCAACCCCTCGTTCGTTAGATGAGGACACATACTACCGAATCCAGTCGGCGCACACGCGCTCTGAAGTACAGTCGTGGCGGAAAAAAATCAGTCCTATTACTTTCCGGACAGACCCTGTAAGTATTTTACGCAGAAATAATGTAAAGGCATTACCTACTTAACGTTTAAAAATGTATCCTCAAAATTACAAGGTAAAACGCTTAATCTACTTTAAAATACTCACTTAAATGTTTTTAGATACTTAATTAATAAAAACATATTTGCATTTATTTTGAAATTAATAAACATCTTTTTTTGCGTTTGTAAGAAAGTAATACATGGAAAGATAGTGGAAAGGAATTATCCGGTAATATTAACAATTTTTTAGGCTTCAAATTTGTAAACTGAATTAATATTAAAAACAATATTGTAATATAGACCTATAAATGATATTCCATTGAAATAATTATATTAAAATATTACTGAGTGAGCGGGACAAGATTTATTTCTGTTGTGAGCCAATTTGCAATGGCAATACATGACTGCATTTTCTGTAGGCTTGCGAACGAAAAACTAGGCTTGCTTTTATGTTTCCCCACTCAGGCTGTATGGGTAATATAATGCTGTTCTCCGCAACCTTCGTCCCCTAAACTTCAGTCGTAAAGCTTTTGAGCTTCACAGCCCGAGTAAACTAGACAACATAATTTTCTAAATACTTGTGTCTGATGAAGTCCAGCTTAATTAAACGTTTGCCCACTCAGCCTCTGTGGGTAATATAATGTTATAAACTGCAATCATTGAAGTTTAAGTTGTAAAGCCTTGCTTTTCTGCTTCCTTACCTACGTTTTCTGCAAAACTTCATTTTCTGCAGTATTTGGTTTGGGAAAAAAAAACCCAGCTTACCTTGATACGAGCCCATATTTTTGGACGATAAAAAGTTGTACACCGCGTTCTTCCTCTTTTGAATTTAAGTGCTAAAACCTTCCTGTTGAGCTTCCTGCCCTGACTATTTCATTTTCTGCAGTCTCGCGTATGCACAGCTTACTTGGACGTTAACCCAACTTCCCTCTGAAGAGCAAAATAATGTTTTGCTCCACATCCTGTGTCCCCTGAGTTTAGGAAATATAACGTTCCTTTCGAATTTTCTGACCTAGCTTTAATAAACAACTGCATTTTCTGCAGTCTCGCGTATGCACAGCTTACTTGGACGTTAACCCAACTTCCCTCTGAAGAGCAAAATAATGTTTTGCTCCACATCCTGTGTCCCCTGAGTTTAGGAAATATAACGTTCCTTTCGAATTTTCTGACCTAGCTTTAATAAACAACTGCATTTTCTGCAGTCTCGCGTATGCACAGCTTACTTGGACGTTAACCCAACTTCCCTCTGAAGAGCAAAATAATGTTTTGCTCCACATCCTGTGTCCCCTGAGTTTAGGAAATATAACGTTCCTTTCGAATTTTCTGACCTAGCTTTAATAAACAACTGCATTTTCTGCAGTCTCTCGAATGCAAACACAGCTTGTTTTGAAATTAGGCCGTTTATCCATTTTTATCCAGAAGTTGTACACTACATCGTTCGCCCCCTGATTAAAAACAACTACAGCCTTCCTTGTGAGCTTTCCGACCTACGATTACTGGAAAACTCCGTTTTCTGCCGCTAACCCAACGACGCCAAAGAGAGACTCATTTTGGTTAATTAAGTCCCTGGAGCAAACCAATAAGCATTCAATCTTGGCATGCTGGATACAAGCGTACCTGAAAGGTAACCATTTGGCATTTACCTCTCTCTCTCTCTCTCTCTCTCTCTCTCTCTCTATATATATATATATATATATATATATATATATATATATAAGTCACGTGTCTGTCTGTTTGTCCGTTTGTCTGTTTGTTCCTTATACAAATCCACGCAGTTTACTGATTTTGATTAAACTTGCCACATAAGTAGGGCTTGATACAGGGAGTGTCATAGGCTAGATCAAAAACGTATACCAGCTGCTTGTCTGTATGTTTGTTCCTTATACAAATCCACACCGTTTGACCGATTTTGACCAAACTTGGAATACTGGTAGGTCTTGATACGGGATGTCTCGTAGGCTAAGTCAAAAACCTCTACCAGCTGTCTGTCTGTATGCTTGTTCCTTATACAAATTCACACCCTTCGTCCGATTTTGACCAAACTTGGAATACTGGTAGGTCTTGATACGGGATGTCTCGTAGGCTAAGTCAAAAACCTCTACCAGCTGTCTGTCTGTATGCTTGTTCCTTATACAAATCCACACCCTTCGTCCGATTTTGACCAAACTTGGAATACTGGTACTTGATACGGGATGTAGAATAGAATAGAATAGAATAATATTTATTGGCTTATAACATGGTATAGCCAAGGAATCTGGCCCATTTGGTGTTAGTAGATGTTAATGGACGCGACATATATGACTAATAATAAACTCTACATAATAAAATAACAGACATATACATATACATATAAACTACTTAAAAATACACAATATTAAAATATGAATATATACTGTTTATGCATATAAAAAGTCAAGTTGATGGTTCTACATATAGCAGAACAATAACAATACACTTCTCTCTTCTAATAGTAAATTCTCACTAAGTAATTATTACAATATTAATAATAGATTCCCTTTTTGAATAAAAATAATAAAGAAGTAATAAAATAAACACCAGCTGCTTGTCTGTATGTTTGTTCCTTATACAAATCCACACCGTTTGACCGATTTTGACCAAACTTGGAATACTGGTAGGTCTTGATACGGGATGTCTCGTAGGCTAAGTCAAAAACCTCTACCAGCTGTCTGTCTGTATGCTTGTTCCTTATACAAATCCACACCCTTCGTCCGATTTTGACCAAACTTGGCACACAGGTAGGTCGTGATACGGGGAGTGTCATAGGCTATGTCGAAAACGTCTACCAGCTGTCTGTTTGTATGTTTGTTCCTTATACAAAGCACACACGGGGAGAGTCATAGGCTAGGTTAAAATCGTCCATGGCTCACAGTTCGTAGATCAAAGTTCGAAACAATGAACCCAAATAGTTACAGATTTGTGTTATTAGATTTTAATATTAATTATTTGGTTTCTAAATTATTTTTGCTTTTATAGATGCAGAAAGTAGGTATAGCATGGCACACCGGGTAACAGCTAGTGGGCAGTATAAAGTTATATTCCACAACCTCCATCCCACGACTTGAAACGCTAAACCCTTCCTACGCACCTTCCCGACCTGAGTTTACAGAATAAAGAATAAAATCATAGCTCCCTTCCCGGTTTGTGTTTATAGGCTAATGGCTTGCTTCTTTATTCCCATAAATTACGGCGTCCATTGAATCCTCCTCCAATTATTCCTCCCGCTCCGTTTGTCCTTTATACCGTCCGCCTACATAAATTCAGCAAATACAGACCCCGGCCGAGTTATAAACCGATTTCTCCCCTACTTCTTCCAACCGTTTTATCTCAACTTTAATTATATTTATTTTCTCTTTCAATCACAAAAAAGTTTTAATATACATTTGTGTAAAATACCTGAAACCTGCCTTTACTAAGCTCATACAAATGTTGTAATTAGCACATTTTAATATAATTAGCGCGGTTCCTCTCTCCCTCCATTGGGTGGAAACGCGCTTACGAGGTTGACCTTATGACAATACCCATAATTGCCGACTAGAAAATTTCACGCTTCAGACCCCATAGATCTCGAAAATACCGGTTCGAATTTGTATACATGCATATATATAGGGGAAGGTGTTGTACCTCTGACCATATTGTACCTTTGACCACCGAGGGTGTGGCGGCGTGTAGCAACATTTTATAAATTTTGGTGTAATTAGTGTTTAGCTCCTTCACTAGAGGGCTTGTGTAACCTACTTTGGATTCTTCAAGTCAAAGAGGATTCTTGCAAAAAATACTTATCCATTTCTATCATAAAAATGTAAGTTATTTATTAATGACGTTTTGCCTCATAATATTTTTTGTAGTATGTCTTTTTTGATGGAAATCATTTGTAAAAGTAGCTATTACAATAAAAATCATGGTGTAGCTTCTGAAATTGATTAATCTTAACCCTAAAATTTTTAGCATGCTTTTTAATTTGCACTACCAGTGTGTTGTACCTCTGACCACGACTAGTTCTTGTTCCTTTGACCAGGTATATATCTATATATATAATAATCACGTGTCTGTCTGTTTTTCTGTTTGTTTGTTCCTTATACAAATCCACACCGTTTGACCAATTTTGACCAAACTTGGAATAATGGTAGGTCTTGATACGAGAAATCTCCTAGGCTAGGTCAAAAAAATCTACCAGCTGTCTGTCTGTATGTTTGTCCCTTATACAAATCCACACCGTTCGTCCGATTTTAACTAAACTCGATACACATGTGGATCTTAATCTGAGGAGTGTCGTAGGCTAAGTCAAAAACGTCTACCAGCTGTCTGTTTTTCTGTTTGTTTGTCCCTCATACAAATCCGCAACGTTTGACCAATTTTGACCAAACTTGGAATAATGGTAGGTCTTGATACGAGAAATCTCCTAGGCTAGGTCAAAAAAATCTACCAGCTGTCTGTCTGTATATTTGTCCCTTATACAAATCCACACCTTTCGTCCGATTTTGACTAAACTCGGTACACATATGGATCTTAATCTGGGAAGTGTCGCAGGCTAAGTCAAAAACGTCTACCAGCTGTCTCTCTGTATGTTTGTCCCTTATACAAATCCACACCGTTCGTCCGATTTTGACCAAACTTGGAATAATGGTAGGTCTTGATACGGCGATTGCCATAGGCTAGGTCAAAACGGCTACCATCTGTCTGTCAGTATGTTTGTTCTTTATACAAACCCACACCGTTTGACAGATTTTTACCAAACTTGGCATACATGTATGTCTTAATACGGGGGGATGTTATAGGTTAGGTCAAAGTCGTCTAGGACTCCCAGTTGGGAGGTCACGGGTTCGAAACAGTTACAGATTCGTGTTATTTGATTTTAATAATACTTATTTGGTTTCTAATTTATTTAGGCTTTTCTATATGCAGAAAGTAGGTGTAGCATGGCACGCCGGGTAACAGCTAGTATATATATATATATATATATATATATATATATATATATATATATTTGAGATTTCTTCGCTGGGGAGATTTGTTAGTGGTGGTACGGCATTCTCCAGCGGTCAGTTTATTTTGGTAATATTTCGCAGAAATCCCATTCTGCTTCTTCAGACGGTCCATACTTTTAACTTTTTTATACGACGATTTTTAACTTTTTATAAGATACAATTTTTATAAAATTTTTGGAGCAAAATTCGCGCGCAAAAAAAAAAAGTAACATTCACCTTTTCGAGCTAATATGCTTGCAGGAACACGTTTTATAGGTTGTCTAATAAAGCAAAACGAATGAAACAATTATTAAAGCAATGTCTGAAACCGTTTACAATAAATATTGATGCAATTATTTTTCCTAACTAACATTCAGTTTGAGTTTTCGGAAATGATTGATTTAGTCTTAACTTGTTTCAGACATTTGACATTCATCTAATCTAAGCATATGGGTAGTAAATAGTGTTGTCCAAGAGCGAACGTTGAAAAGGCGGTCGATAGTCATTTCAGCTTTTCGTACTGTCAGTTTCCTGTTGCGATGCTTCCTGCTTTTTCAAAACCCTCCTTTAACTGCTCCTCTTACTGTACTTAATGCACTGGGGATATGAATGCGCTAAGATGACGCAGTTCCTTGAAGTCGCACTTTTTCTGTTAACAGAATTATCTTTTGATACTAAAGTTTATACAGTGCATATCAAACAGGTTGCATGGGTAGTTGGGGGGTTCTGGTGTATTTTCCAAAAATATTTTGTTTTATATTGTTTACTCAGCCGTTTATAATAAATGTATAAGAGATTATTTTTTTTTAAGTTGTCTCGAGTCCTAAATGTTTATTAATTACTGAGCCGACATGTTGGGTGCAGTAAACACTAAAATCTCGAGTAATGCAATGCGAATGAGTCACGATACTAAATGCTTCCTGACAAAAGGTAGAGAAAAAAAGGAAAAAAAATTACCTCAGTGAAAAAAAAGATGTCCGAGCTAATTTAGTGCGATGCTGGGCATTAGATAAGGTTCCTGTGGGGAGCAGTAAAGTAGAGGTGTTTACTGTGAAAGGGGCTGGTTTAGGGACCTTGGCAATGCTTGGACTGGGGCCAGTTACTAGTGTCGCAAAGGGACCCTCTTTATCAGATAGGCCTTCACAAGTCGCCACGTGGGCAATAACTGTCAAATCGGATCGACAACCTCCCTCGAAGAATTATTTGAATCCTCTGAAAACATAAACCTTTGAAAGGTTACCCATTTTCACCAACTGAGATTCTTAGTTAATTGTTGAAACATAAATGAAAAAAAAAAAATAGTCACGTAACAGGCCACGAGGGCCCAGAGGGGCAGAGATACTACAGTGGTATTTGATTCATGTCCATATGACCCACGAGGGAGATAGTGTGGTCAGAACTATGCTCCGGCCACCTGATTTTCCCCTTTGCATGAATGAATGAATGGAAAAAAATACTTTATTCTGGGGCTTCGTCCCAGAGGAATAAAGAAATAAATGATTGAATAAACAAATTTAACCTAAAACTATTAATATACATAAAGAGTAAACAAAAATGGATAGAACGAATAAAAATATTAATAACAAAGTCCTAAATAATAAAATAAAACAAAAGTACATATGTACATAAATTATAATATTAAAAATAAGATAGTGATTATGGGGGATGAGAATATAATTAAATAGGTAGCTCAAAATACACAAATAAATATTAAAAGAACAAAAAAAATGGGGGCTATGAAAGAAAGTGAATAAAAAATAAATGCATAAACAAGAGAACACAAAAAAGAAAAAACATAAATAAAAAACAACAAAAGTAAATAAAAGAATTATAATCTTACCACAAACAAGAAGAAGAAAAAAAAGTGTGGACTTGATTAATAGGAGAAAACAACAAATGTATATTACAAATGTGGTCTTGCCTGTTGGTCAAATTTTAAGAAGCGTCTTCCTGGGAGGATAGGAGAAAAGCAAAGAGACGTGAACTAAATACAGGTAAGGAAGGAGAGTGTCGAATCGAAAGAGGGATAGACTTCCAGAAGGAGGAGGCTAGGGGATCTTTGATGCATGTGATCATTGCTAAATTAATTGAATGCTGGGTTGGCCAAGGACGGCCAGGGCGGTCGAATCCAACCAACGAACAAAGCTACTCAAAGATGAAAAATCGTTAGTGCTTGCTCGGGATTTGAACTCAGGTCCTCCAGCTTATTAGTCCACTACTCCACCACTGAGCTAATCTCGCCCCCTATTAATAAAAAGTCCGTCACGCAGGAGCTGCATAACTAAGCACTTTCCTCAGAATTTGGGTAGTGTAGACTGCTTTCCAGAACAATTTGCTTAAAATATCCTACATAAATAAAATAAAAACATGAATAGTTCTCTTTTAAATTTGTAATGAGTAACTGATCAATTATTAATTTGCTTCCAGAGTTATGTTTACACATGGTACCTACTACACTACGTAATAAATACAAAAAACCTCATATTATCGTATTTTGATCTAACGCAGGAACAGGATACAGTCACTCTAGTGGTAGAAAGCCCTCCTTGCGGCGGCTTTGTGAACCTACGTTTGGCGGGCTTTTCTATTGAAATACATTACAAATTAAACCCCCGCTTTGCGATTGACCGATTCAGCTCATTTTTACAACACTTCTTTCTCATGAGTTACCCACGACGTATACCGCGTTTCGTTACAATACAGCAGAAATTACGACCGGTATGAGTATATTAGGAATTTGGGTCCGGAGTAAACCCCCCTTTCTAATAAACCGATTTAGTTTATTTTTACAACACATATTTAACTGTAGATTACCACTAGGAATACCGAGTTTCGTCGAAATGTACCAAAAATCACGGCTGGTAGTGGTGAATTGGTATTGTGGGTCTGGAGTAACCCCCCCCCCCTCCTAATGAACCGATTTAGTTTATTTTTACAACACATATTTACCTGTGGATTACCACTACGAATACCGAGTTTCGTCGAAATATACCAAAAATCACGGCTGGTAGTGGCGAATTGGTATTGTGGGTCCGGAGTAAACCCCCCCTTCTAATGAACCGATTTAGTTCATTTTAGCACTTTCCTCCGAAGGAAAGTAGCTATTGAGGTTGGACTCATGACGGAATTTTTGAAAAATTTCTTCAAATCTTTATCGATCCTACCTAGTAGACACCGAAAATGACCCCCGTTAAAATTTATATATATCTATATATATATATATATACATATATATATATATATATATATATATATATATATATATATATATATATGTCTGTTAACACGATAGCGGCCAGAGTTTTTGTTTTTTCGTCACGAAACTTGGTATATAGCATTCAATTAGCAAACGATTGAACGAGTTCGTTAACCACCAAAGTCGGTCCACCGGAAGGGGGGGTTTACCCCGAACCCAAAACACTTATTTGACTATGTCAGCCGTAATATTTGTTATTCGTAGTGTTAATATAGAGAAAAAAGTGAGATATAAAAATGAACTAAATCGGTTCATTAGAAGGGGGGGTTTACTCCGGACCCACAATACCAATTTGCCACTACCAGCCGTGATTTTTGGTATATTTCGACGAAACTCGGTATTCGTAGTGCTAATCCACAGGTAAATATGTGTTGTAAAAATAAACGAAATCGGTTCATTAGAAGGGGGGGGTTTACTCCGGACCCACAATACCAATTCGCCACTACCAGCCGTGATTTTTGGTATATTTCGACGAAACTCGGTATTCGTAGTGGTAATCTACAGGTAAATATGTGTTGTAAAAACTAAATCGGTTCATTAGAAGGGGGGGTTTACTCTGGACCCAAATTCCTAATATACTCATACCGGTCGTAATTTCTGCTGTATTGTAACGAAACGCTGTATACGTCGTGGGTAACTCATGAGAAAGAAGTGTTGTAAAAATGAGCTGAATCGGTCAATCGGAAAGCGGGGGTTTAATTTGTAATATATTTGAATAGAAAAGCCGGCAGACGTAGGTTCACAAAGCCGCCGCAAGGAGCGCTTTCTACCACTAGAGTGACTGTATCCTGTTCCTGCGTTAGATCAAAATACGATAATATGAGGATTTTTGTATTTATTACGTAGTGTAGTAGGTACCATGTGTAAACATAACTCTGGATGCAAATTAATAATTGATCAGTTACTCATTACAAATTTAAAAGAGAAGTATTCATGTTTTTATTTTATTTATGCAGGATATTTTAAGCAAATTGTTCTGGAAAGCAGTCTACACTACCCAAATTCTGAGGAAAGTGCTTAGTTATGCAGCTCCTGCGTGACGGACTTTATTTATATCTCACTTTTCTCTCTATATTATCACTACGAATACCAAGTTTCGTTGAAATATAACAAATATTACGCCTGACATAGTCAAATAAGTGTTTTGGGTTCGGGGTAAACCCCCCCTTCCGGTGGACCGACTTTGGTGGTTAACGAATTCGTTCAATCGTTTGCTAATTGAATGCTATATACCAAGTTTCGTGACGAAAAAACAAAAACTCTGGCCGCTATCGTGTTAACAGACATATATATATATATATATATATATATATATATATATATATATATATATATATATAAATTTTAACGGGGGTCATTTTTGGTGTCTACTAGGTAGGATCGATAAAGATTAGAAGAAATTTTTCAAAAATTCCGTCATGAGTCCAACCTCAATAGCTACTTTCCTTCGGAGGAAAGTGCTAAAACAAACTAAATTAAAAGGGAAAATGGAAAAATAACAAGTCATAATAGAAAAACCGATTTTAAGAAGAATAAACTGAATATAACTGGGTTGACACCCGTAGTGGCGAAAGGTGTTTTTGAAATTATCTTCAAGATTGAAAGGGAGTTTTTGTCCTGAAATTTTACCACCATCAGTATGTTTGGTTAAATAAATCATTGAATTTGTCTAGCGAATACGTTAGTGTCTGGCCTACAAAATTAAATGATAAGTACGTTGTGTCCATACATTTTGACTCAACTAACTGACAATAAACTTCGCACCATTAAAAATATAGTTGAGGAATGGCCATCCCCTCAATTCGACAATAAACTTCGCACCATTAAAAATATAGTTGAGGAATGGCCATCCCCTCAATTCGACAATAAACGGGAACAAGTAGTTCTCGCTCGATTACGGATTGGACATACTCGACTAACCCGCGAATTTCTTATGACAAGACGCCACAGACTAATATGCAACATATGTAACACAGGGCTTTTCTTCAGATCAGAGAGCTATGTAGCTTTAATCCTTTTCAGCCAGAAACCTACTTGACGTTCAAAATACATCTTAGAAAATTAAGATGCATTAGCCGGCTAAGGTTTGGAAACCCTGAAAGTATACAGCTATACCAAGGAATTCAACATTTCTCCCTAAAAGCAAATGATCTCTGCCCGTTCTGCAAACAGTATATAAATGACAATAGTCTATACCACCTCCTCCTACACTGTCCAGAAATCGAAGAAAACAGGGAAGGCATTTTATAGCCATCCACTTCTGCATCCTCTGACCTCCAGGCTTTTCAAAGTATGTTAAATATAACCACCATAGAGGAATTGAATCGGCTTTATAAATTCATTGAGACTATCTGTAACAAGTTTCACTCTCTTAATGTGAATGAGTAGGTCCACAATATGAACAAGTTTCCATCTTTTCGTTTCAGTTTTAATTTTTTTTTTTTGTTCTATTTTGAAGCGCACATTAATTGGCATATTTTGACAATACTGTTAAATTTAAGGTAATATTAACAATTGTAAAAAAAAAAAAAAAAAATTATAAGGATAATCTTAGTAAGTTTTAGTATAAATGTATGATTAATATAAATAACATATGTAATAAAATAAATATATGAATGATGTAAATTATTAATCTACTATATATTTGTCAAATACCACTCACTCACTCACTCACTCATCTATCAACGCCCAGCCCAAACCACTCGACAGAAAATTTTGAAATTTTGCATGGACACTCCCTATATAACGTAGGCACTCGCTAAGAAAGGATTTTTTAATATTCGTATTTTTAAGCATTTTTAGGGGGGTTTAAAGTTTGAGTTGGTTAGAGAAGGCAAGCCTAGGCAGCCTGCGTTGCTAGGACGATAAAGAACAGCTGTTACCTTACATTATCTATCTCATAGTTTTATTTCTAATTGAGGTTAATTTCAACTATGATGGCAGACCTTGAATTACTAGAAATTAAGTGTCCCTCATAGAGTATTAATTGCGTTTCTTTTCTGCCTGTCCCCGTCAGATAGGCTTGCCATATTTTTGGAGAGTTAAACCGAGACACATTAATATGGGATGGGCATACGAGGGGGGGGGGAATAAAAAGAGTACAAATTATAAGCAAAATTGCTGGTGAGTTTTAAGCCTAGCAACTAACGGGAAGGGGGAATCCTAAACTGTTAGTCTACCCAAACCTTAAAAATAAGAACGGAACTTTTTTTGCTACTTGATTTTCTTAAAAAAACCTCTCAGCCAAATAGTAGCGTCTGGCAGCTGGCAGCGCTGTGCAGGTAGTTCAAGCGTTTTACAGTTAGATTACTTCTGATTTCTTTGACACTGAGAGCAGTAGTAAAAATGTTAATTGTAGAAAAGTACCCGATTTAAAAAAGATTCTTATAAACATGAATTCATTACTTTTTACATCTTACAGCCTTTTCCGGGACATTGATAAAACTGGGCGGGACACCGAAACAATTGCAAAATCCCGGTCAAACCGTGATGTATGGCATATCCTTAGGTTTTCCAGGCGAGGTAATAATATCCGGAACCCTTGCACAGCCTCCTCGCCTATAACCTTGGTAATACTCGTAAATATATTGGGTGTTACCATTTGACTTCTTGGAAACATAACTTTTAAATTTTAACGCCCATTGAATAAAATATAGTATGACGGGAACCGTGCTGTAATAAACTGCACAGAATTGTATAGTAACGTAATTTTAATGAAACATTATTTAAGGCAATAAAATAACTACTTATCTGCCGTGACGAAGCACGGGTATTCAGCTAGTGTAAATTATATATGAATGATGTAAATTATTATAATATATTAAGTTTAGAACTATACCAAATTTATATTGTCATTTGTTGTGAAATAGTTAAAGTATTATAGCATTTACCAGACTCAAAATGGAAAGAAACAAAGAGTGTAATATTGATATTATTTTTACAAGATATATCTTACACAAATAAATAAATATGTATCTATAAGAAAAAAAAAAAAAAAAAAAAATTAAAATACACTATATATTAAATATATTAATATATGTCTTTCGTATATTAAAATATACGAAAGAGATTAATAGAAAAGAGTGCATGAATTATCTCTATATTAGTTCACTTGGTTTGTAGCGTAAGGGCGGCCACTCACGAAGAGTTTTAACTGTGGCACAATTAAAACTGCCTGTTTTAACGGCACAATTATAGTCCTGTAAAAATGTGTTAAAATGCGTGGTCTAGGTAAAAATAATAATTTTTGGGGTTAATGTGTGGTTGGGGTTCATTAATGGTCACCTCCTGGACCCAGTATTAGTTACCTGAATTAATAAATTCAAAATTAATGTGTGTTTTATTTATTTACTGTTTTAAGATTTTTTTTTGTTTTCGAGGAAGTAACACTTTGTCATTGTTTTATGTAAATATTTACTTAATATTTATAAAAACAAATATTTCTTTTAAGCTTTTTGAATAAACTGAAGGAAAAAATTTAATTTTCTTTTCACAGATCCATGTTTTGTTTTTTTTTTAAACTTTTGTTCCTAAATCGTTCACATACTTCAATAACACAATATTCAATATATATATATACACACAACAATGGCTCAAGTGATTGAACTGTCTTTAAGAGATATATATATATATATATATATATATATATATATATATATATATATATATATATATATATATATGTATACATGGAGTACTATTATTTGGACCTTTGCCATATTTATGAAAATAAATAAATGTACATAAATAAAGGTCACAAATCATGGAATTGAATATATATATATATATATATATATATATATATATATATATATATATATATATATGTATATATATATATATATATATATATATATATATATATATATATATATATAACGGTTGTTATACCATTATGTGCAATATTTTTGTGCAGTGTGAGGTGTCCACGACGATTCAATATTTTCCACAAAAATAAGCTCAAATTTTGTGTTCAAACTTTTGAACAACATTTTTGCCAGTGTGAGGGCACCTTAAGGAAAGAGCTGGCAACTGAAACCTTTATTGAAAGGGCAATAAAGAACTAGGTTTAGGCGGCTTATTACAAGTTAGTCCCTTAGTATTTAGTAAACTCTATGACAAAACTAACAAAGGGAATAAAACAGGAGCCTAGGTATAGTTTGCTGCATTTGATAGAAAACCGGGAACGTGAAATATTACAATAGATGAGAAGCTTGTAGTAACTAAAGTTTCGGAGGCTGTCCGAGTGTAGGTCTGTAGACGTAGAACTCTAAGCCACACCCCCTCGAAGTATTGTTATGTTTCATATTTAGTAGTATCAAGTCATATATACAAAGTTATTAGGTAGTATACGTTTTAAGCAGTTAGGGAATAGTTGTAATTCGGCTAGGAAACAACAATACGATTTTTTTAAAAAGCAGTATTAACCCTGGAATCACAACATTATGAACCTGTTACAAATCTCACAACGCGGGGTCATATGTGACCCCATCTAGTTTTTCGTAATTCCTTTACAAATTTGATGCTAGGTTTCTGGAATGGTATTTTAAGATGACTACCTTGTATAATATAACAATTTATAACCAATAAATATTATTTAATTGTAAAATGAAGGAGTGGGAAATCAAACATCAAAATACCACAAATTTAGACATAAGTTTATTTGAATATTTGTCCTCTGAACATCAACATTAAATATAACGTTTTCTCCTATAATATTTTGTCTTTATGACTGCTAGAATAAAAAAATACTATGATATATAAAATTTGTTTAAAAGAGGAAAAATATTGTGACTTGAGTGTATGCACATTACAATGAGCAAAACAATAAAAATATTGTTATTCATTTTTACATTTTTCAGATATATTTTACCTGTGTTCAGTACACAGACTCTTATTGCACTTTGCACTATGTGTTACAGCTTTCCTGTCTTTTTTACGATAAAAAAAAACCGCATCGTATATGTGGCCATCCTCTTTTTCACTCTTTATCACATACTTCACCAATTTCTCTGTCTTTACTATACAAACTGTCTCCAAACGCAGTGTTTTTCTCTTTTACAATTTGCCAAAGCAACTTATTGTGATTTTCATCTTCAGTGAAAAATAATAAATCGTAAGACATAATACATTCGCCAAATAAAAATATTACACAAACCACAACGTGGGGTTGCCCGTGACCCAAAGGCTTTATATACGTTCACAGGGATAAGAATGAGAAAAGCCTGACTCTCTATTGTGACCATCTTGTCAGGTCAGGAAGGTACAGGATTAGACATGTTTAACAGCTGGAATGAGTAGGATGTAACAAGTATTTTCAGAGCTCTGGGGTCACAGGTGACCCCATGTTGTGATTCCAGGGTTAAGCACTTTTCCGCTACTCTTTGGTAGCCTTGGTCAGCAATAAGACACATAAAAAAATACAGAAATAATAAACAGAATAGCTAAACCAATAAAGAATATGGTAGATTTACTCATACACTTATAAGAACATTTTGTTCTAATATATTATATATTCCAATGAATGCCGGAAGGGTTCTTCTCTACCCCCGGCACTCATTGGTATGTAGTTTTTTTTTTTTTTTTTTTTTTTTTTTTTTTTTTTTTTTTTTTTTTTTTTTTTTTTTTTTTTTTTTTTTTTTTTTTTTTTTTTACGGCGTATCAACTATTTGGCTATTAGCGCCGGGCTATCTACAGGTTGCCACCCTTTTCTAATGCCAACAGCACGTGGTCGGTCACCCATTCAGGTACTGACCACGCCCGACGTTGCTTAACTTCGGTATCTACGGGAACCGGTGTATTCAACGTGGCTATGGCCGTTGGCATTGGTATGTAGTATCTTAGTTATTATTAAAGATTAGTATGTAGTATCTTAGTTGGTATTGGTATGTATGTAGTATCTTAGTTGGTATTGGTATGTATTATCTTAGTTGGTATTGGTATGTATTATCTTAGTTATTATTAAAGATTGGTATGTAGTATCTTAGTTGGTATTGGTATGTAGTATCTTAGTTATTATTAAAGATTGGTATGTAGTATCTTACTACATTGGTATTTTGTATCTTAGTTATTATTAAAGATTGGTATGTAGTATCTTAGTTGGTATTGGTATGTAGTATCTTAGTTATTATTAAAGATTGGTATGTAGTATCTTAGTTGGTATTGGTATGTAGTATCTTAGTTATTATTAAAGATTGGTATGTAGTATCTTACTACATTGGTATGTAGTATCTTAGTTATTATTAAAGATTGGTATGTAGTATCTTAGTTGGTATTGGTATGGTGTATCTTAGTTATTATTAAAGATTGGTATGTAGTATCTTAGTTGGTATTGGTATGTAGTATCTTAGTTATTATTAAAGATTGGTATGTAGTATCTTAGGTGGTATTGGTATGTAGTCTCTTAGTTATTATTAAAGATTGGTATGTAGTATCTTACTACATTGGTATGTAGTATCTTAGTTATTATTAAAGATTAATCTAAATAAACTATGATTGTTGTGGCACATGGCCCGGGGTTGAAGTAAACCGAAACCCCGGCACCAAACAGAAATCATTGCTCAAGGTACTTAAATTAACTAACATAAGTTAAAAAAAAAAAAAAAAAAAAAAAAAAAAAAAAAAAAAAAAAAAAGATTAATCATATTATTATTGTATATTCATTTGTGCTTATGTCATTTTCAAATCTATGTGTTTTTGGTTATCTATCCATACTCTGAACTAATTTCATGGAAAAAACTATTTATTGTTCACTTACCTGTATTTAAATGATCTGTCACTTATTGTTAACAACAAAATGAGCCAAGGGCCGTAGCCACGTGGAATGCAGCGGTTCCCCTTGATCACCGAGGTAAAAGCAAAGTTGTGCGTGGCCAGTACATCAATAGGGTACTGACCACGTGCTGTTGGAATTATAAAAGTGTGGTAACATGTAAATAGCACGGCGTTAATTGCCAAATAGTTGATACGCCGTTAAAAAAAAAAAGCAACAAAATGTTATTTTAAGTGACTTTTATTTGTAGATCTAAATATTTAGGTATTAGTTTAATTATTCTGTTTATAAGTTCTACATTTTATTTTTTCTTATAGCTGACGAAGGCTATCAAAGAAGGAATATAGCTAGTATATATATATATACTAGCTGCTACCCGGCGTGACATGCTACACCTACCTTCTGCATCCAGAAAAGCAAAAATAAATCAGAAACCAAATAAGTAATATTAAATCTAATAAAGCAAATCTGTAACTGTTCGGGGTTCACAGTTTCAAACCCTCCGGACTGTAAGTCATAGACGATTTTGACCTAGCCTAGGCCACTCCCCGGATCAAGACTGTATGCCAAGTTTGGTAAAAATCGGTAATGTTGTGGATTTGTATAAGGAACAAACATACAGACAGACAGCAGGTACTTCCCGTATAAATACCTACCTGTGTGCCAAGTTTGGTCAAAATCGGCCAAACGGTGTGGATTTTTATAAAGAACAAACATACAGCAGACAGCAGGTAGACGTTTTTGACGTAGCCTATGACTCTCCCCGTATCAAGAGCCACCTGTGTGCCAAGTTTGGTCAAAATCGGCCTAACGGTGTGGATTTTTATAAGGAACAAACATAGAGCAGACAGCTGGTAGACGTTTTTTACGTAGCCTATGACTCTCCGCGTACCAAGAGCTACCTGTGTGCCAAGTTTGGTCAAAATCGGCCTAACGGTGTGGATTTTTATAAGGAACAAACATACAGCAGACAGCTGGTAGACGTTTTTTACGTAGCCTATGACTCTCCGCGTACCAAGAGCTATCTGTGTGCCAAGTTTGGTCAAAATCGTCCTAACGGTGTGGATTTTTATAAGGAACAAACATACAGCAGACAGCTGGTAGACGTTTTTGACGTAGCCTATGACTCTCCGCGTACCAAGAGCTACCTGCGTGCCAAGTTTGGTCAAAATCGGCCTAACGGTGTGGATTTTTATAAGGAACAAACATACAGCAGACAGCTGGTAGACGTTTTTGACGTAGCCTATGACTCTCCGCGTACCAAGAGCTACCTGCGTGCCAAGTTTGGTCAAAATCGGCCTAACGGTGTGGATTTTTATAAGGAACAAACTAGGTGAAGCCTCTTTTATGTCTGGAGGGAAATTTAGTTCTACCTTACATTGGAGGCATTGGGATATTAAATTCTTGTATTGTAAAAGGCTCATTACATCTTGGGCGTTTTGGAGGCTGTGTTGCCATCAAATATCCATGTAGAGCTTTGTGTGTCCAATCCTCATTCTTGTTATGACTACCTCCTCTCTTCTATTTTCCCTCGACGAGGAGTGCCAGGTGTCTACTGAGGATTGTATGTATTTTAGTTTATTACCTTCTACTTCATTCCACATATTTCCCAGTTTACTTTTTTATTGTTTTTCCTGGTAGGAATAGCTCATTCTCCGTCAATAAGGTTGGCGTGATTTCATTTAGGTTGTGTGCCTCTTTTGTAGCCATATCCACCATCTCAATCCTCTCTGTACCTATGTGGCTGGGTTTCCATATGAATATTATTGTTGGATGTTATTTTTCGTCGCTGGAATAGTATTTTTGGATGGAACGGCATTTCTCTCCAGCGGTGGTACTCCTCCTCACTTTTTCCTGGAATATTTCGATGGGTTCATTTCCATCTTCTTCAGCCAGGTGTTTGTTGTTTCTTCCTCGGTGGTAGCCAAGGGAATGACATTTTTCTAGAACTGGGCACCTTTTCTCCTCTCTGCCCCAGTATCGGCGGAGCAATGGTGTTGAAGCTCCCTGGTGTAGTTGGGATTCTGTCCGTTAGTAGCGCTGATGGTATTGCGTCTTTTTTAGCGCGGTTCCTCCCTCCCCCATAGGGAGGAACCCCGCTTATAGGGTTGATACAATGAAACAAACTGGAAGTGCCGCCTAGAAAATTTCGCGTTTCAGAACCCCTAGAGACCGAAAATAAGGTGGTTCAAATTTGTATATATATATATGTATATATTTATTTATATATATATATATATATATATATATATATATATATATATATATTTGTCTGTTCGCTCTCTAGCTAGAAGACGAATGGTCCGATTTTGATGAAATTTGGTACAAAAATCCTTCGTCCAATTTGAAAGGTCAAGTTCGTTAACCAACAAAATCCGCCTACTGCAAGATGGCGTTTGGGTCGAAATTCGCGCAAAAAAAATCGTAACGCTTACGTTTTTGAGTTCATAAGCTTCTAAGTACTCGTTTTATATGATTCCTGGGCTAGGAAAACGAATGAAACCATTTTCAAGGCGATAGCTTTAACCGTTTTTGAGAAAATTGGAAAAAATATTTTTTGAATACCGTTTTTGGTTTGGGTACTTAGAATCATGGGATTCAGTTGAAACATTTTCTGCATGTTCTACTTTCGTCAAAACTAATATGTTGAAATTTTGGTTACGTTTGGAGTTAAGGAAGGGTTAGAATAAAATATTTTATTAACAGACTTGAAAAGTTTTGGTAACTTTGTATATTTTCCTTAATATCTCGAAAAAGGTTGAGAATCTTGGTAAACAAAAGAATACCATTAGAAAGCTTACTAAATGCTCTACAAAAAAGGTTCTGATGAAAGTTTTGATTAGGCGATGTCAATCGGAGAAATAAGTGCTTAAAACATTAAAGTAATTGATTTTGCTTATTCGAACTGTTCTTTTTGACTGTTTTTATTCCTTGTTATTTTTTAATTGCTTATAGTTGGATAATGTATATTACAATAAAACAGATTAGGCAAAATAAGAAAAATAATTCATTGTTAGAAATATAGCTTGCCAAGAGAAAAAGATTCGTTGACGTCTTTTGAATATTTTCAATTGCCTTTATGCTGTTGGTTTTTTTATTTTATTTTTTAATTGATTTTATCTGTAGAATTATTACTATAGTAAAAGAACACAGGAATGTGTGAAAATATTTGATATTTTCCAATTCATTGAAACGTATGAAATGAAGTATTGGTAGAAGAGGATTCTAGGGTCTTGCGGACCTGACCCCAGGTATAGCCATAAAACCCTTTGAACAAAGGCCGAGGAAAATATTATCTGTTTCTATTCTATGCTTTTCAAATGAGAATAGGGATATGAACAGGAACCGGGGTCTCCCGTGGTCTAATGGCTAGCGCCTTGGATTCATAAGCGGGAGATGGTGGGTTCGATTCCCAACCTCCGGCAGGAATTTTATCATCCCACGGCTCGCTGGTGAAATTCCTCGCTACACCCTGGATGTCGGCGCTAATGACCTAGATGTATATGTGCCGTAAAAAAAAAAAAAAACTGGAACCGCGCTAAGATGACGCAGTTCCTGCGAGTCGGACTTTTTTCTCCTGCTTCTATTTTCCTCGCCGTAAGGTTTTATATGTTTGACGTTATTTTTCGTCGCTGGGATAGTATTTTTGGATGAAACGGCATTCCTCTCCAGCGGTGGTACTCCTCCTCACTTCTTCCCGGAATATTTCGATGGGTTCATCTCCATCTACTTCAGCCAGGTGTTTGTTGTTTCTGCCTCGGTGGTAGCCAAGGGAATGACATTTTTTTCGATCTGGGCACCTTTTCTCTTCTCTAGCCCCAGTATCGGCGGACCAAAAAAAAAACGAAAAAAAAAAAAAATGAATATTATTGTGTTTCCTTGTATTTCATGTTTATGAAGGTAAGTTTACATCATAAGCTGGTTCCATTATTATTAATATTTTGGTATTTCTTTCTGAAATAAATCAAGAGTGGGTAAGAAATCGCGATAATTGTGCGTTATTCATTCAAAATCCTCCTCCATTTCCAACAAAAACAGATCCTATGCTATTTTAGCACGGTTTATGCCTCCCTCATTATTTTAAGACGTGTCAAAAACAAAAAAAATGAACTTTTCACATCCGAACTGCGTCGTGAGGTCAACCAGATAAACAACGTTTCTTCGTACGCAGGAAGTGAGGAAACGCGCTAAAAAAAAAAACTAAAATACAAAATCGTTTATGAATTTTCGGAGTCCTGAAACTCAGCTCAGAGATAATATCCTCGCCTTTATCCCGGTGCTTAGCATATGAGAACTATAAACTGGAAGTATCAGCATTAGGCTTTGATCTAAGTCATGGAGATATATTCTCATATGACTTTATGAAAATTGGGCCGAGCTCATAAGTGCCGCTATAAAGCCCCTGCTTCCACTATCTGTGTTGTTTATTGCAGAACCTTCTGCTGGAATATCTCTCTCCTAGTTCAGGTATACAATTAAACCCTAACGTTGTAATAGAATATATAATAACGTGTAGTTTACAAACGGATCCTAGATTATCTTTTCGAGCTCACTGCCAAAATTTTCGGTTCGTATGAAGGTCATTTTAGCTTGTAATAGAAACAGCCTATATTTTGTTCTCATATTTAGTAAAAACATTAAATACCTACTCCATGATATCTCGAAGAAACAAGATAGATTGTAGCTAACGCTAACGGAAAATTATTGACACCACCTTCTCGCGCATTTTTTAGCCCTCTAACAGTCGCGCTGGCGCACTGATTGCGCCATAGCCAACATTTTGTCTTACCGGGAAACCCTACGGCCCACAAACCTCAGGTATGTCAAGGAAAAACCCTACCACGCCTACGGTGACGAGTGGTGTTCTACCCTTTCACGCATTCCTCAGTTCTAGCTTGTAAGCCGTTCGAAGAGCTTGATGAATGGACATTTTCAGTCCAGAGCAAGCATTCCGTCACTTCCTTCCGATTAAAAACAATTTTTGCTAAGAATATTACCAAGGAGTCAAGAAGCAACAATGGAAAAACCACCTCCAAAGAAAAAGAAAGGGGGATGTTATGTTTGTTGGCGACATTATATACTATAAACACCAAAAAAATTTTTAATACGTACATGTAAAGCTAGAACCAATATGTATTAAATCCAGTAAAAGGGACAGGTCACAGATTTGTCTTAATAGACCTTAAGAATTAAATTCTTAGCATTTAATTACCTTGTATATTTCTACTTTGTTTAAATATGTATAAAGTATATATATATATATATATATATATATATATATATATATATATAAATATATTTAAATATCTTTTTAAGTTAAAGTTTTTCAAAGTGTGTTCCAAACATTAATGTTTACACACATTATAATTTTCAGTCTTATTGTAAATTAATTTTTTTTTTTTAAATAAAGGAAGTTACATGCAATAAATTTGTTTTAAAAGATAAAATGATTTATTTGTCTATTTTATGGGCTTAGCAACGACGGTGACTCGCTCTTTTTTAAAATACAGTAAAAAATACAAATTTATATGTTCACAATTATCAGTAACTGATAGTACTAAATACAACAAAAGTTTGAGGAGAGGAGGATAAAATGAGCTTATTTACATTACCATTTACATATCTGACTACAATAAATAGTATAATAGTGAAGAAAACAATAAATAAATAGACGTTTAAAACACAATAATAAACACGTGCGCCGCGCGACCGCCCATGTTCCAACACGTGCGCCGCGCGACCGCCCATTTTCCAACACTTGGCGCGACTGCTGGAAGGTTAGGAAAAGTCTATTTTATACTTGGTTCTTATTTAATAATAACTTGTTTAATTAACAAAAAAATAATTTTAAATTCAATTAAAAAATATAACAACCAATTAATTAATGAGGCGAACAGTTAATCTAATCATATCAACGATTTTAATATTCAAGCCTTGATTTGTCCGACTGATCGATCTAAAAAATTTTGCATTGGCGCCGTTTTTACCTGGACATTGTACAAAACACCTCTCTTAAAGCTAGCGTGCATTCTCATGTACATAAGAACAATAATATAAGAATAATTTAAATATATTTTAAAAAATTAAGTTTTAGGTCATTGCTTTTGTCTAATGTAATTAGTTGCGTATTCAGATTGGGCCAATACATGGGAAACATTTAGTCCCTATACTCTTAAGTGCTATATTTTGTTAAGGAACATTAATTATTTTATAATTTATTTCTTCAGTTTCTGTATGAAATGGATTAAGATTAATGGAACAAATAAATCCATCCTGGAAAGAAGATACACAAGATGGCTAACGAAGCATGAAACTCTGAGGTTTTGAAAGTTGTTTCAGTGGGAAACACTCTCCCTTTGATAAATGCCGAGGGTTTAGTGGCTTTGGAAAGGGTTTGAGAAAAGTAAAAACGATGGCGGGTTCTACCTATGCAAACAATGGCCATCTTTTTCTTGTCAGAGTATTTCCACTCGGTATTCATAGAGGGCTCCACTCGCTCTCTCTCAAAGCCAGCCTATTTCTTTATCTCTTCAAAATAATACCCTCCGTTTCTAAGAGTCGTTTATTTATTTTTTTTTTTTCGACCTGGCAGAATTTCAGCAGCCGTTTTCACGTGTAAGCCCGCAGAAACAATGCTGTCGGTAGGCAATGCCCGCTTCTGGCTCGGATCGACACTTCGCCTACAAAAGCCAATTCAAAACCCACAAGTTCCCTTTTAGAGAGAAACTTTCACTCAGAAGTACTCCACTAATTGCAACGTGGGCTTGCATACACTTTTAGAACAAGCCGTCACTTTTTTTGCATGATCTCAGTGTTTTATAAAAATCGACACAATTTATCTCTACACATTACAATTTCTCCCGGAATTGTGAAACATATCAAATGCAGACAAGAGAGAGCAGGTGGCTGTGATTACTAAGGAGTGAGCTTTCCCTGTTGTCGTTGGTTCGTATCCCACTAGAGGTAAATATATATATATATATATATATATATATATATATATATATATATATATATATATTTATTTTTATAATGCAAACAGTACAATATATTCATATGATAAGTCTATTCAGATATTTATATTGATTTCTTCATTCGTTATTACATTTTACATTCTATGTATGAATCTGGTAGGTAATATGATAGAATATATTCTGTGCAAATATTGTTTGGATAAAAATATTTGTGCTATAAACTATTTGATTACATTAATTAAAATTTATTTCATTTTAACTCCTTGCACTTTCTTTTATAATAAAATGTCAGCAAATAAGAACATTGTAGGAGACAAAAGAGTCGGTGCTAAAATTCCACACCCGAAGCAATGTGGCGGAATATATTTCTAAAACAGAAGAGTTTCATGTCACACGTATCCCTCCAAAAAAAAAATTAAGTTGAAAAAACAGAAGCCAACTTCCAGGTTCCCACCAAAAAACTGTTTGCCTGAGAAAATTATGATATAATACTATGGGTCGTAGGCCTTTAATACCAATACCAATAATATAAGGATTGAGGAGGAAGATGCTGGGACATGACTCATGGTGGTACGCCGACCTGTTGGTCGAGTATTATGGCTAGTCTTCGAAAACCCCTGGGAAAAGGCCCCAACTCAACTTAACAGTATCGGTTTTCTTACTTTTACGTTCTCCGTACCGAAAAAGATGCATTTGGTACTCCACAAAAAACGGTCACTCTGGGCGCGGAGTCGAACACAACTTTTAAGGTTTTTTCGATTTTCGCATTTATTAAAACCCTGATGTCTCTCATCCTGCAAGATTTCAAGTATTTTGCTTTCCGGGAAGTGCCTAATAATTTTGATGAGTCAGTCCTATAAATTCCGATTTTCCATCGCCTATATCTCGGAAACGCTTCAATGTAGAATTATGAAACTTTCCAATTTTACTCACATTTATTAATGTAATATCTGTGTAAAATTTCATAAGTTTTTCTCTAGCTGCTTCAAAATTATGAGAGGATAAAAATCGGCACTAATACTTCGTGTTTTTTTTTTTTTTTTTTTTTTTTTTTTTTTTTTTTTTTTTTTCTACGGCGCATCTACAACTTGGCCATTAGCGCCGGGCTATCTACAGGTAGCCACCCTTTTATAATGCCAACAGCACGTGGTCGGTCACCCATTCAGGTACTGACCACGCCCGACGTTGCTTAACTTCGGCGATCTACGGGAACCGGTGTATTCAACGTGGCTATGGCCGTTGGCACTTCGTGTAATAAACACACACAGTGTGCGTAGGCCGTAACTTGGCCTAGTGCACTACCGTGCAGATTTGTTTGATTTCGCAAATCGAAACGGCCTCTGGGAGGAAATCATTTATCAGGCCCGGGGAATATCCCCATTCAAGTGAAATACAATGTTTCCTACGCACAACAAAACCTACATTTATGTTTTCTGTATTTGTTTATTGTTTTTAGGTCAGGAGACCCCAAAGGCGATATTTTAAATGTATTTAATTATTGACCACGGTAAAATAGTCTGGTCGGTACTATAAAGAATATTCCCCTTTGCAAATAGGCCTAATATGGAAGAATAAGTAGGCCTAGGGACGGTGTGGGTCCTCGTCTTCGAGCGAATTGCCTTAGTTGCGGGGGCTAATGAATTAATAAAAAAAAAATTACACCTAGTTTATTGTAACATTTTTTTATTTTTATTTTATTCTAATGTTATTATTTTTTATTAATTATGATTTTTTACAAATGACATAAAATTTGGAATTATAATAACATAATATTACCATTATATTAAAAAAAAATTTCATTACATGATATAATTAAATAGTTATTCATTATATCTTTTGCAGAAAACGTGGTCATATTTTCTCTTTTTAATGAGACTCAAACAAATTTCTTTACTTAGTCAAAATAAATTACTACATAATAATAATAAATAAAGCTTCTGAGAAAAATTAATTCATGAATATGATGAAATGTGACACGAAATAATCTTTGGAAAGTATATTTTAATTTTATAAAATAAGTATTTTTAATTAAAATAAATGTATATTCCTACAGGATATATTTTTTAATTAAACATATTCCTAAATATGACGGAGATTAGAAATTTTAATCCTCTTCCGTTAAAAATTCAAAATGGCCGAGTAGAGGAATGACCATCTAGGAGAAAATTATACACTGGATGAATTTCCAGGTAGTTTTTCCAGAGAGGTTTTTAATTTTCCGCTCTCTTCATTCTATTCCACGTTTCTACTTTATGAAGGTAGTTCATGGTTGGTTTATCATCCTTCGTCAGTTCGTTGGAGAATAGTCAAAGCAAGATATTTTTAAGGTAATATCTTTCAAACCAGCAACTCGGAGCAAGAACTAGTCATATATATATATATATGACTAGCTGTTACCCGGCGTGCTATGCTACACCTACTTTCTGCATCTATAGAAGCAAAAATAAATTAAAAACCAAATAAATAATATTAAAATCTAATAAAGCATTTCTGTAACTATCTGGGTTCATTGTTTCGAACTCGTGAAATCCGAACTGTGAGTCATAGACGATTTTATCCTAGGCTATGACTCTCTCCGTGTCAAGATCTACCTGTGTGCCACGTTTGGTCAAAATCGGTCGGATTTGTATAAGGAACAAACAGACAAACGGTCAAACAGACAGACACGTGATTTATATTTATATATATATATATATATATATATATATATATATATATATATATATATATATATATGCCTTCATGACGTAATTATTATATTATTCATGACGTACTCTTAAACTGATGAGGACATATTATTATTAACTTAGCTCTCCCAGCAACTAGGTTTGTGTTGTTTTCAAGCCTCAATAACGAGGGTGAAGGAGACACCCAATTGTTAAGTTGTCCAATTGTATTTGAGAATAATAGTAACAATTGTGCTTGTATTGTATCTCCTAATAAATAAATAAAAAATGTATACATATGTATATATGTATATATATATAATAATTTGGCAAATGGAATAAAGTATTACGGGAAGTACCTTGTCACACTTACATTCGATCATGAAGACCTAAAAAATTAGGCATTCCCAGAATTGACAAAGAAAACAAATGGCACATTTTATCACATTTAAATATCTCAAAATAATTCTACCACATAAAAAAATGTTGAACTAATCTAATGAATGTTTTGAATGTTATGAATTATTGAAAACGAAAAGAGGAAACCCTTGAACGGTTTAACATTGTCACCGTTATATAAGTTGGTGTTGAAGAGAAAACATTTCGACGTATCTTGTGTAATATCAAGCTCTAGCTAAGTGGTTGCCGTGGAATATTTGCAGAAAAGTGGAATCCCTCATTGTGTAGTGTTAAGCCCAACACTATTTACGATAGCAATGAATGTAATGATAAAATTCATTCCAAAACAATTTCTTTTCTTTTATCACTCAGGTGGCATATTTAGAAGTATCAAGAGACTGTCGCGGTGCTTATAATAATTGACAGTCAGATATTGGTGGTATTGTTAATTTAGGTGTAATTAGAAGATTCTGGTTTCCACCAGTCAAAACTAACATTATTATTTCATCAGGTGAACCAAAAAAATTATCAATGTAAAAAACTAAAATATGACTGCTAACAAGTTGACTGCGTTGAGACCACAGGTTTTCTTGTCTAATGCTATACATGCTTACGTCGTCCCTTCAATTATTAAAGTTTTTTTTTATGAATGTCTGAAAAAGTGGAATAAGAACTAAATTAACTGTTTTAATTAATTTGAACACAATGATTCCATTTCGTCATATATTTTACGTAAATTTTCAATATTTTAATCTATATAAGGCTAAACATCTTAGCCCCATTCAAAAATTTTGATACTTAATGGAAATATGTGAAATGGATGTTTTTGTGGGGAAAAGAGACGCAGTTAACACATGACATCCCGTAACCAAGTTAATGTGTTAAATTTATTTGAATAAAAATTATGTTTATATATATATATATATATATATATATATATATATATATATATATATATATATACCCATTGGAACCGGGGTACAGTCGGATTAGAGAAAACGCCGGATTGAGAATTCAGTTAGAAGCCGTCACTTATGTATTTGAAATACCTTATTATTTGAGGATATAATTATATGTACCATTTTTATTATTCCATATTTTAAATGGTATATATTATAAAAATTACTTTTAAAACTTTCACTCCATGAATGTTCGCGACGAATGTTCGAATTAGACTGGCTAAAATCAGGTATTCCAGCGGAAGGTTCCTTAGTAGAAACATTTATTTTCGTAGTAGAAACACAAGTTCCTGCCTCAAAAAGGGAAGATATGTGCCTTCTTTGATTTCCATTCGATGAAATACCTCGAAACAAATGTTTGGCTAGCTAGGAAGGGAAGGTGTTCTAGGAACCCTCGAGCCGGTCTAGCTCCGGCGAGTTCCGAGATCCGTCACTCATTCCTCCCGGAGACCACCGGATTAGAGCGAGCGACGGATAAGAGAATATATTATATATATATATATATATATATATATATATATATATATATATATATATATAAAGAGAAAGAGAGAGAGGGAGAGAGAGAGGTTCCTATTGGTATTAAATCAAGAAAGTTTTTAGTCGACACTTCCGGATTGCGTCATGAGGGGGGCAACCTTATAAGCGGGTTTCCTCCCTACGGAGGGAGAGAGGAACCGCGCTTATACCAGATACCTCATCACTAGAGCCCGGAAGATAGGCATTTATTTTTGGTTAAAATAGGCAGGCAAAAAGGCACTTGAAATACTGAAAATAGGCAGTATTGTAATTAAAATAGGCATTTATTAGGAGTGAAGGCAAAGAGGAATCTCACTCATTAGTAATGAAAATATGTATTTTAAATACTCATTCATTTCTTTATTATCAATTTATCACAGAATTAGTGTACTTACTCTTACTTTCCCTTCTTACAAGCAACAACAAGATGCTTTTTCAAAGTATCAACTCCCTAGACCTCCTAAGAAAAAATGTTTTTCATTGTGGAAAAACTTCCTCTGCATTATCTTATCATTTCTAAATCCGGAATACCAGGTAACTACACAATTGTCACAGCAAAAGGTGTGTGAGGAAGGAGACGTACTTCTCTCATCCTCTCTCTTTCCTGCTATTCATTATGCCTGTGCATTCCTTCTTCCAAGGAAGGCTCTGTTATTTACAGAGGGTCAATCCACGGGTTGTGAAAATAAGCTTTCGAATTGATATTTTTGACGGTAAAATGTAATTTAATTTGTGAAATCTGGTTTGTTTTCGACGAACTGAAATTCGAAATTCGTTATGTGCTTTTAAAAATGTTTAAATCGCAGAAAAAAATTGCATAACGAGCAAAAAAGGCAAAAAAAGGCTTTAAATCTTAAAATAGCCAAAATAGGCAAAAAAGGCAAAATAAAAATTGTTTCTACACTTCCTAAATGCACGGAAACTTATTTATTTCTATCTGATTCTTCAATATATCCATTCAGATAAAAAAGGCATTTTGCCTAACTTCCGGGCTCTACTCATCACTATATCCCTCTCTGTGCCCTCCTGCCTGTTAAAGAATCGATTTTTATTTTTTTTTTTTAATTTTATTCCTATACCTCTGGATGCAATGGCGAAATTGTTAATAATCAGATGTATACTCTTATATCAACAGAAAAAGAATAATTTTATTTCATTGAATTGAATGATTCTTTGAAGCTAAGGGTTTGGATGGGGGGGGGGTGCCGACCTCCCCCCCAAACACCAAACCACTTACTGAGGCTTAAACCAACTCCTCAAGTTACCGTCACATCCTCCTGTTGACCTTCTTTCAAGGGTGGGAGGGGTAGATAGAAACCCCCCCCCCTGCTTCACTTTCCTTCAATTTCACCTAAACCTTTCTCATACAAAATAAAAAACCCTTTCAACAACAGCTTTGAAAATCAATGAATTCCCTTGAAAACTGTTGTTATAACCAGTCCTTCGTGTTCTTGGAAAGATGTTTTGAATATATACCAAGGTATGTTTAATTTAGTCTAATAATTTTCCCATAGGAATTTTGCAATTAACGTGTCCTCAAAAAAAGGATATTTTTAAAATTGTTTGTATAATCAAAACGAAAATGGTTTAAATATTTTTTTAAAGGAACTTAAGCATTCAAAAACGTTTTCCAGGTGGAAAATCGGTCATTGTGGACCGTTTAAATTTTTTAAAGTTAGTTAACAATTTCTCAGTGTTTGATTAGTTGCTGAATTTTTCTTTTTCATTTCGTTCCGCTGTAAAATCATTTTAAACAAAACACGGCAAGTAAATAGGAAAAATTGTAGGGAACTAGAGAACTAAGTGAACTACGTGAAATGAACTAAACGACCTAGGGAGCTACGTGGGATCGAAAGATGTAGTTAAAGTAGTTAGTTCCTGAACTATACCTCCATTCCAGGACCTAAATGAACTACGTGGAATCGAAAGACATAGTTAAAGTAGTTAGTTCCTGAACTATACCCCCACTCCAGGACCTAAACGAACTACGTGGAATCGAAAGACATAGTTAAACTAGTTAGTTCCTGAACTATACCCCCACTCCAGGACCTAAGCGAACTAGGGAACTACGTTGGATCGAAAGACATAGTTGAAGTACACCCCACTCCAGGACTTAATCGAACTGCGGATCTAGTGTTACTGGAAGACACAGTTGAACTAGTTCGTTCCTCAACTACACATCCCTCCTTTAGTTCTCCGCACTCTTTCCTTCCGAAAGTTCACTAGTTCTCTTCAGTTCAATCATTCGCCTCTTAAGATAATTCCGAATAATGTATTTTATCTATTACTTCCAATGGGATATTAAATTATTGTAGTCGGAAAATATTTTTTTTACAAAATTTAAGTTCGTTGTGGTTCAAATATAGCGAAATAAGATAATTCAGTTTTTCAACCATTTTAGCGCGGTTCCTCCCTCCCCCATAGGGAGGAACCCCGCTTATAAGGTTGATCTCATAAAGCAATCCAGAAGTGCCGACTAGAAAATTTTGCGTTTCAGAACCCCTAGAGACCAAAAATGATGGTGGTTCAAATTTGTATATATATATATATATGTATATATATATATATATATATATATATATATATATATATATATATATATGTATATATATATATATATATATATACATATATATATTTGTCTGTTCGCTCTGTAGGTCGAAGTTCGTTAACCAGGAGAATCCGCACAATGGAAGATGGCGTTTGGGGCGTAATTCGCGCGAAAAAATCGTAACGCTTACGTTTTTGAGTTCATAAGCTTGTAAGTACTCGTTTTATAGGCTTCTTGGGCTAGGAAAACGAATAAACCCATTTTCAAGGCGATAGCTTTAACCGTTTTCGAGAAAATTGGAAAAATAGTTTTTGAATCCTGTTTTTGGTTTGGTTACTTAGAATCATGGGATTCAGTTGAAACATTTTCTGCCTGTTTTACTTTCATTAAAACTAATATGTTGACATTTTTGTTACGTTTGGAGTCAAGGAAGGGTTAGAATAAAATATTTTATGAACAGACATGAAAAGTTTTGGGAACTTTGTATACTTTCCTTAATATCTCGAAAAAGGTTGAGAATCTTGGTAAACAAAAGATTACCATTAGAAAGCTTACTAAATGCTCTACAAAAAAGGTTCTAATGAAAGTTTTGATTAGGCGATGTCAATAATAAGTGAAATAAGTGCTTAAAACTTTAAAGTAATTGATTTCGCTTATTCGAACTATTCTTTTTGTCTTTGATTTTGGTACTTAGAATCATGGGCTTCAGTTAAAACATTTTCTGCATGTTTGAATTTTATCAAAACTAATATGTTGAAAATTTGGTTGCGTTTGGAGTAAAGGAAGGATTAAAATATAATATTTCATTTTTAGACATGAAAAGTTTTGGGAACTTCGTATATTTTCATTAATATCACGAGAACGGTTTAGAATCTTGGCAAGCAAAAGACTACCATTCGAAAGGTTACTAAATTTTCTACAAAAATGTCTTAAAGACATTTGCGATGGGATGGTCATATTTGGAGAAATAACTGCTTAAAACATAAGTAATTTCGTTGATTTGAACGAATCTTTTTGTGTGTTTCCTACAGTTTTTCTTCACTGCTCGTTATTTTTGTGATTGCTTATAGTAGTCAAATGTATTAGTCAATAAAACAGGATAAGTATAAATAGAAACAATATTTTGTTTCAACGGCATCTTGGAATTCGAAGATGCCCTATGAATATCTAGATTACTGTACTGGTGTTGATTTCGTTCTTTAGAATTGTTTTTGGTATTCCCTATTTTCAGCAGTTTTTATCTATTTATTATTTTTTTTTTTAAATTCATTGAACAAAATGATATGAATTCGAAGGTGAGGAGCTAGGAGGCTTAGGGTGGGGGGCATTTTCCCTTTCCAGGTAGCGCCCAGTGTACCCTCGTCATCTGTAAGTCCTTTTCTAGAGTCATAAAGATAAGCCTCCAAACAACCTTAGGAATGTTGGATTTCTAATTTTTGCCAGTATCAGAACAGCCGCTCTTTACATACCACAGTGGTACTGACGTACCGGTCTATACTAGTTGCACTCCACACGGTGGTAGTACTTGGTGTATGCCGCAGCGGATCGCTCATTATAACCTTATTTTATACGTATTAAATAGGTACCTAAAAAAAGTTTATTTGCGTATAAGTGTAGCGTTATTGGGATTAGAATAAAATATTTTATTAAGAGACATGAAATGCTTCGGAATCTTCGTATATTGTCCTTTTTTTTTCTTTTTTGGTGCATCGAAATCTGAGCCATTAGCACCATTTTTTCCTTATGAGCTTATATAATACTTAGATTTAGCTAGCAACAATATTTTACACCGCAGTTAAAGTGACTTGCTCTTCTCATAAACATAATATTTATATTATAATATAAACGTAATACATTAATTTGTCTGACAAAAAAAAAGTCCGACCCGCAGGAATTGCATCATCTTAGCGCGGTTCCGTTCTTATCTCAAGTGCGATTAGTGAAGGAATATAGCAGCTATCGGTAGGTATTAGCACCATTTTCAAAACAGTTAAGAAATCGTGGGAAGTACGATATAACCATTCAAAAGCTTACTAAATTCTCTACAAAAAACATTCTGAAGCAAATTTCGATGGGGCAATGTCAGTCTGAGAAGTAAGTGCTTAAAACTACGAAAGTGTTAGTTTTGTTGTTTTAAACGGGTTTTCGTCACTGTTTACCTCACTTTTGTTTTTTAAGTTTATTAAGTTAAGTTGTTTGTTTTTATAAGTTTAAGCTTCCTTCTCTTTGAGATTTTATTTTATATTTTTAACGAAAGATCAAAACCTACCGATAGCTGCTACTATTCCTTTACTAATCGCACTTCGGATAAGAACGGAACCGCGCTAAGATGATGCAGTTCCTGCGGGTCGGACTTTTTATTTAGTCATTTTCAGGTACAGTTTCTTGCGAACTGTAAATTTAAAAAAAAAATTAAAAAATAATATACAAAACCTTTGGTCTTCATAACATAAATAACTTTTAGGAAAGAAAAATGATTTGGCACTAAACTAACAAGCTTTTTTTTGAATAAGAAATACGCATAAATGAGTTCACGATCCCCAACTTTTGAAGAGGAAAAAGAGTTTTACATTCACATATTGTAAATAAAAAGTTTTGCTTATGAAACCTAAATTCCTAAGAAAAAAAAATGTTGCTAGTAAACTCTATAAGAAATTACTAAAATTGGTCCTTTTAAACCAAGAACGGAAATGTTGGGTTTGATAAAAACTTCAAGTTGGTGTTATTCGTTATTCTGGGTTTGCCAACTTTAGACAGACAATTTATTATATTTGTCTTATGGTTAATGGGATTACGGTTTTTTATAGCTCTCATTTATTCCATTTTACTAATTGAGAAATCCTCTCAAGTTAATTCTTAATAATTATTAGTTAATAATTAATTAATTCTTGGAATATATATGCACAAAAACATTACATTTTGAATACTAAAATCATATTAGCGCGGTTACTCCCTATCTCCATAGGGAGAACCCGCTTATGAGGTTGACCTCTTGACGCAATCCGGAAGTGCCGACGAGAAACTTTCTCGTTTCAGACCCTAAAGATCACGGAAATATAGGTGGTTCAAATTTGTATATATATATGCTTGTCTGTTCGCGCTCCAGACGGCTCAAAAATGGTCCGATTTTGGTGAAATTTGATACAAAAATCTGTCTTCTAATTTGAAAGGTCAAGTTCGTTAACCAGCAGAATCCGCACAATGGAAGATGGCGTTTGGGGCGAAATTCGCGAAAAAAAATCGTAACGCTTACGTTTTTGAGTTCATATGCTTGCAGGTACTTGTTTTATATGTTTCTCAACATAGGAAAACGAATGAAACCATTTTCAAGGCGATATCTGTAACCGTTCCTAAGAAAAGTGGAATCAATGCTTTTGTAAGTCATTATTTTTTTGTGGGTACTTAGAATCGCGGGATTCAATTGAAATATTTTCTACATCTTGGAAATTAATCCCAACTAATATGTTTTAATTTTGGTTATATTTGGAGTTAAGGAAGTATGCGAAAAAAAATTATTTTCTTAATAGACATGAAAAGTTTTCAGATCTTCATACATTTTTCGTAAATATCTCGATTACGGTTGGGAAATCGTGCTACGTGGAAGGTGACCATTCGAATGATTACTAAATTCTCTACAAAAAAGGTCTGTAGCAATATTCGATGGGGCAACGTCAATCAGAGATATAAGCGCTTAAAACGTAAAAAGTGTTTGTTTTGTTGTTTTGAAAGGGGTTTTCTCTTTGCTTAACTCACTTTTTAATTGGTTGTTTCTTGTTTTAAATTGCATTTATCAGTGAAATTAGTATTGTACTAAAATAAGCTAAGAAACGGTGAAAGGTATTGGTAAGTTTGGAGTGGCTGTGGTAATCATGATGGCAGTGGCTAATCATGATAACGTAGTTTGTTTTGAATTATCCGGTCTATATAACCTTCCCCATAGCCTCTAAGTTATCGTTGTTTCTTATTTTATAGAAAGATTTAACCCACGTCAGAATGGAATTTTATTCGCCATGAAGCACATATTTACAGGTGATTATAACAGTAAAACGTATTTGCTAGTAAGATAATGACTTAAAATGACAACGAATTTTTGGTTGTTTAGAATAGAGCCTTCTCAGCAGTTGTCGAAGAGTAAGTACATTTTCAGTACATAATTGTATTGACTTATACATATTAAGAATTATCCGCTTCTGTGTAAGTTGGCTACTGTCAGTTTCCTGTGATTTGTAATGCTAATCTATTCCATTTCTTCGAGATAGATCTTAGGTAACCGCGCTAAGATGACGCAGTTCCTGCGAGTCGGACTTTTTTTATTATTTTTGTACTGTACATTGAAAAATCCATCAAATTACCCCTTTACTGTACAAAGCCTTGAAGAATTATTTAATTTCCCTGATGGTGTTTGCTTCATTAGAACGGGACCAGGAAATGGTAATAGATAAGTGAATCAAACCAATTACACGAAGTACGACTTAATGGACCTTTGCAATTTGCTTTATAAACAAATTGGAAACTTTTTTATTTCATTATTTATTAAAAACACTTTTCGATGTTATATGTTATTTTTTTATTTATTTGTTTTGTTAAAAGGGTAGGATGAACTATGGGTAAACATTTTTGCGTGTTCTTTTTGTAGCCGGCAGTTGAATAAAACTAAACTTTAGACCTTCAATATGTTTATTTCCTGCCTTCCCAAAATGGTTCTCACCCTTTTCGTGCCTTCTCAGGAGAAAGCAGTAGGATGCTAGTCTACTTTAGTGAGCGACGGTGCGCTACAAAAGCTGCGAGAAGCGGCTATAAGCGACACGGGTCATAATATTCACCTGCCTCAACAATGTAGTTTAAACATTATCTGACGGGAAATGGCAAGAGAGATTTCAAAATACTAGTGAAATAGAACAATGAAAGAAGTTATATAATGTTCGGACAAAACAGCTTAGGAGATTTCATGGCTACAAGAAGCGGCTCCCTGTTACAGCTCTATCTCATTTTGAATCTGTAGTATGAAACTGCTTATAGTGTGTAGTCGCTTATAGGTGTGCTTGCTATATTTTTGGTGAGCAAAACGGGGACATTCTATACCCCCCAGTAGAGCGGCTGATCCGGAGGCCCTCCAGTTTTAAACAATTAAAATCAAAATGATGCTTTTTAAGCCTTTTTTTAAGGAAGTCACAGGAGTGGGAACTCTGAAACCCTAAATTGTTAGTGTATCCAACTTTTAAAAATAAAAAAAAGGATTCTTGCTACTTTATTTACCTAGTTTAAAAATTCGCCCAGTCAAATAGTAGTAAGCCTGGCCGCTGGCAATGTATTACAATTAGATCCAGCGTTTGCTCACCGACTGTTATATTTTGGTGAGTAAAACGGAGACATTCTATACCGCCCAGTAGAGCGGCTAATCCGGGGGCCCTCCAGTTTTAAACAATTCAAAGCAAAATGATGCGTTTAATCGTTTAACTCCTGTGACTTCCTTAAAAATAGGCTAAAAACGCATCATTTTGCTTTGAATTGTTTAAAACTAGTGGGCCCCCGGATTAGCCGCTCAACTGGGCGGTATAGAATGCCCCCGTTTTACTCATCAAAAATATAACACAAGCACAGTGTCAATGGAATTAGTAACGTTAGTCAAAAATGTCGATATGTTTAAAGTAACCGATTCATAAAAGATTCTTAAAAGCTTACATTCATTACTTTTTACATCTTACAGCCATTTCCGGGACATTGATGAAATCAGGCGGTCCACCGGGACAAGAGCGAAATACCGGCGGGACTGTACCGGTCCAACTGCGCGTATGGCAAGCCTTCTAGGGCCCCTCGAAGACGCTTCTTGTGCACGAAACCACATATGATTCAATGTAGTTGGATCTATAGCACGTAGAGCGCTTGCCCGCTTGTTGTAGCTTCTAGCGCTCTTATAGCCCTCTCCATTTATAAATACAAAACCGTACAGCCTCAACTTGAGGTGGGAATCTTCAACTTGCTAAGCTACAACGGGGCTCACCTAATAGTGTAAGGTTCTCCTACAAGGGTTGAGGCGGTGACTAACACATTTCCCTGAAGACGAACCAAATGGGCTCGAAACATTGCGATAGACCGAAGGCACTGAAACGTTGTGACCGACTGAGATTTAAATAGTTTTCAAAATATTATGTTTAAAACAATCCAGTGATTGTTCCTGCGAACGGAAATCTTGAAGTATATCGGTACGTAGATATCTTATCTTTTTCTCAGCAATCGGTCAGTATGTGTTTAAAGGACGGTTACCCATAACACACCACATCCCGTGCGCGATTTTTAATTTTGACTCATGATTAACTTGGAACGAACTTACTAATTGCAAACGACAAACGCTCAATCGACGATTTGCATAATAATACAGATTACTAAATTGAACATCCACCGAATCCAAACATTTCAATCGAAAGTCCTACGTGCCGTAGTCAACGCTCCTTATTATGTTACGAATCGCACCTTCTATAATGACCTAATTATGTAGTATTCCTTTTGTCCAAGACATAATCCCTAGCTGCTTCTCATCTTTCCATAGTAAATTAATGGATCTTCCTAATCCTACATCCCAATCCTTATCCAGCACCAATCATCCTTACTCTCCTCCAAGGCATAATCCCTAGCTGCTTCTCATCTTTCCATAGTAAATTAATGGATCTTCCTAATCCTACATCCCAATCCTTATCCAGCACCAATCATCCTTCCTCTCCTCCATGGCATAATCCCTAGCTGCTTCTCATCTTTCCATAGTAAATTAATCGATCTTCCTAATCCTACATCCCAATCCTTATCCAGCACCAATCATCCTTACTCTCCTCCAAGACGTCTTAATAAGAAGTGGCCCCGAGATCTATTTAGGCAGTGAAGTGGAGTGTACAATAATCAGTTTAATAATACTATTTGAGAGTGATATCGGTGGATATTTTCTCTCCTCATGCTATCACAGGCCACGTAACATTCGCCTCCAATTCTCCCTGCTAGTCGCAAGTTTCGATGGCGTAAGTCCAGGTCATCCTAGAATCCTTCCTATCAAAGAAGGTATTCGGCTGACAACTAGGGACACCTGAGGTCTGGGGAACTCCTATTCTCACATTATACAATACAAAATAAATTTAGATTGTAATTCAACTGTAAATAAATAAATAAAAATACAGTAAGTTAAATAGATAGTTTACAGCAGGCATTTCTCAACAAGAAGACAAACGTATCTCATTAGAGTGAAGAAGTTGTAGTTGAGTATAGTTGTTAGTGTCTACTAACCAACTTACAAGTGACTTACCAACTTAGTTCTCTCACTAACCAACCTCTACATGTGTCCGCAATGAACTACTCTATCAGTAATTAGTTCAAACCTAACTCAATCACTAAATACTATAAATAGAAAATAAGATTTAATTTACAAAAACCTCATAAACATTGCGTCACCACTCTTCCATTATGAGTTGGGTAAAGTAGTTATTTGTCAATAACAGCCGTATTTTTTGTTATATTTCAACGAAACTCGGTATTCGTTGTAGTCAACTGAAGACAAAAAAAAAGGGTTGTCAAAATAAACTAAATCGGTTGACTAGAAGGGGGGTTTACTCCGAACAGAAATTACTAATTTCTTTATACCGGTCATAATTTCTGTTGTATTGTTTTTATCTATGCAGGTTATTTAAGCAAATTATTCAGAAATCCAGTATAATACACTTACAACTTTTAGTCCTCCCTAGTTAGGCATACATGAAGCATAGATCACGGATCGTATTGACCAATTACTGTGTCTTGAAACGAAATAAGTATTTTCTAATCGCCCGGTGAAGTTGGTTAAGAGCGATGAACTTAAGTTTCTCAAGTTGGTTTGACGTCAGTCGAGCTTAAGAAGAGAAATTCCAGCTTTATTTCTGACAACTTCTCCTTTAATTGATCTCAGCAAATCTGTCAAGGAACTTGGTCCTGACAATGTCTGCGCTGTAATCTCGACATTTCCGCAGAATCGTTGGAAACTGAAGTTAGGAAGAATGAAAATCGAATGTTGAGACTCTTCAACAGTTTTCCTCGTTCTAACTCTCCGGCCTTATTCAACAAAAAAACTGGTTGAAAAAAAAATCGAACAAGAAGATTTAACGATTTAATTTACTTGAAGAGCTTCCCAACAAGGGTGATCTGCTCAAAGAAAATTAATAATAAAAATAAAAATAATAAGGAAATACTTTCAAATTTACATTCATAATTAACATTGATCGTTCATCTTTATAAAAAAAGAAATATATACATTTATATATGTATACAAAAAAATAAGTAGCAAATAATAAGTAATAAAATAATGGTATGATTGAAATCATAATAAAAATTTATAACATAGTAAGTAGGATCTAACCTAAAGAAAACAAAGACACAAAAGTACAGACAAACTGCTCTAAAATTATTTTGAGATCAGAAATTTTGTCTTTGATTTTAATTGTGCGTTACTTGTAATACAGTTATATTTCGTTGTATGTATTCGTGGTGATTAAGTATGTGAGTATGGTATCATTATATGGGCTCCTATCTGATAACAGCTCGATTAGGTCATGAGGTGCCTGTAGGTTGTGTCTTTTCATGCAGTCTGTTAGTAGATGTTTCACAGTCAAAGGAACGTTGCATGCTTCGCACCTAGGCTTGTCTTGTTTCGTAAATAGGTGTGAGTGAGTGAGGCGTGTATGTCCGATTCTGAGTCTTGTAAGTACAACAAACAAGAAGAGAAAATTTTATTTTGACCAGACTTAGCATACGATCTAATGGTCTAACGACAGACCTGCATTACCATTTTTTACAGGTTGCAGTCAATACGATCTTACATCCAAATAAATTAAAGGAATTTACTATTCTTAAGCCATTACCTTGGTTCATATTAACATATATAACAAAATATGAGAACATCCGCAACTTTTTTATTTCAAAATCCAATGAATATTACTTAGTTTATTCAATGTTTATTTTTAATTTATTTTTGTGTTTTCCTTTTAATTTTTTTTTATCTGTAATTTTCTTTATTCTGTTTAGTTATTTTTTTTGCCATATTTTACTTTCGATCCTATACTAGTGTCGTGGTATATCACTATGAGCAACTATTAACAGCAATCGATGCCATTCATAGACAATGTGGAGCATAGAAAAAAATTAAAATAATAATCATATTGACCAGAGTGATATTTGTTTATTAATTAGTTAATTTTGTATTAGAGATTAGACTCTCAGACTTTCACATGTCTCTTTTCTCAGCATGTTTAATCACATGTCATTAGTTGATACTGATATCATATTCATAAGTGGGACATTTAGCCGTTTTGACCCGAGGTGACGACTTGTGTATTTAGATTTTACTGTTTCGACTCAAGGTGACGACATTCGTCATAGATTTTGGCGCATTTCAGAGAGTATATTAGAGATATTTTTGAATTTCTCAATATTAATTTTGCAGCCAAGTTTGATCAAAATTGGTCAAATGGTGTGGATTTGTATAAGGAACAAACAGACAGACGTCCAGAGCTGGTACACGTCATTGACTTAACCTATGACACTCCCCATATCAAGACCTACCTGTGTGCCAGTTTGGTCAAAACCGTTCACACGGCGTTGTTTTGTATTAAGTATAAGCATACAGACAGAAAGCTGGTAGACGTTTTTGACCTAGCGTAGGACACTTCCCGTATCAAGAGCAACCTGTACGCCAAGTTTGGTCAAAATCGGTCAAACAGTGTGGATTTGTAAAAAAAAAAACAAACAGACAGACAGACAGATGATTTTTATATATATAGATAGATTGTTGAACTAAGTTATTTATTGTTGAACTAAGTACTAAAATTTCAAGTGCAATAATGGACTATTTTCCTTTGCAAAATAAATACAGTTGCCAGGCTTGTAACCGTTGAAGAGTGTCTAAATGAATTCGAAACTGACAGACAAGGTATTTTGGTAGAAATACCAACAACCAAATTAGAACAAAATGTGCTCATTATAAACGCCCACAATAAAATTGTGCATTAAATCATTCTTGTGCTCAATATTTAGGTTATTTCTTTTTGGGTGACCCAAGGTGACGGCTTGTCTAATTTCTAGACAAGAACATACGACTGAAGGGTTAATATTCTTAAGCCGGTTCATTTAAACCTTCGCTTTATTCTCCAGAAAAAACACCCTAAGATATTGGTAGAGAAATTGCCCAGGTAAATCTATTAGGTTTCATTTCATTAAGACAGAAACAGCTTCAATTAACAGCTTCATTGCTTCAATCGGAATCTAATGAACCATTCAAAGGTCGCAAACTGAGTTAGAATTTCTTTCAGTCTTCAACTTTATTAAAAACTTTCAACCTTTATTAAAAATTTTAACTAAAGTTTTATTTATTCAGCCTTAGACAAATTCTTTATTTGATTCACTATTTGTATAATTAAAAGCCCTACATATTTTAGCACTTGCCTCCGAAGTAAAGTAGCTATTGAGGTTGCACTCATGACGGAATTTTTGAAAACATTTGTCGAATCTTTATCGATCCTACATAGTAGACACCGAAAATGACCCCAGTTCAAATTTATATATATATATATATATATATATATATATATATATATATATGCATATATAGTTATATTCGTGGAAGGCGATTTAACACCGACGAAGAGCTCCAAGCAGCAGTGCAAGAACAATTTTTTAACAAAGAAGAAAATTATTTTTTTCATGGTATAGAAATGTTGCCAAAGCGTTGTATTAAGTGTGTTGAACTTAGAGGAGAATATATTGAAAAACAGTAAAACCAGTTTTTTTCATTCACCTTTCCTTCTATCCCAGGCCGGAAACTTATGGACCTTACTACGTATATATGTGTCCGTTAACACGATACAGGCCAGAGTTTTTGTTTTGTCGCCACGTAACGTGGTATATAGTATTGTCCTATCAAACGATTGAACGAGTTCGTTAACCAACAAAATCGGTCCATCTGGATAGGGGGTTTACTCCGGAGCCAAAGTAGTTATTTGCCAATACCAGCCATAATTTTTGTTATATTTCAACGAAACTCGGTATTCGTTGTGGTCAACTGAAGAGACAAATGAGTTATAAAACTAAACTAGATCGGTTGACTAGAAGGGGGGGGGGGTTTACTCCGGACAAAAATTACTAATTTCCTTATACCGGTCGTAATTTCTATTCTATTGTAACGAAACTCTTTATACGTCCTCGCTATCTAATAAGAATGAAGTGTTGTAAAAATGAACTAAATCGGTCTATCGGAAGGGGGGGGGTGTTACTTTGTACTATGTTTGAATTGAATTCTCCCGCCAAATGTAGGTTCATGAAACTCATCAAGATCAATAGATCAAAATGTAAAGCTTTGTGTACTTATTACGTAGTGTAGTACTCTGCATACACAAAACTCTGGAAGGAAATTAATTACAAAATTAATAAATGAAACAGCTGCTCATAAAAAATGTTTATCTATCTAGGTAATTTTAAGCAAATTATTCAAGAATGCACTCGACACTACCCAATTATGAGGAAAGTGCTTAGTTATGCAGCTCCTGCGGGACGCACTTTTTAAATATATCTTTTAACTAGTTTTATTGTATATTTTAAAAATCAGTAAGTGCGGTTTATTGCCGCTCAATGTCTAAGGTTACTTGAGCCTTTTCTAACTAATTATTATCTTTATTAATTAATATTCATTATGGGGGTGGGGTCTCTAAGATTACTGTAGAATATTTTTACTGGGGGATAGTTCCAACCAGTAAAAACAATGATTTTTGTTTATAGAAATATTTTCTTATTTATTAACTATGGGCATTAAGAAATTTTCTAACTATTCTAGCTGTGTCGAGTAGAACTGCTTGCTGGGATAATATTAAATGTTCCTCTGACAATTTCAGATATTTGGTGGCTCTGACTGTAGTATTCGGTATCAAACCATTGGTCGAAATAATAACTGCAGTAACTCTAGCGGAATCTAATTTAAAGAGATCTTTTAACTCAATGGCCAAGTCTTGATATTTTCGCAGCTTTTCGGCATATGCTTTCCGGATATTCTCATCAATGTCAATGATGAGAATATCTATATACATACATTATTATTATTAATTTTATTCATTTTAAGATTATCTTTATTCTAGCAAATTATAAAAAAAAAAGCTGAATTTTACATAATTTTATGTAAACCTTTATTATATTAAAATAATTAAAATAAAATAAGGAAGATATCCTGTCGCTTGATAATATGTAAAGAACGAATATATAATATTGTCTAATTGTGTCATTGAATGTATAATTAATAACTTCACTGGATATATGTATAATTCCACTTGTTCAATTAGATGTAAATATGTAATATTCTAATTGGATGTTGATAAGTATTATTGCATTCGTAATATTGTCTGGTTTGTCTCTAAAGCATTCCATTGTTTGATTTCATTTCTCTACTATTTCCATAATATCGTCGTTACAATTTGTAACTTACAAATGCAAAGTATCGAATGTGAAAATCACCACTTTTCAGAGTGGAAACGCAATTATTCATAACTTTTTTTTGGATAGTCAAATATTCGGCAGATTTGATCTTTTGATAGTGGAATACTTTCCCTTTAACAGAGTGATCTAAGATTCAAGAATTTGCCGTACATAAGTCCAGCAGAAATTAGTAAAGATTGAAAATGAAAGATGCAATTTTTCACATTCGATACTTTGCATTTGTATCGACGATATGTAAATGAGATAAACTTAAAGATTAATTGGCTTACAGGCATGATTATACTCTTGGAGGTAAAGCTTCCGGAGGAGTTGCTATATTGATAAAGAACACTATAGTGAAGCAATAACCCTCCGTACAACACTTCAAGCCATAGCTGCTGCAGTACACATCCCTAGTAGGATAACTGTCTGCAGTATCTATCTGCCACCTAGGGAACCTGTCAATACTCACTTATTAGAAGAGTTAGTATCAGAACGTTCCAGACCGTTGTTTCTGCTGGGAGATATAAATGCAGATCACACCAATTGGGGAGCTAGCGTCAGGTAATAACGGTAAAGATCGGAAGATGAATGATGTGTTTGAAAAGTGGGATATTATTCCATATTAATTCCCACGACCTATACAACTCTGTCCACTAACAGGGGTGCTTACTAATATTGGTATTGCTGCTTGTACCCTAGTTCCTGATATTTATATGAACCGGGGTCTCCCGTGGTCTAGTGGGTAGCGCGCTAGATTCATAAGCGGGAGATGGTAGTGGGTTCGATCCCCACCGGCGGCAGAAATTTTCTCATCTCAGTGCTCGCTGAGAAAATTCCTGGCTGCACCCTGGATGTCGGCGCTAATGGCCAAGATTTGTCGATGCGGGAAAAAAAAAATGTATATGAACCTCAATCTATGTGTGAACGTTGACAGCTTTAGCAATAATAATTTTTCCCACTATATTTCAACCTATGCAGGACCAACTATTTTCAAAATTTACCAAAATACAATTAAAAAAAGGCAGATTGGACTAAATGGATCGTGGAAAATTAAATTAAAAAAAACACAATATTCATTGGAAAATTGGAGTAATGTTCTCTATTAAAAAGACAAAATCCATAATATTTACAAGAAGAACCAAACGATAATATACCACTACAGCATTACATTTTCTTTTCGTAATATTTGACCTAAAACTTACATGGTAAATATAACAGCAGTGACTGAGAAATGTAAAAATTCTCTAAATAACCTAAAATTAATCAGCAGATCAAAGTTGGGAGCATACTAGATGGATACTCGATTATGGATGTTTGTCGTATGCGTCAAAGGCCTTCGTCTCTCAATAGGAGCTCTCAAGAGTTGTCCTAGTGTCAGTTTGTATGCAGAAACAGGCGAACCTCCTTTACATATCCGTAGAGATATTCTTGTAACTTACGCACAAATACATAGAACTGGGCTAATCTCCTATAAGTATTAATGGTCATTCTATAAATGATTCAGAGCACAACTAGACCAAGTCCATGTTATACAGTTTTCAGAAAATGAGTATTATTCGTTTTAATTGCAGAGACGTTGTATAAATCCTAGCAAGAACTGCTACAAGTGGCAAAACAATGAAGTTAGGACTTAATCTCCTGTCTAATGAAAAGAGGCATTTTAGTAATACTCTTCAATCACATTACAACATAAAATGCCAAAATGTCCGATTCGCAGGAACTGCGTCATCTTAGCGCGGTTCCGTTCTTATCTCTAGTGTTTATGAAGGCATAGAATAGAAACAGTTATTACTTTGTTTAGATCAACAGCGAAACAGCTATCCAAATGAAATCTCAAACAAACCAGTCTTCAAAGGTCTTGATTTACAATCTTACCTGTATGGGTCAGCTATACCATAAGTCGGGCAGAAAGGCCTCCGCTCAGAGGCATTTGGAAAGCCTTGGGATCTCTCTCTTTGAACGCTACATTTCTAACAATAAATTGATCTTCTTATTTTACTTAATCTGTTTTATTGTCAAATACATTATCTGACTATAAGCAATTTAAAAATAACAAGGAATCCCAAGATTCTCAACCTTTTTCGAGATATTAAGGAAAGTATACAAAGTTACCAAAACTTTTTATGTCTGTTAATAAAATATTTTATTCTAACCCTTCCTAAACTCCAAACGTAACAAAAATTTCAACATATTAGTTTTAATGAATATAGAACATGCAGAAAATGTTTCAACTCAATCCCATGATTCTAAGTAGCAAAATCAAAGGGAAAAAGAACAGTTCGAATAAGCGAAATCAATTACTTTAAAGGTTTATGCACTTATTTCTCCGATTGACATCGCCTAATCAAAACTTTCTTTAGAACCATTTTTGTAGAGCATTTAGTGACCTTTCTAATGGTCATCTTCCGTTTCCCAAGATTCTCAACCTTTTTCGGGATATTAAGGAAAGTATACAAAGTTACCAAAACTTTTCATGTCTGTTCATAAAATATTTTATTCTAACCCTTCCTTAACTCCAAACGTAACATAACTTTCAACATATTAGTTTTAATGAAATTAGAACATGCAGATAATGTTTCAACTGAATCCCGTGATTCTAAGTACCCAAACCAAAAACGGAATTCAAAAACTATTTTTCCAATTTTCTCGAAAACGGTTAAAGCTATCGCCTTGAAAATGGTTTCATTCGTTTTCCTAGCCCAAGAAGCCTATAAAACGAGTACTTACAAGCTTATGAACTCAAAAACGTAAGCGTTACGATTTTTTCTGCGCGAATTTCGCCCCAAACGCCATCTTCCAGTGGGCGGATTTTGCTGGTTAACGAACTTGACCTTTCAAATCGGACGACGGATTTTTGTACCAAATTTCATCAAAATCGGACCATCAGGGAAGCCAGAAATGAGCGAACAGACAAATATATATATATATATATATATATATATATATATATATATATATAAATAAATATATACATATATATATATATACAAATTTGAACCACCGTTATTTTCGGTCTCCAGGGCTTCTGAAACGCGAAATTTTCTAGTCGGCACTTCCGGATTGTTTCATTGTATCAACCCTATAAGCGGGGTTCCTCCCTATGGGGGAGGGAGGAACCGCGCTAAAATGGACTTGGTCTACTTGTGCTCCGAACCCTCCATATAAGTATTGACAACCCACTTTCAGAAATATACTCAAGACAACCTTAGACTATACTTGTGCTCCGAACCCTCCGTATAAGTATTGACAACCCACTTTCGGAAATATACTCAAGACAACCTTACACTATACTTGTGCTCCGAACCCTCCATATAAGTATTGACAACCCACTTTCAGAAATATACTCAAGACAACCTTACACTATACTTGTGCTCCGAACCCTCTATATAAGTATTGACAACCCACTTTCAGAAATATACTCAAGACAACCTTAGACTATACTTGTGCTCCGAACCCTCCGTATAAGTATTGACAACCCACTTTCAGAAATATACTCAAGACAACCTTACACTATACTTGTGCTCCGAACCCTCCGTATAAGTATTGACAACCCACTTTCGGAAATATACTCAAGACAACCATAGACTATACTTGTGCTCCGAACCCTCCATATAAGTATTGACAACCCACTTTCAGAAATATACTCAAGACAACCTTAGACTATACTTGTGCCCTGAACCCTCCGTATAAGTATTGACAACACACTTTCAGAAATATACTCAAGACAACCTTAGACTATACTTGTGCTCTGAACCCTCCGTATAAGTAATGACAACCCCCTTTCGGAAATATACTCAAGACAACCTTAGACTATACTTGTGCTCCGAACCCTCCATATAAGTATTGACAACCCACTTTCAGAAATATACTCAAGACAACCTTACACTATACTTGTGCTCCGAACCCTCCATATAAGTATTGACAACCCACTTTCAGAAATATACTCAAGACAACCTTACACTATACTTGTGCTCCGAACCCTCCATATAAGTATAGACAACCCACTTTCAGAAATATACTCAAGACAACCTTAGACTATACTTGTGCTCCGAACCCTCCATATAAGTATTGACAACCCACTTTCAGAAATATACTCAAGTCAACCTTAGACTATACTTGTGCTCCGAACCCTCCATATAAGTATTGACAACCCACTTTCAGAAATATACTCAAGACAACCTTACACTATACTTGTGCTCCGAACCCTCCGTATAAGTATTGACAACCCACTTTCAGAAATATACTCAAGACAACCTTAGACTATACTTGTGCTCCGAACCCTCCGTATAAGTATTGACAACCCACTTTCAGAAATATACTCAAGACAACCTTAGACTATACTTGTGCTCTGAACCCTCCGTATAAGTATTGACAACCCACTTTCAGAAATATACTCAAGACAACCTTAGACTATACTTGTGCTCCGAACCCTCCGTATAAGTATTGACAACCCACTTTCGGAAATATACTCAAGACAACCTTAGACTATACTTGTGCTCCGAACCCTCCATATAAGTATTGACAACCCACTTTCAGAAATATACTCAAGACAACCTTACACTATACTTGTGCTCCGAACCCTCCATATAAGTATTGACAACCCACTTTCAGAAATATACTCAAGACAACCTTAGACTATACTTGTGCTCCGAACCCTCCGTATAAGTATTGACAACCTACTTTCAGAAATATACTCAAGACAACCTTACACTATACTTGTGCTCCGAACCCTCCATATAAGTATTGACAACCCACTTTCAGAAATATACTCAAGACAACCTTAGACTATACTTGTGCTCTGAACCCTCCGTATAAGTAATGACAACCCACTTTCGGAAATATACTCTAGACAACCTTAGACTATACTTGTGCTCCGAACCCTCCATATAAGTATTGACAACCCACTTTCAGAAATATACTCAAGACAACCTTACACTATACTTGTGCTCCGAACCCTCCATATAAGTATTGACAACCCACTTTCAGAAATATACTCAAGACAACCTTAGACTATACTTGTGCTCCGAACCCTCCATATAAGTATTGACAACCCACTTTCAGAAATATACTCAAGTCAACCTTAGACTATACTTGTGCTCCGAACCCTCCATATAAGTATTGACAACCCACTTTCAGAAATATACTCAAGACAACCTTACACTATACTTGTGCTCCGAACCCTCCGTATAAGTATTGACAACCCACTTTCAGAAATATACTCAAGACAACCTTAGACTATACTTGTGCTCCGAACCCTCCTTATAAGTATTGACAACCCACTTTCAGAAATATACTCAAGACAACCTTAGACTATACTTGTGCTCTGAACCCTCCGTATAAGTATTGACAACCCACTTTCAGAAATATACTCAAGACAACCTTAGACTATACTTGTGCTCCGAACCCTCCGTATAAGTATTGACAACCCACTTTCGGAAATATACTCAAGACAACCTTAGACTATACTTGTGCTCTGAACCCTCCGTATAAGTATTGACAACCCACTTTCAGAAATATACTCAAGACAACCTTAGACTATACTTGTGCTCCGAACCCTCCGTATAAGTATTGACAACCCACTTTCGGAAATATACTCAAGACAACCTTAGACTATACTTGTGCTACGAACCCTCCATATAAGTATTGACAACCCACTTTCAGAAATATACTCAAGACAACCTTACACTATACTTGTGCTCCGAACCCTCCATATAAGTATTGACAACCTACTTTCAGAAATATACTCAAGACAACCTTACACTATACTTGTGCTCCGAACCCTCCATATAAGTATTGACAACCCACTTTCAGAAATATACTCAAGACAACCTTAGACTATACTTGTGCTCCGAACCCTCCGTATAAGTATTGACAACCCACTTTCAGAAATATACTCAAGACAACCTTACACTATACTTGTGCTCCGAACCCTCCATATAAGTATTGACAACCCACTTTCAGAAATATACTCAAGACAACCTTAGACTATACTTGTGCTCCGAACCCTCCGTATAAGTATTGACAACCCACTTTCAGAAATATACTCAAGACAACCTTACACTATACTTGTGCTCCGAACCCTCCGTATAAGTATTGACAACCCACTTTCAGAAATATACTCAAGACAACCTTACACTATACTTGTGCTCCGAACCCTCCATATAAGTATTGACAACCCACTTTCAGAAATATACTCAAGACAACCTTACACTATACTTGTGCTCCGAACCCTCCGTATAAGTATTGACAACCCACTTTCAGAAATATACTCAAGACAACCTTAGACTATACTTGTGCTCCGAACCCTCCATATAAGTATTGACAACCCACTTTCAGAAATATACTCAAGTCAACCTTAGACTATACTTGTGCTCCGAACCCTCCGTATAAGTATTGACAACCCACTTTCGGAAATATACTCAAGACAACCTTAGACTATACTTGTGCTCTGAACCCTCCGTATAAGTATTGACAACCCACTTTCAGAAATATACTCAAGACAACCTTAGACTATACTTGTGCTCCGAACCCTCCGTATAAGTATTGACAACCCACTTTCGGAAATATACTCAAGACAACCTTAGACTATACTTGTGCTACGAACCCTCCATATAAGTATTGACAACCCACTTTCAGAAATATACTCAAGACAACCTTACACTATACTTGTGCTCCGAACCCTCCATATAAGTATTGACAACCTACTTTCAGAAATATACTCAAGACAACCTTACACTATACTTGTGCTCCGAACCCTCCATATAAGTATTGACAACCCACTTTCAGAAATATACTCAAGACAACCTTAGACTATACTTGTGCTCCGAACCCTCCGTATAAGTATTGACAACCCACTTTCAGAAATATACTCAAGACAACCTTACACTATACTTGTGCTCCGAACCCTCCATATAAGTATTGACAACCCACTTTCAGAAATATACTCAAGACAACCTTAGACTATACTTGTGCTCCGAACCCTCCGTATAAGTATTGACAACCCACTTTCAGAAATATACTCAAGACAACCTTACACTATACTTGTGCTCCGAACCCTCCGTATAAGTATTGACAACCCACTTTCAGAAATATACTCAAGACAACCTTACACTATACTTGTGCTCCGAACCCTCCATATAAGTATTGACAACCCACTTTCAGAAATATACTCAAGACAACCTTACACTATACTTGTGCTCCGAACCCTCCGTATAAGTATTGACAACCCACTTTCAGAAATATACTCAAGACAACCTTAGACTATACTTGTGCTCCGAACCCTCCATATAAGTATTGACAACCCACTTTCAGAAATATACTCAAGTCAACCTTAGACTATACTTGTGCTCCGAACCCTCCATATAAGTATTGACAACCCACTTTCAGAAATATACTCAAGACAACCTTACACTATACTTGTGCTCCGAACCCTCCGTATAAGTATTGACAACCCACTTTCAGAAATATACTCAAGACAACCTTAGACTATACTTGTGCTCCGAACCCTCCGTATAAGTATTGACAACCCACTTTCAGAAATATACTCAAGACAACCTTAGACTATACTTGTGCTCTGAACCCTCCGTATAAGTATTGACAACCCACTTTCAGAAATATACTCAAGACAACCTTAGACTATACTTGTGCTCCGAACCCTCCGTATAAGTATTGACAACCCACTTTCAGAAATATACTCAAGACAACCTTAGACTATACTTGTGCTCCGAACCCTCCGTATAAGTATTGACAACCTACTTTCAGAAATATACTCAAGACAACCTTACACTATACTTGTGCTCCGAACCCTCCATATAAGTATTGACAACCCACTTTCAGAAATATACTCAAGACAACCTTACACTATACTTGTGCTCCGAACCCTCCGTATAAGTATTGACAACCCACTTTCAGAAATATACTCAAGACAACCTTAGACTATACTTGTGCTCCGAACCCTCCGTATAAGTATTGACAACCCACTTTCAGAAATATACTCAAGACAACCTTAGACTATACTTGTGCTCCGAACCCTCCGTATAAGTATTGACAACCCACTTTCAGAAATATACTCAAGACAACCTTAGACTATACTTGTGCTCCGAACCCTCCGTATAAGTATTGACAACCCACTTTCGGAAATATACTCAAGACAACCTTAGACTATACTTGTGCTCTGAACCCTCCGTATAAGTATTGACAACCCACTTTCAGAAATATACTCAAGACAACCTTAGACTATACTTGTGCTCCGAACCCTCCGTATAAGTATTGACAACCCACTTTCGGAAATATACTCAAGACAACCTTAGACTATACTTGTGCTCCGAACCCTCCATATAAGTATTGACAACCCACTTTCAGAAATATACTCAAGACAACCTTACACTATACTTGTGCTCCGAACCCTCCGTATAAGTATTGACAACCTACTTTCAGAAATATACTCAAGACAACCTTACACTATACTTGTGCTCCGAACCCTCCATATAAGTATTGACAACCCACTTTCAGAAATATACTCAAGACAACCTTAGACTATACTTGTGCTCTGAACCCTCCGTATAAGTATTGACATCCCACTTTCAGAAATATACTCTAGACAACCTTAGACTATACTTGTGCTCCGAACCCTCCATATAAGTATTGACAACCCACTTTCAGAAATATACTCAAGACAACCTTACACTATACTTGTGCTCCGAACCCTCCATATAAGTATTGACAACCCACTTTCAGAAATATACTCAAGACAACCTTAGACTATACTTGTGCTCCGAACCCTCCATATAAGTATTGACAACCCACTTTCAGAAATATACTCAAGTCAACCTTAGACTATACTTGTGTTCCGAACCCTCCATATAAGTATTGACAACCCACTTTCAGAAATATACTCAAGACAACCTTACACTATACTTGTGCTCCGAACCCTCCGTATAAGTATTGACAACCCACTTTCAGAAATATACTCAAGACAACCTTAGACTATACTTGTGCTCCGAACCCTCCTTATAAGTATTGACAACCCACTTTCAGAAATATACTCAAGACAACCTTAGACTATACTTGTGCTCTGAACCCTCCGTATAAGTATTGACAACCCACTTTCAGAAATATACTCAAGACAACCTTAGACTATACTTGTGCTCCGAACCCTCCGTATAAGTATTGACAACCCACTTTCGGAAATATACTCAAGACAACCTTAGACTATACTTGTGCTCTGAACCCTCCGTATAAGTATTGACAACCCACTTTCAGAAATATACTCAAGACAACCTTAGACTATACTTGTGCTCCGAACCCTCCGTATAAGTATTGACAACCCACTTTCGGAAATATACTCAAGACAACCTTAGACTATACTTGTGCTACGAACCCTCCATATAAGTATTGACAACCCACTTTCAGAAATATACTCAAGACAACCTTACACTATACTTGTGCTCCGAACCCTCCATATAAGTATTGACAACCTACTTTCAGAAATATACTCAAGACAACCTTACACTATACTTGTGCTCCGAACCCTCCATATAAGTATTGACAACCCACTTTCAGAAATATACTCAAGACAACCTTAGACTATACTTGTGCTCCGAACCCTCCGTATAAGTATTGACAACCCACTTTCAGAAATATACTCAAGACAACCTTACACTATACTTGTGCTCCGAACCCTCCATATAAGTATTGACAACCCACTTTCAGAAATATACTCAAGACAACCTTAGACTATACTTGTGCTCCGAACCCTCCGTATAAGTATTGACAACCCACTTTCAGAAATATACTCAAGACAACCTTAGACTATACTTGTGCTCCGAACCCTCCGTATAAGTATTGACAACCCACTTTCAGAAATATACTCAAGACAACCTTACACTATACTTGTGCTCCGAACCCTCCATATAAGTATTGACAACCCACTTTCAGAAATATACTCAAGACAACCTTACACTATACTTGTGCTCCGAACCCTCCGTATAAGTATTGACAACCCACTTTCAGAAATATACTCAAGACAACCTTAGACTATACTTGTGCTCCGAACCCTCCATATAAGTATTGACAACCCACTTTCAGAAATATACTCAAGTCAACCTTAGACTATACTTGTGCTCCGAACCCTCCATATAAGTATTGACAACCCACTTTCAGAAATATACTCAAGACAACCTTACACTATACTTGTGCTCCGAACCCTCCGTATAAGTATTGACAACCCACTTTCAGAAATATACTCAAGACAACCTTAGACTATACTTGTGCTCCGAACCCTCCGTATAAGTATTGACAACCCACTTTCAGAAATATACTCAAGACAACCTTAGACTATACTTGTGCTCTGAACCCTCCGTATAAGTATTGACAACCCACTTTCAGAAATATACTCAAGACAACCTTAGACTATACTTGTGCTCCGAACCCTCCGTATAAGTATTGACAACCCACTTTCGGAAATATACTCAAGACAACCTTAGACTATACTTGTGCTCCGAACCCTCCATATAAGTATTGACAACCCACTTTCAGAAATATACTCAAGACAACCTTACACTATACTTGTGCTCCGAACCCTCCATATAAGTATTGACAACCCACTTTCAGAAATATACTCAAGACAACCTTAGACTATACTTGTGCTCCGAACCCTCCGTATAAGTATTGACAACCTACTTTCAGAAATATACTCAAGACAACCTTACACTATACTTGTGCTCCGAACCCTCCATATAAGTATTGACAACCCACTTTCAGAAATATACTCAAGACAACCTTAGACTATACTTGTGCTCTGAACCCTCCGTATAAGTAATGACAACCCACTTTCGGAAATATACTCTAGACAACCTTAGACTATACTTGTGCTCCGAACCCTCCATATAAGTATTGACAACCCACTTTCAGAAATATACTCAAGACAACCTTACACTATACTTGTGCTCCGAACCCTCCATATAAGTATTGACAACCCACTTTCAGAAATATACTCAAGACAACCTTAGACTATACTTGTGCTCCGAACCCTCCATATAAGTATTGACAACCCACTTTCAGAAATATACTCAAGTCAACCTTAGACTATACTTGTGCTCCGAACCCTCCATATAAGTATTGACAACCCACTTTCAGAAATATACTCAAGACAACCTTACACTATACTTGTGCTCCGAACCCTCCGTATAAGTATTGACAACCCACTTTCAGAAATATACTCAAGACAACCTTAGACTATACTTGTGCTCCGAACCCTCCGTATAAGTATTGACAACCCACTTTCAGAAATATACTCAAGACAACCTTAGACTATACTTGTGCTCTGAACACTCCGTATAAGTATTGACAACCCACTTTCAGAAATATACTCAAGACAACCTTAGACTATACTTGTGCTCCGAACCCTCCGTATAAGTATTGACAACCCACTTTCGGAAATATACTCAAGACAACCTTAGACTATACTTGTGCTCTGAACCCTCCGTATAAGTATTGACAACCCACTTTCAGAAATATACTCAAGACAACCTTAGACTATACTTGTGCTCCGAACCCTCCGTATAAGTATTGACAACCCACTTTCGGAAATATACTCAAGACAACCTTAGACTATACTTGTGCTCCGAACCCTCCATATAAGTATTGACAACCCACTTTCAGAAATATACTCAAGACAACCTTACACTATACTTGTGCTCCGAACCCTCCATATAAGTATTGACAACCTACTTTCAGAAATATACTCAAGACAACCTTACACTATACTTGTGCTCCGAACCCTCCATATAAGTATTGACAACCCACTTTCAGAAATATACTCAAGACAACCTTAGACTATACTTGTGCTCCGAACCCTCCGTATAAGTATTGACAACCCACTTTCAGAAATATACTCAAGACAACCTTACACTATACTTGTGCTCCGAACCCTCCATATAAGTATTGACAACCCACTTTCAGAAATATACTCAAGACAACCTTAGACTATACTTGTGCTCCGAACCCTCCGTATAAGTATTGACAACCCACTTTCAGAAATATACTCAAGACAACCTTAGACTATACTTGTGCTCCGAACCCTCCGTATAAGTATTGACAACCCACTTTCAGAAATATACTCAAGACAACCTTACACTATACTTGTGCTCCGAACTCTCCATATAAGTATTGACAACCCACTTTCAGAAATATACTCAAGACAACCTTACACTATACTTGTGCTCCGAACCCTCCGTATAAGTATTGACAACCCACTTTCAGAAATATACTCAAGACAACCTTAGACTATACTTGTGCTCCGAACCCTGCGTATAAGTATTGACAACCCACTTTCAGAAATATACTCAAGACAACCTTAGACACAAAGACCATTCAGGGTTCTACAAAGAGAAATAAAGCATACTTCAAATTATTTAAATAATAGCATGCGGCTCGCTACAAAAATCCTTCCAAAGTTCAATTTATTTTATTTATTGAGACACTTCGCAGCTTTGGCGACAAGAACTTTACACTTTACATACGGGTATTATTTACATTGATAGCTGATAGATCATCTTAAAAGGTTTTACAGAAATAGACTATAAATATACTTTAACATACACAGTATAGAGCTTTAAATCTGATGTAGTATTAACGCAATGTTATAATTCATATTTATTAAAAAAAAAAAAAAAAAAAAAAAAAAAAAAATACCATTAGTTTTCCAATCAGTCTATTATAAGTATAAGTTATTTTGGGGATTATATTCAGGGTTCAATTTCATTTAGAGTTTGTCATATAGTCTGGTTTGTTTCAAATAGTCTAATGTGTTTTCTATATGTTGGTTCTCGTCCCTGAGTAAGTCAGTCAAGTTATCAGGCATGTCAAAGTTCTGTCTTAGTCTGCATTCCGTTAGTAAGTGTTTTATAGTCAGGTTTATGTTGCAATATTGACAAATAAGAGACAATATCGACAAACAAGACGTTTTATATCAAGACATGCAACTTGAAGCCAAGAAGTTTATCCTTCAAAAATGGCAGCGATCTTGGTACGAAACAACAGAAAACAAACTGAGGGAAATTAAAAGCAGAGTTTGTGAATGACTTTCGAGCCAGAGAGGCACAAGAAGGAAAGAAATTATTCTTTGTCGACCTAAAATAGGACACACTTGACATACTCACTCACACGTTATGACGAAACAAGACACACCTATCCAAAGTTTAACTGACCATGGAGAGGCAATAGTTCTTCAGACATTTGGGATTTCAAAATACGTTTGACAAATGTTTCAAAAGATCCCCTAACCCCATCCTAGTTTTAGGAGAGCCCACTGCAAGCGATGAAGGAAAATAGTACAGGGGGCATGTATATGCAAAATGGCTGTTGTTCCGAGCGGCCATTACTCATTGGAAAACTTTTGTGAGAATTTAAAATTTCCTTTCCAATGCAAATTCCTAAATAATGCAAAGCCCCTAGGCTTCTGGGCAAAACACAAGCCATTTATCATCCCTTTCTGTTCATTTACAGCAGAAAGGACATATTTAATGTCTTTGAACGTTTGTAAATATCATCAAACAAATAATTACTCGATCAATATTTTTTAGAATGTCATTCGATCTGAACGATTTATGTCTATAATTCATGCAGTGTTGTGCCAAATTATTCATTTTATCATAATTAACTTTATTGCACCCATTATATTGCTTTCGACCTTTGCTATCCGTCCGGTTTAGCTGACCGCTTTCTAATTACTAGCGTGTTTTTACTGTGTGTTTGTCTTAGCGCTTTTAGAACTAAACACTCAAATCAATCAGGCATGAGATATGCACAACCTCTTATATAATCCGTCATTAACAGAATTCATATTCATTACAAAATATCAAGTAATTTACACTCTCAAGTATCATGAAAATCCACTCTTTGGCGACATCACACCACCAGGAGATCTAGACCCTCGAAAGGACTCAGCACAAGTGACACTTTTTTTGACTTACTAGACCCTGAACCTTTTTTATTCCACCGTTTATAACAATCCTAGCCCTCACAATTCACAATATGACATTCACTACACAATTAACTGGCCTTCTTCCCATTTCTTCATTCTCTGCTTTCTGTTATTCTTCAGTTTTACCTTCTCCTATATCGCTATGCCCTCCACAGCACGTTCACAAACCCCTTTTCGGGCACCCTTACCAAAAATTCATTTTAAATCCCGCCTTCAAATGCAAAAAAAAAGTTAATCCTCAACTACCATTTTTCCTCTACCTGTGGCCCCTCTACACGCCTCTTGTATTCGAGGCATGGCGTTTATTTTTCGTTTTCGCGCGTTTTCATTCATTTCTTTTTCAGCATGCTCTCCCTTGCATCCCCAAAAAAAAGAAATACCAAACCCTTTCATTGTCAAAACATCACCACAAATCTCGTACATTGTTTTCTTGTACTGGTTTATTTGTTGGTAAAGTGCAGGCTATAAGTTATATACCAAGAGTGGGCACCTAATCCATAACCTTCACCCCTCAGAAGCCACAAGACCTGTATTACTTACACCCTTCTTACTTACAGTCGTCTTTTTGGCTTTAATATTATGAAACATTACTGACTAAAAGCAAAATATTTATATTGTTTCTTTAAAACATTGTAACATTTTCAAGAACAACAACATTCTATGGCATTAATTCTTCAACATAAATTTTTAGTTATCGTCCCTACCATGTCAAACTATCAAAAAATTTTAAATCACGTTTTTAGATTCGGAACTTTGCTCTTGGATTGTGGACGATACGACTTGCCGCAAATTGTTGCAACTCTAACCCCTTTATAGAAGAGCCTTTAATGTCTTAAATGAAGTATCGAATAAGACCATTTTTTAATATATTACTTCGCCAATGGATAGAATATGTTCGTTTATATTTTGCTCCGATTTGATATTTGATAATTTGACATGGTAGGGACGATATGTTAGTTGCAGTACGCCTCAATGGATAAGTTAGTGGCATCTTCTTTGAAACAAAAATGCCACGTTTCCTTTTAGAAAAGGCCATTGTTGAGCTTTGGTTGCTACTTTCTCGAATTCTTAAACACTGTGGTAACCATAAAACTTACTACAATGATCATTGTGGCTACCGTGATCAGGAACCTAACGAGAGGCCTACAATTCCCGTTTTTCGCCCTTAAGAGTACTTGGTTTTGCATGTTAGAAGTAGCTTAGGTCCATGAGCAGCTCAGCTTTCTTTGTCTACACAATAAGACAATCCCTGACTACGAAAGCTCACGATAGCAAAGCATTAAGTGTTAAACAGCCTTCGAGGCAGGCCAGAAGGAAAGACACAGAGAAACATGTCCAGAAGAATGAAGCAAGTTTTATTTCTGGTATATTTGTAAACAAGTCGTAACCCACGGATACAAGGAAATGGTTGAAGGTCCGGTGAATCGTAAACCTCCTCGCCGTACCGGAGATAAAAGGAATGCGTGCCGCTTCCTGTTCTATTCCTTCAAGTTCCAACACCGATTGCTTTCCTTCTGCATATGTCTTTCAGATTTATCTAGCTCTGGATATAACACCAATCACAGCTTCATCAGCTATGCTTTGCATAATGGAAGAGTAAAATCATCCCCAAAAGATTACTGCATATAGTCGAATGGTTTGTGAAAACGATCCAAATGATTACTAGATATATTATCTATTTAATATATGAATTAAAATCTAGCAACTTCATTTCGAACAGCCCTTGATACCTGAAATACTTACCCTGAGACGGCGAGCAGTATAAACACTATACACATCCTAATACTTACCCTGAGACGGCGAGCAGCATTAACACTATACACATCCTAATACTTACCCTGAGACGGCGAGCAGCATTAACACTATACACATCCTAATACTTACCCTGAGACGGCGAGCAGCATTAACACTATACACATCCTAATACTTACCCTGAGACGGCGAGCAGTATTAACACTATACACATCCTACTACTTACCCTGAGACGGCGAGCAGCATTAACACTATACACATCCTAATACTTACCCTGAGACGGCGAGCAGCATTAACACTATACACATCCTAATACTTACCCTGAGACGGCGAGCAGCATTAACACTATACACATCCTAATACTTACCCTGAGACGGCGAGCAGCATTAACACTATACACATCCTAATACTTACCCTGAGACGGCGAGCAGCATTAACACTATACAAATCCTAATACTTACCCTGAGACGGCGAGCAGCATTAACACTATACACATCCTAATACTTACCCTGAGACGGCGAGGAGTATTAACACTATACACATCCTAATACTTACCCTGAGATGGCAAGCAGCATTAACGCTATACACATCCTAAAACTTACCCTGAGACGGCGAGCAGCATTAACACTATACACATCCTAATACTTACCCTGAGACGGCGAGCAGTATTAACACTATACACATCCTAATACTTACCCTGAGACGGCGAGCAGCATTAACACTATACACATCCTAATACTTACCCTGAGACGGCGAGCAGTATTAACACTATACACATCCTAATACTTACCCTGAGACGGCGAGCAGCATTAACACTATACACATCCTAATACTTACCCTGAGACGGCGAGCAGCATTAACACTATACACATCCTAATACTTACCCTGAGACGGCGAGCAGCATTAACACTATACACATCCTAATACTTACCCTGAGACGGCGAGCAGCATTAACACTATACACATCCTAATACTTACCCTGAGACGGCGAGCAGCATTAACACTATACACATCCTAATACTTACCCTGAGACGGCGAGCAGCATTAACACTATACACATCCTAATACTTACCCTGAGACGGCGAGCAGCATTAACACTATACTCATCCTAATACTTACCCTGAGACGGCGAGCAGTATTAACACTATACACATCCTAATACTTACCCTGAGACGGCGAGCAGCATTAACACTATACACATCCTAATACTTACCCTGAGACGGCGAGCAGCATTAACACTATACACATCCTAATACTTACCCTGAGACGGCGAGCAGCATTAACACTATACACATCCTAATACTTACCCTGAGACGGCGAGCAGCATTAACACTATACACATCCTAATACTTACCCTGAGACGGCGAGCAGCATTAACACTATACACATCCTAATACTTACCCTGAGACGGCGAGCAGCATTAACACTATACACATCCTAATACTTACCCTGAGACGGCGAGCAGCATTAACACTATACACATCCTAATACTTACCCTGAGACGGCGAGCAGCATTAACACTGTACACATCCTAATACTTACCCTGAGACGGCGAGCAGCATTAACACTATACACATCCTAATACTTACCCTGAGACGGCGAGCAGCATTAACACTATACACATCCTAAAACTTACCCTGAGACGGCGAGCAGCATTAACACTATACTCATCCTAATGCTCCATAGTTCCTTCATTCTTTAAAAAGATTTCTTTAAAAAATTATATTTTTTCAAGTATTTTTTTAAAAAAAAAAAGAACAACAAAGACATTTATTCGGACAAATACAAACGTTTATTTGGACGCACAAACATTCAGATGAAATTTATAGATTTAAAATATCTGGATAAGGACTGTGTTTTACTAGTGACATATTTATTTGTCCTAAACTGAGAAAAAAAACAGCCTGCCGGCAGCCTGAAAACTGTGACTCAGTGCCAGTATTTTGAAATAGGACATTTTAGTCTAAAATAGGAATCCACATATTTCAACCAAAAAAAGGATTCCACGAGTTAGAGTGGATAAAAAAGAACATAGGTAAATTCAGAGTAATAATAATGAGACTTCATTTGGGTTTAATTTACATATACACTTCTTAACAAGTAGATATTCACAAGTAGGTATGAGGTATACACTTTTTAACAAATATAGATATTTACAAGTATTAGGTATTAGGTACAATGTACTGATGAACAATATTGAACAAGTAGGTCTAGAAATAAAATATTTTTTTTTGTTTTCATGACACTTATAGCCGTATTCATAAAGCCGAAGACAGTTGATTTCAGCATCTGTTCAAACAGAAACAAAAATAAATTTTTATTAATAATAAAAGAAAAGTTGTTGTTGTTGTGTCTTATATAATTAAAAAGAAACATAAATAGGCATTTTTTCTAGTTTAAAATGTCGCAGTAAATTCAAAGCTGCCAGGGAATCACAAAATAAATATAAAATAAGGTTTTTGTCTATGGATATGATCATAAATGAAGGAGCTCTAGAAACAGAATGGACACCAAAATAAAAGTCTACTAATACAACTTTGAACTAATATTCTAGCCGTATTCTAGGAACGTATACAAAAAGACTTCCATCAGTTCTCAGCTTACCAGGCTTATTGAACTCCATCTTCAGTTGGTTCTATACCCGCAGCTCCATGTTATATTAATAGCATGGCTATTAATATAACAGCCATGCTATGACTATGTGCTATTGTTGGGCTTTATGAATACGGCTATAAGTGTCATGAAAACAAAAAAAAAAATAATACCTAATACTTGTCAATATCTATATTTGTTAAAAAGTGTATACCTGATACCTACTTGTAAATATCTACTTGTTAAGAAGTGTATATGTAAATTAAACCCAAATAAAGTCTCATTATTATTACTCTGAATTTACCTTTGTTCTTTTTTATCCACATAATAAAGTCATCTCTCTGTAGGCTGCTAGCATTCCAGCACTCTATTATAAAATGCGGGCACTCTAACTAGTGGAATCCTATTTTAGGCTAAAATATGTGGAATCCTATTTTAAACTAAAATGTCCTATTTCAAAATATTGGCACTGAGTCACAGTTTTCAGGCTGCCCGCAGCCTGAAAGTAGATGCGAGCAGCCTGTTTTTTATAGTGTAGTCGTTAAAATACGGCACTGCTGGAGTCTGGAAGTGTTTGTTGGTATTTTCCCACAAGCTTTTCATTATGTGTGAAAAATTGATCATCCTCCAAATCTCTATGGATCTGGCTGATCCTTACGAACCAAGGAGCATTGGTCACTATTCGGGGTCCCTTGTGTTGAAATGATTGTAGACGTTTTAGGGTACTCACATAGTGAAGAGGTAGATGTAGAGGTAGAGGGAAGAGGTAGAGGTACCTCTATGTAACACAAACACATTGTTTGTAATGGGCACTCGCATAGTGAAGAGGTAGAGGTATAGAGGTGAACCGCGCGGGCCTCCAGGAGGTCCCGCCCGCCCGCTTTTAAAGACAAAATGGTTTCTCTTTTCGAGCGGTCTACAGCGCGGTCTATGACGTGGCTTCTCCGTGATTGGTCCTTTCAAGTCCTCTACTAGCCCATTCCACCCTCTGCTGCATGTGTGGTCGTTTGTGTAGTATTTTCACTCTAGAAAATTTGAGATTAGTGTTTTGGGATTGTAAATAACTATTAACGGTAGTGAAATTTAATTATCGCGGTGCAGATTCGTCCAGCACTGTCGGACAAATGGCATAAAAACCACCACAACCGTCATTTTTATGAGAAAGACTAGAAGGCTGTAGCAGCTGAACTGCATAGTACTGCTAAGCTTATGATGATATGTTGTCGCAAATGTATGAAAATTTTTAGGAGTCATCGTCATGTATTCCTGAAATTTGTCTGGGTATTCTTTAAGTTGCCAAAAAATATGGTGATGTTCTCCCAAATCATGTCGCACTTGATTTATGGGATGTGCACTAAAATCCCGACTACTTAAAGTGCCAATTAACCACCATTTATACGCGGTCGACGTGTCATCACTATCTACACTACTGTCATTTAACATTTTTAAAAAATAGACTATCCTAACAACCTCTCCTCTTGCAACACAGTTGCAGACTCACCCTCAAATCATGTGAAACTGGAAAAGCAGCGCGGTATCCCTCTTCACTATGCGACCCTCCCTCTATCTAGGCCTCTACCTCTACCTCGACCTCTTCCCTCTACCTCTACCTCTACCTCTTCACCATGCGACTACCCTCGCAAAGTGTGTGTTCCAGGCACCAAACCAGATTTTTATAGTAGTGTACCATAGGTGTATTTTATTTTATTTATTGCTTACAAAAAATTCTTTTTACAGCAATTTACTTATAATAAAATGTTAATTAAGTTATAATTATTATTAGTGAGGGGGTCTCCCGTGGTCTAATGGCTAGCGCCTTGGATTCATAAGCAGGAGATGGTGGGTTCGATTCCCAACCTCCGGCAGGAATTTTATCATCCCACGGCTCGCTGGTAAAATTCCTCGCTGCACCCTGGATGTCGGCGCTAATGACCTAGATGTAGATGCGCCGTATAAAAAAAAAAAAAAAAAAAAAAAAAAAAAAAAAAAAAATATTAGTGAGGTTAGTACTTTAGTTATAGTAAATATAAATACTATTACAATAAATTCACAATGACATTTTTTATTTATTTAATATTATTTTTTTTTTTTGTATATATTTTTTAGAAACGTACATATTCATAACTACACACTTTCATATTGTCATAGTATATATATCGAAAGATACATACACACGCATACATATAGACACACATATATGTATGAAGGGGAGTATACATATATACAATCCACAAGAATTCACTCATACATCCACACACATATACAAATATATACAAAGGCAGTATTTCTAATTTGTAATAGTACAAATGAGCATTAAAATGAAATACATATATAATTATAAAATGTAGGTGTTTTATTTTAATTAACTAAGATCTGTATATAAATATTAATCATCTGCTGACTATGATAAAAGTGTTGCTTATTTTAATCATTTAAACTTTTAAAACGCAGAGTTACTAGATTAGATATATATTTATATAAGTTAAAGTAATTAGATTTAGAGTTAGAATTAATTATTCGGTATAAATCAGCGGGATCGGAGGGTGGTTTGATATTTGGTAGGTATTTTGCACGTAGGTTTGAATAAGCCGGGCAGTGTAGGAATATATGGTGGAAATCTTCTGGTGCAGTTTCTTCGCAGAGGGCACAAAGTAATTTCGGGTTGATGCTATATGTAATATTTTTAATTGTGAATTTAATATTATAGTTGCTGCAGGCATAGGTGTATTTTAGGGGAGATTTCTATTTATTAATGGATAAATTTGTAACAGTACTATGTGAGCCTCTTGTAGTAGTTTCTAGCGCGCTTCCTCCCTTCCTTCACAGGGAGGAAACCTGCTTATGAGGTTGCTTCATGACGTAATCCGGAAGTGTCGACTAGAATATTTCACGTTTCAGAGCCCATAACGAGCACGATGGTAGTTGACCGGCTCAAATGTAATCCGAATTTGATTAACTTTGGTACAAAAATCTTTCGTCTAATTTGGGCGGTTAAGTTCGTCCTCCCTTTTATTAGCGATATCAAAATCCAAATTATTCAAGAAAATCGTTCTCGCATTTCTAAAGTGATACAACTCAAAATCGGTGTTTTTCAGTTATGACTATGAAATACATTGGTTAATATCTCTTTATCAACCATCAAAAGTGTATGCACCTAGCTTCAGAGCTTGTACACCAGAGGGCACTTGTGACACTCCTCCTGTTTAATGCTATGCCCCGTACATAGACAAAAGTGATATGTGTCACTTAAGCAATACTAGTGCGATATCAGTTACTACGCATTTTTCACGAAATTGTCACCTGTTAGCTATTAAATCCCGCTCAAACCTAAGGAGTCTGCTTTATCTAGCTCATGAAGAATGTGGCTATACATGATTTCGATTTTTATTAACCTCTTACAACTGCAATAGGTTTATTCAGAACATGGGCAAAATAATGTAACATGAAAACCTTGAAAATATCTGAATTAATGTATTTTATCAAACCTGTAAGTCTTTAAGCTACTGAATTTTTAAGGATGCACACTGAGAATCATCTTGAAAAATAGAGAAAAATTGTGAAAAGAATATAAGAAAGATTCTTGACAACCGAATATGGAATTCAAAAGTAATCAAGAATTGTTAGAGAAAGTTCAAGGAACACAACGACAAAAAGAAGAACTATGTTCAAAGCAAATATCGAACAGATGGATAAAAATATACTGACTAAAAGGATTTTGAAAACAGGCCAAACACTCAAATCACGCTTTTCACAGAACATATTTTGAAAAGTATTGTGCCCAGGTAGAAAGGGGAACATTTCTCAGAATCCCCGCAAAAGCAATGAAGATAAGTGGAACGCTGTGCATTGAGGAAATAAAGCAACATCATGCTCAACGGATACAGAAATATTGAAAAATAAAACGAAGAGGGGTCTCCCGTGGTCAGGAATTTTATCATCCCACGGCTCGCTGGTAAAATTCCTCGCCGCACCCTGGATGTCGGCGCTAATGACCTAGATGTAGATGTGCCGTAAAAAAAAAAAAAAAAAAAAAAAAAAAAAAAAAAAAAAAAAAAAAAAAAAAAAAAAAATCAATTTGTTGAGAAGAGATCGTTAGAAGTTGAAATAGCGAAGGTAGATAGATATAGTCAGAAATCGGTCGTGTGGTATCTTCATAAAACTAAATTTTTTATGAGAAAATTTGTTTGATGTCTGACAAAGTTTCGGCTTGGTAGATGATTGACATGCGTGAGGCATAGTTCTCCTTCTTCTCATTGTCATGATGAAGGCTTGAATTTCAAGCCGAAACGCCAGCAATAGTAAAACGCATTTTCTTATTTTATCTAAGGTTTTAGTTGTACACCACATGGGGGGGGGGGGTCTCCCCATGATCTAGTGGCTAACGCCTTAGATTCATATGCGGGAGATGGTAGGTTCGATTCCCACTGGCAGCAGGAATTTTCTCATCTCACGGCTCGTTAGGAAAATTCCTCACTCCACCCTGGATGTCGGCGCTAATGGCCTAGATTTTGTCAATGCACGCCTAAAAAAAGAAAAAAAAAAGGAACTACACGACCTAACCTATCTTCCTTCGCTACCTCAAAGGCTACCAATTTTTTTCTCAAAAAAGAAAGAAAAAAATGGAATTTTACTTTTTTGTTTCATGAATTTGGTTTGGAAAATACCCCAAAATATTTCTTAATCCGTTGATCATATGCTTATTTCCTCAGCGCACCACCTTCAAACCGCACGACCTGTCTATACCATTGGGAGGAACCGCGTTCATGGTTTTGACCTCATAAAGCAATCCGGAAGTGCCGACAAGAAAATTTCACTTTTCAGATCACGAAAATAACGGTGGTTCAAATTTGAATATATTTATTTATATATATTTTTATCTTATGGCTCTCCCAGGGGCGCCAAAATGGTCCGATTTTAATGAAATTTGGTGGAAAAATTGTTCGTATAATTTTAAAGGTCAAGGTTGTTAACCAGCAGAATCAAAAAAATCGTAACGCTTAGTTTTCAAGTTTAATAAGCTTCTTATTCTGGGAAGTAAATATTACCATTTTCAAGGTGATATCTGTAACAGTATTCGAGAAAATTGGATAAAACTAGTTTTTCGGTTTGAGTACTTACAATCATTAGATTCAACTGAAATATTTTCAACACGCGTGAAATTCATCTAAACTAAGATGTTGCCCCGATAAAATCTTGGAGAGAGTCGAGACGGTTCGTCAATGGGTCCAAGGCTGTTTTTATGCAAGATTGGAAGAACTCAACGATTTCTTCGACACCGTCTCTCATGACGAATCGATCTGGGTGTTGTTGGGTTCTCTTGAAATAGTTAGCGTCTGCGGTGCCTTTACCTGTCGAATCCATATTTTCCGCCTTTAGTTCTGTATATATTTGGCTGCGCCATAGAGTGCTTATTCTCGTAGACCGGTCTACTCAGAGATGAATAGGACCTTTATCCTCTTGACAGTTCTTCCAGGGTTTCAAAAAAGTCCCTCGGGTCTTGCCAGTATTCTACCAGTTGCATCACGATGGGTCGGACATGTCTTCTCAGCCGTGCTCCTTAGGCCAGAGCCCCACGTTGGGCGCCAATATGTTACAGCGCCGATACTACGGCGTGTGTGAGTTCCGGGCTTCTGCCAATGTTCCTGGAAGACTGCCTACTCTCCAGTAATCCTGCCAGCCGTGGAGACATTCTCCACCATGACTGACTACCTCAGTCTTGGTGGGGGCTGAAAACTGGAATTGTGGCGTGCCAAGTATAAAGAGTATAACGCCGGCAGAAAGTGTCAAATTATTATCAGCCAACAGACGGATATTCCACTGAATCAAAAAATACTTATTTGCATTTAAATGAACTCGTATAATCCATTGTTGTGTAGGTAATGTAGTATAGAGTCTATGCCCTCTCGTCCACTGGAACTGAAAAGCTGCGAAATAAACTCGACCGAATTCGGACGAATACGCACGAACAATCCAAACACGAGGCTCCATCATGGACCGCGTCCATGGGCCCGTATCGTTCGTCCAAATTCGGACGAATTCGCCCGAACTGGTCCGAAGTGCGAACCGATCCCATCCTGCTGTGATTTATAGTTGCGAAAAGGTGGGAAAAGCCATGGTTGAAAATGGACTGTGAGTACGAGCCATCAAGTCTACTGCGAATTCGGACGAACACTGAGGCAATGGACGAGAGGCATTCGCACGAATTCGTTGCTCCCCAGTTCGCAGCTTTTCGGATCCAGTGGACGAGAGGCCTATGCCTTGGCTACCTTCATTTAACAAATCGCATAAGTTTTAAGGTATGTACAGATGTTGTTGTCCCATGCAGTCTCTAGGTATATCTTTCATCCTAGGAATAGTATTGCATGTTTCACATTGCAGGTGTGCATGTTTGGCATTAAGTGTCTATGTGTCCATGAATGAACAATCCTTAACTGTTGCAGAAGCACTTCATCGGTTCTCGTGGAAACTTTATGGACATTCTTTTATTAGGAAAGGAAAGAGGAAGTGGTTTCAAATGACACTAGAAATAAGAACAAAAGCGCTATATTGACTTCATTCCGTAGAACATTATTTTTAACAACAAACAAATTCAACACATCGCAATACATTTACATATACTTGGACCAAAAATTAATAAATACTTAACTTTTCTGGGTCGGTCTAATTGACCGTAAAAAACAAATATATTTTAATGTAGTGCACTGTAATATCGGTATATCGCAGTATTGTAGTGTTTGAATGTTACCAAAAAATAAAGAATATCCGAAGGAAATTTGGTTAAGTTTCCTTTTGAAGGAAGGTAGAGGCAATCTCCTGCGAGGAAGAATTTTCCATATTTCAGTTTTGTCGGCGGTTTGTGAGGGGGGGGGGCGACGGTAGCTATAGAAGGCAGAGATCCGGAGTTTATGGGCTGCTCATATTGAAGGGGGAGGGGGGGGGGAGTGGTTTCCTAACCACAGCTTCCTCTTCCTTCCTTTCCTACTCCACACTCCAGGGAGGAATATATCCTTTAATAGCCATTCAACCTTCGGGCCGTTCTTTTTCATACCAGGGAAATCCAAAGGGTTTATCGCTTATATACGTCACTCTTCGAGTAGTGTGTATGAGGTTCATAAGAAGATGATTGATGAACACTCCATGTGTGTATATGTAGATATGTGTTTATCTAACTTCTGTGTGTGCGTAAGCCTTATAACAAGATCAATGAAGACACTTTATAGTACTCTATCTATAGAAAGGCTAGCCAGATGTTTGGTCAGTGAAACTGGGACACATTCATATGGGATGGGCATACCAGTGGGGGCGGGGATAGCTCTCCCCTGGAAAACGTTTAAAAAAATACAATCAAAGCGGTGAGTATTAAGCCTCGCAAGTAACGGGAGTGGGGAATCTGAAACTCTAAATTAATAGTGTACCCTTCTTTTTCAAAATAAAATAAAACAATTTTTGCTACCTACTTAATTTACTTTAAAAGAAATTGCCCTGCAAAGTAGTAGGAGGGCCGGCCAATGTGGAAGAAGTTACAGCGTTTGCTCACAGATTAAAGTTAAAATACATCTCTTTTTATTGATAATGCGTGCGGTAGTCAAAAATGTTGCTTGAAGAAAATTAACCGATTCACAAAATATCCTTAAAAACATAAATTCATTACTTTTCACACCTTAAGGCCGATTTCGGGACATTGATGAAATCGGGTGGTACATCGGGACAAGAGCAAAATACTGGAACTGCCTGGTCAAATCGGGACGTATAGCAAGCCTATCTATAGAAGCTGCCTAAGAGAAGAAGTAGTCCTTACAAGACTTCGAAATGGACATACACTACTAACCCACTCTCACTTCATGAGACAACAAGACATACCATTGTGCAGACAATTTAATACGACTTTAACAGCAAAATACTTAATAACGGACTGCAGAAGACGACAAAACTTGAACGTAACAAATGGCATGAATGAACTGTTGACGAATGGTAGCCCACACATGGACACTATCCTACAGTTTCTACGAAATACATATTTATATTAACACATATAACATAGCATATACCCACCATGTTTTATTGATTTCTAGTTTTATACGTACAAATTTAGGTGAAAACCCTATTTCCCCCAATTTAAACGTTCTAGCTGTTCAGTATATTAAATTTCAAGTTTTATTTCTGTTTAGTTTTTAAGTTTTATAGAGTGCATTGCTTTAACCTTTTAATTAAAATTTTATTTTCTATACTTTCAAAGGCCTTTAATCTTGTTGGCACCCTACTTGTTCAATAGAGCAATTTGTGAATAAATAGCTTCTATGTGTGTATAAAGATTATAATGAGATTAATAGAGGACACTTCGTCAATACAAATGCAAAGTATTGAATGTGAAATGACGCATTTTTCAGTTTCAATTTTTTATTGCTCCTTTCCTTCGGAGGAAAGTGCTAAAAGGAAAGGCATCACCTCTATCCTGGCTTGAAAAGGGTGGTAACCAATAAATAACAACCCAAAATATTTTAGTTATTAATAGAGGAGTGTTGATCTATTAAAACAATTTATAAGATAATTAAAACTCTTAAAGATAACATTCAACTTAAAAATTATTAACTAATGCAACTTCAGTTTAATTTGAAAGGGTAATTTGGTTTTCAATAGAAATCAATCTGAAGTGGTGAAGCGAGCGCCCTCTCCACTATGTCGATGGTCATCAGATTCTGATATTAATGTAGCACCTCGTGGTAAGTTCTCTCACGGAATTTAGCATGATTTAAGTTAATTTTACGTTCAATGTATTAAAATAATAATTTTATTAGCTTCATTAAATTATTGGCTCCATTTATTAAATGATTTTTATATATTTTTTTATATATATAATACTCTTTTATTGATAATAATTTATATAAATTACAAAGTTTTGCACGATTCTTTTGGCATCCTAAATTTGTGTTCCTATTGTTCATGAAATTCAGATGTACGTTGTGGCAAAATCTCGAAAATTAAAGAAAAATAATTATCAATTACAGAAAATCAAACTAACGAATGCTCATTAAGTCTAATTAAAATATATCATAGGATAAAATATATATAAAGTCATCTATAAGGTACCAACAACTTTTCACATTCGATACTTTGCATTTGTATCGACGACTTCATGTGTGAGTATGTAGATGTGTTTATATATATATATATATATATATATATATATATATATATATATATATATATATATATAGCTTCAATGTATGTATATTATATATGTCCATTTATTATTTACTACGAATTTTAGGACGGGTTATCTATAGGTTACCACCCTTTTCTAACCAAGATAGGGGTGGTGCCTTTTCTTTTTTTGAAAGAAAAGCCACCGCTCCTAGTGGGAATCGAACCTACGACATTTGGCACGGAGTGTTAAGTGCTCACGCATTAACCCTCACGGCCACCGGGTCCCCGTAAGTATAATTATTATGAGAAATAGAATAAAGATACTTTATGTGTGAGTACGTAGATGTGTGTATATGTCGACTCCTTATGTGTATAATACACACATGGTTTATTTAAAGATGAATTCAGGACCTTGTGAGAGTAAGGGCGAATCTTTGCCATCCATCAGTCCAACAGCAATCAGTAAAGCTTTAAAATGAACAAGTCCGTCTCGCAGGACTGCATCATCTTAGCGCGGTTCCGTTCATATCCCTAGTGTAATTTGGAAAGATTAAAATAGAAGCAGTTATTATTTTGGTTCCACCAGTCTTTTTTTTTAATTAATTATTATAATGGCGTGTCAACCCTTAAGGTCACTAACGCCATTCCTGTGAGTAGTAAAGTCTTGGAAGGTCATGATTTACAATCTTACCTGGAAGGGTCTGCTACACTAGAAACGGACCCGCTAGTAACAAGGTCTTGGAATCTTGGAAATCTATATTTCTAACAATAAATTGTTTTTGTTATTTTACTTAACCAGTTTTATTGTCAAATACATTATCCAACTATAATCAATTAAAAAATAACAAGAAATAAAACAGACAAAAAGAACCATTGGAATAAACGAAATCAATTAATTTAAAGCTTTAAGCACTTTTTTCTCCGATTGACATCGCCTAATTAAAACTTTCTTCCGAACCTTTTTTGTAGACCATTTAGTAAGCTTCCGAATGGTAATCTTCCGCTTCACAAGATTGTCAACGGTTTTCGAGATACTAACGAAATTATACAAGGGCGGATTCTGCTGGTTAACGAACTTGACCTTTTAAATTGGACGACGGATTTTTGTACCAAATTTCATCACAATCGGACCATTAGGGAAGCCAGAAATGAGCGAACAGACAAATATATATATATATATATATATATAAATATATACATATATATATGTATATATATATATATATATATATATATATATATATATATATATATATATATATAAATTTGAACCACCGTTATTTTCGATCTCTAGGGGTTCTGAAACGCGAAATTTTCTAGTCGGCACTTTCGGATTGTTTCATTGTATCAACCTTATAAGCGGGGTTCCTCCCTATGGGGGAGGGAGGAACCGCGCTAAAATGCGGTTTTTCACATTCGATAATTTTCATTTCTATCGACGATATGTAGCTTCTATATGTGTGCCCAAGGTTTATAAAAAGACGAATGAAGGCGCTTGATGATTATATATTATGATGTGTGTATATGTAGCTTCTATATGTGTGACCAAGGTTTATAAAAAGATGAATTCAGACACTTGATGTGTGTATATGTAGCTTCTATATGTGTGCCCAAGTTTTATAAAAAGATGAATTAAGATACTTGATGAATGTATATATAGCTTCTATATGTGTGACCAAGGTTTATAAAAAGATGAATTCAGACACTTGATGTGTGTATATGTAGCTTCTATATGTGTGCCCAAGGTTTATAAAAAGATGAATTAATACAATTCGAGTGTGTATATGTAGCTTCTATATGTGTGCCCAAGGTTTATAAAAAGATGAATTAATACAATTCATTTATGTATATGTAGCTTCTATATGTGTGGCCAAGGTTTATAAAAAGATGAATTCAGACACTTGATGTATGTATATGTAGCTTCTATATGAGTGCCCAAGGTTTATAAAAAAATGAATTAAGACACTTCATTTGTGTATATGTAGTATCTATATGCTGTGCCCAAGGTTTATAAAAAGATGAATTCAGACACTTGATGTGTGTATATATAGCTTCTATATGTGTGCCCAAGGTTTTTTTTTTTTTTTAATTTGTGTTTTTAGACATATGTCAACCACATGGGTCATGGATGTCTCAGTTAGAAGACTCGTTTGATCTTATATATGTCAATTGGCATATAATTTCAATATGACTATTGATATATGTTGATATGATAAGTTTATTGAGGAAAGAAAGTGATATTGACCAAAAGTGCTACTTGAAGATGGATTGAGAAGATCGATATAGATTGAAGATAGATAGGAGGAGATTGAAACATATATATATATATATATACATATATATATATATATATATATACACACAAATATTTATAAATTAAATATGTCGGATTAACTTAGTTCTTTCTAGGAAAACAAATAATTTAGTTAAGTGATTCGAGTTATTTCCCAGAAGTTCCCTTAGGTCAGTGGGCAAATCTAACTGTTCTCTTTCTTTTTTGTAGCCCCTGCATTCGGTGAGGATATGTTTTACGGTTAGATGTACGCCGCAGTACTGACATATCGTTGGTGGTTCCTTTGCCATAAGATAGCCATGCGTCAGTCTTGAGTGTCCTATTCGTAGCCTGGTCAATATCACTTCCTCTCGTCTTCTGTCGCGTATGCTGCTACTCCATGCATCTACGTCTTCTTTTATTTCACGGAGCTTTTCCCCTAACTCCATCCTATTCCATTCTTGGAACCATTTATCTTTTAGTGGTAGTTTCACGGCTGCTAATACATCGTTTACAGGAACTTGACAGCAAACTTGTCCTTCTTTTCTTGCTTCTTTTGCTGCTTTGTCAACTTTTATGTTTTCAATTATTCCACAATGCCCAGGAATCCATATAAACAGAGTTTTTATGTTATTTATTCTGAACTCATTTATTTTGTTTTGTATATCTATGACCAGGGAGTTGTCTGGGTAGAGATTGCAGATTGCTAGAATTGATGATAAAGAATCTGTACAAATTACGATTTGTTGAGTGGTTGGGATAATAAAATTTAGAGCCTTTTTTATAGCTAGTAATTCAGCTGTAAAGCTTGAACAAATAGAAGGGAGTGAAAATTTGTATATTCTTTGTTCCGACAGTATAGCCGATCCTACTCCTTCCACTGTTTTTGATCCATCAGTGAAGACAAAGTTACTAGGCACTGTTTGACTTTTAATTTTATAGAATTCATTTTCATAGATTAAAGGCGGGGTTTCTTTTTTTAAATATTTTGTAAGGCTGATATTAACGTGTGGAGGATGTAATAGCCATGGTGGATGATTTGATAAGGTTATGGGCTGTAGTTTAATATTATTTAAATGATTCCTGTTTAAGAAAACGTTGGCTCTGGCAGGGAACGGTACTTTTGAAGTATTGTTATCATAAAGATCAGAATAATGCTGAATCCAGTTTATGCTGGAGAAGTAATCATTCAAAGGGTGTTTTAGCCGGCCTTTGATTCTGAAATAATAGGAAATGGTAAGCTGTAATCTTCTATGGTTTAGCGGTGGTTCGCCGGCCTCTACAAGAACGCTTGGAGCTGGACTTGATCGGAAGGCTCCCGTCGCTAGTCGCAACCCAGAATGATGGATCGGATCGAGGATCTGAAGGGTCCTTGGACTAGCTGATCCATACACTGTGCAACCATAATCTAGCTTGGATCTTATCAAGCTCCTGTACAGCATGAGCATGCTTGTTCTGTCAGCTCCCCAAGAAGTATTACACAAAACTTTTAATACGTTCAGAGATCTTTTGCACTCAGTCTTTAAGGATCTTACGTGGGGAACCCATGATAAAGTCCGGTCAAATGTTAGACCCAGGTATTTTATTGTATCTGATTCCATTATTTCTCGGTTATCTATTTTGAATGGTGGAGTAAAATTTGGTCTTCTAGGACTGAAAACAATACTTTTAGATTTATTAATTGAAATTTTGAAGCCGTGTGACGTTAGCCAGTTATTTATGCGGTATAGACTTTCTTGGAGGAAAGTATGTAGTGTGTCTATACTCTTTCCTTCACAGAAAACTAAAATGTCGTCTGCATAAAGCATTATTTTTACGGGGTAATTAATTTGCTTTGTGATGTTATTTAATGCTAGACAGAATAGTTTTGCGCTTGAAACTCCTCCTTGAATTATACCATTCTCTTGTTCAAATGAATCTGATAATGTGGATCCAACACGAACCTGGAATTTTCTTGATTCAAAAATGTTTTTGAAAAAATTTAAAGGGTGCCCATCGATTCCATTTTCTTTTAGACATTCTAAAATATGACGTCTCCAAGCTCGATCAAAAGCACACTCAATATCGAGTTATAAGTTTGCAAAGAGAATTTGTGAGTGAAATTGGCCTGTAACTTGTTACATCTTTGTCAGATTTGTTTTTCTTGTGGACTGGTACAACTATAGATTTCCTCCAGACTTCCGGAAATTCACCTCGAGTGTATATCCTGTTAAAAATAGCAAGGAGGACTTTCTTGTTGCTTAGATCTAGGTGTTTGATCATGCTAATGCATATCTCATCGGGACCCGGTGAGGTATCTTTCCGAGAAGAAAGAGCTGTGTTAAGTTCAACTAAAGAGAAGGGAGCATTTAATGGGTGGATTGGGTTAATTGATATATCTATAGGGTGTTTTTCTTTGTCAGATTTTAAAGTAAGAAAATTATTTGAGTAATTTTCTGTACTTGATATATAACTGAAATGTGTTCCTAAAAGATTTGCTATTTCTTTCGGTTCAACTATTGTAAGATTATTATATTTTAGAGATGGAGTGGGTTTCGTATTTTTCATCCCTATCACTTTTCGAATTTGGTTCCATATTTCTGTAGGAGATGTGGTATAATTAATTTTGGATAGAAAAGTTTGCCAAGATAATTTCTTTGCATTCTTTATAGTAAATCGAGCGTGTTTTCTTGCCTTGATATAACCTTCTGTAGATTCGGCGGAAGGATGTGTTTTACATTTTCGTAATGCTTTCTTTCTTTCCTTTATGGCTTTCCGACAATCTTCATTCCACCAGGGCACAGTTTTCCTTTGAGTTGTGTTCTTATTACGTGGGATTGTTTCTGTAGCTGCATAAATTATTTTTTGATTTAGATCATTAATAATATTATCTATTGTATCTGCATTAACTTTTAAATTCGTTAGTTGGGCGAGTGTTTGAAATAGTTGCCAATTAGCCTCCTTGAGTTTCCATCTGATCGGCCTGTCGTTTATGTTGCTTCTGCTATAGAAGTCAACGAGAACCGGGAAATGATCGCTCCCATAGGAATCTTCTGCTACTGACCACTTGATCCTAGGAGCTACGATGGGAGATGCTATGGTAAGGTCTATTGTTGACATCGTCCCGGTTCGAGAACAGATGTGTGTTGGAGTGAGATCATTTAATACGGTCAAGTTAAATGTGTCAATACAAGTTTCAATGATTCTTCCTCTCTGATCTGTGTTTTTTGTGCTCCAAATCTCTGAGAAAGCATTGAAGTCGCCTAATAAAAGTACAGGTTCAGGGAGATGTCTATAGATATTACATAAGTCATCACAGTTAAACTGTTTTCCTGGTGGTAAATAAATGTTGCAAATCGTCATTGGTATTGGAGAAAATATTCTTATTGCAACTACTTGTAAAGGTGTATTTATTGTAATAGGTTCATAGGCAATGTTATTTTTAACGAGGATACATACTCCTCCAGAAGCTATCAATCCATCTGTGTAGTCTTTTCTAATAATTTTAAAATGTTTAAAATTTAATGTTTCCGAAGGCTTTAATCTTGTTTCCTGAATACAAATTATAGAACTGTCAAAGTCATTAATAACACATTCTAAGTCGGGTCTGTGAGTCAGTAGTCCATTAATGTTCCATTGAATAATCATTATTGAATGTATAAATTATATTAAGAAATAATTAATGAGTCAAGAGAGAGAGAAAAAAGAAGAGAGAAGCTAATAAATAAAAATAGAACTTAAAAATAAAAAATTGCCTAAATATAACCATCATTCTTTTTTTTGATATTTTCCTAATCGAGTTTTGCGATTTCCATTGTTCGTTCCAGTAGTTGATGCCGTTGTAGACAAGGAAGAAGATTCAGCTAGGGTCCTTTTCAGATCTCTATCTTCAATAGGTAATGTAATACCTTCAATAGGTAATGTAGTACCTTCAATAGGTAATGTAATACCTTCAATAGGTAATGTAATACCTTTTGAAGTTGATTCATAGGCCTCATTTATTTTCACCCCTGAATTTTTCTCTCCTTGGGAAAATGTATTTGTATTATTTTCATCATCACTGTTAGTTTCAAAATTTTGCTGTGCTGTTTTAACTAAACTTTGTTGTTGGGCAGAAGACACCTTTGTGCTGGTACCCTCTTCACTATTTTTCGATAATCTACTTTCCAAAAGATTAATTTTATTTGTAAGCGCATTCACTACTTCAGCCATGTTTTGTATTTCTTTTATAAGAACCTCATTCACAGCAGAACTACTTACTACAGTGGAATAGGATGAATTTGGAACATTATTATCAGTTTTAGGCTCTAAATTTCTCTGTCTAAAAATATTTTCCGCTTGGCTATAAGTTACTCGTTCCTGTGACCTAATTATTTCTATAGCCTTTTCTTTAATATAGTACTCACAAGACCTTCCCCAGGTTGGATGTTCAGTACTCCCACAGTTAATGCATTTTTGTTGGCTTAAGCAAGCCTGTCCTTCATGTGCGGCTTTTCCACACTTACCACATAATTTACTTTGACAGTTTGCATTATTTGCATAATGCCGATATTTAAAACAGTTGTAACATTGAACTGGCATTGGCTCATATGGTCGGACCTTGACTTTTAAAAACTCTAACGCTATATATTCAGGTAGGTGACATTTTTCGAAAGTTAATATTAATGTATTAGTTGGTACTTTTTGGCCCCTTACATTTTTAACTGCTCTTTTAACTTTTATAACACCTTGATCTTTCAATTCTTCCTGAATTTCCTCCTCAGAACAGTTAGATAGTTCAAAGCAAGATATGGTGCCGCGGGAGTAGTTTAAGAACTTATGTGCACTAAAAATTATGGGTATACTATCATAATTTTTAATATTATTCAGGTTACAAAGATCTTTGTACTGTGTTATTTCTAACAAAACTGATCCACTTCTTAAAAATTTAACCTTGACATTAGGAGAATAACTTTTTATGAATTTACATACAGCAAAAGGGCTGTAATTGTTGAATGTTTTTGTATTATTAACAGTGCTCAAAGACATAAAGACAAATTTATTAGTAAATTTTGTCTCTTTATTAAACATAGATAGAATGTCAGTAGGTTTCCTTTCCCGTAAAGAATCAGACTCCATTTCAAAATATCAAATAAGCTATCAAATAAACTACTAAGGATAGCAGAGATTCAGATGAAGTAAGCAGTGTAGCTCTGATAAACAGCCAGTATAGGTTTTGAATATATCGATAGCCAAACAAGCGTCGATCCTGAACGACCGTTCCCTCTCAAAATGAGGTTATGTTCACTTAAACACTCACGTGCCAAATGTTTATATTACAATATTTTCACTTCTACTGCTCTATTTTCAAAACACCATTAAATGAGCTATCAGTAGCTATTAATAAGCCGATTTAATACGATTTCACTATACGGCACTTCAAAAATTCCATAAATAATGTAATTTTTAACCACTGGCATATAACAACGTGTTTCCCCTGTCGAGTCCCAATCCAAAGAGGATGCCCAAGGTTTATAAAAAGATGAATTAATACAATTCGAGTGTGTATATGTAGCTTCTATATGTGTGCCCAAGGTTTATAAAAAGATGAATTAATACAATTCATTTGTGTATATGTAGCTTCTATATGTGTGGCCAAGGTTTATAAAAAGATGAATTAAGACACTTGATGTATGTATATGTAGCTTCTATATGAGTGCCCAAGGTTTATAAAAAAATGAATTAAGACACTTCATTTGTGTATATGTAGTATCTATATGCTGTGCGCAAGGTTTGCAAAAAGAAGAATTATGAATTATGAATATGTAGCTACTTATTTTGTGTGGTTTATAACAATATGATTCAAGTTATTTTATCTGTAAATACAATGGTGGCTTTTACGGGGGTATAAGGTTTTTAATTCATTTATTTAAATTTTAGCGTCCATTATAATTATAATGGACGGGTTATCTATCGGTTACCACCCTTTCTTTGCCTGGATTGGCTGTTGACTTTCCTTATTAGGTTTATAAGAAAATTAACGGAAAAAAACATGTGTGAATATATGGATTATTTATTTATTTTTATTATATCGATTTAGAAAAACTATATAGAATTATTTATTTAAGGAACTTCATCACTATATCAATCGTATTGACAGAATTCCCTAAGGCCGTTGACAAGTCTCCTGGGAGTTTGCGGTTACCCAGCCAGTCCTCTGGACTAACGACACCACATTGTTGTCAAATCGTTACTCAAGGGGAACGATTTCCTTTCAACAAATCTATATCGATTCAATCAATATAAATATTCTTATACCCTTATTAACGATCAGACTCGATAATTTAATTATTCTGCCACTATCTAGTACTTAAGGATGTTTTATTGGATGGGAAAAATAATTAATTATTCTGCCAATTATCTAGTACTTGAGGATGTTTTATTGGATGAGAAAAATAATTAATTATTCTGCCAATTATCTAGTACTTGAGGATGTTTTATTGGATGAGAAAAATAATTAATTATTCAGCCAATTATCTAGTACTTGAGGATGTTTTATTGGATGAGAAAAATAATTAATTATTCTGCCAATTATCTAGTACTTGAGGATGTTTTATTGGATGAGAAAAATAATTAATTATTCTGCCAATTATCTAGTACTTGAGGATGTTTTATTGGATGAGAAAAATAATTAATTATTCTGCCAATTATCTAGTACTTGAGGATGTTTTATTGGATGAGAAAAATAATTAATTATTCTGCCAATTATCTAGTACTTGAGGATGTTTCATTGGATGAGAAAAATAATTAATTATTCAGCCAATTATCTAGTACTTGAGGATGTTTTATTGGATGAGAAAAATAATTAATTATTCTGCCAATTATCTAGTACTTGAGGATGTTTTATTGGATGAGAAAAATAATGAATTATTCTGCCAATTATCTAGTACTTGAGGATGTTTTATTGGATGAGAAAAATAATTAATTATTCTGCCAATTATCTAGTACTTGAGGATGTTTTATTGGATGAGAAAAATAATTTATTATTCTGCCAATTATCTAGTACTTCAGGATGTTCTATTGGATGAGAAAAATAATTAAGCGCCAAATTTAACCGGTATTCAAAAACTATTTTTCCAATTTTCTCGAAAACGGTTAAAGCTATCGCCTTGAAAATGGTTTCATTCGTTTTCCTAGCCCAAGAAGCCTATAAAACGAGTACTTAAAAGCGTATGAACTCAAAAACGTAAGCGTTACGATTTTTTTTGCGCGAATTTCGCCCCAAACGCCATTTTCCAGTGGGCGTATTCTGCTGGTTAACGAACTTGACCTTTTAAATTGGACGACGGATTTTTGTACCAAATTTCATCACAATCGGACCATTAGGGAAGCCAGAAATGAGCGAACAGACTATATATATATATATATATATATATATATATATATATATATATATATAAATAAATATATACATATATATATATATATATATATATATATATATATATATAAATTTGAACCACCGTTATTTTCGGTCTCTAGGGGTTCTGAAACGCGAAATTTTCTAGTCGGCACTTTCGGATTGTTTCATTGTATCAACCTTATAAGCGGGGTTCCTCCCTATGGGGGAGGGAGGAACCGCGCTAAAATGCGGTTTTTCACATTCGATAATTTTCATTTCTATCGACGATATGTAGCTTCTATATGTGTGCCCAAGGTTTATAAAAAGACGAATGAAGGCGCTTGATGATTATTTATTATGATGTGTGTATATGTAGCTTCTATATGTGTGACCAAGGTTTATAAAAAGATGAATTCAGACATTTGATGTGTGTATATGTAGCTTCTATATGTGTGCCCAAGGTTTATAAAAAGATGAATTAAGACACTTGATGTATGTATATGTAGCTTCTATATGTTTGCCCAAGGTTTATAAAAAGATGATTTAAGACACTTGATATGTACATTTGTAGCTTCTATATGTGTGCCAAAGGGTTATGAAAAGCTGAATTAATACAATTCATGTGTGTATATGTAGCTTCTATATGTGTGCCCAAGGTTTATAAAAAGATGAATTAAGACACTTGATGAATGTATATATAGCTTCTATATGTGTGCCCAAGGTTTATAAAAAGATGAATTCAGACACTTGATGTGTGTATATATAGCTTCTATATGTGTGCCAAAGGGTTATGAAAAGCTGAATTAATACAATTCATGTGTGTATATGTAGCTTCTATATGTGTGCCCAAGGTTTATAAAAAGATGAATTAAGACACTTGATGAATGTATATATAGCTTCTATATGTGTGCCCAAGGTTTATAAAAAGATGAATTCAGACACTTGATGTGTGTATATATAGCTTCTATATGTGTGACCAAGGTTTATAAAAAGATGAATTCAGACACTTGATGTGTGTATATATAGCTTCTATATGTGTGACCAAGGTTTATAAAAAGATGAATTCAGACACTTGATGTGTGTATATGTAGCTTCTATATGTGTGCCCAAGGTTTATAAAAAGATGAATTAATACAATTCATTTGTGTAAATGTAGCTTCTATATGTGTGGCCAAGGTTTATAAAAAGATGAATTCAGACACTTGATGTATGTATATGTAGCTTCTATATGAGTGCCCAAGGTTTATAAAAAAATGAATTAAGACACTTCATTTGTGTATATGTAGTATCTATATGCTTTGCCCAAGGTTTATAAAAAGATGAATTCAGACACTTGATGTGTGTATATGTAGCTTCTATATGTGTGCCCAAGGTTTATAAAAAGATGAATTAATACAATTCGAGTGTGTATATGTAGCTTCTATATTTGTGCCCAAGGTTTATAAAAAGATGAATTAATACAATTCATTTGTGTATATGTAGCTTCTATATGTGTGGCCAAGGTTTATAAAAAGATGAATTAAGACACTTGATGTATGTATATGTAGCTTCTATATGAGTGCCCAAGGTTTATAAAAAAATGAATTAAGACACTTCATTTGTGTATATGTAGTATCTATATGCTGTGCGCAAGGTTTGCAAAAAGAAGAATTATGAATTATGAATATGTAGCTACTTATTTTGTGTGGTTTATAACAATATGATTCAAGTTATTTTATCTGTAAATACAATGGTGGCTTTTACGGGGGTATAAGGTTTTTAATTCATTTATTTAAATTTTAGCGTCCATTATAATTATAATGGACGGGTTATCTATCGGTTACCACCCTTTCTTTGCCTGGATTGGCTGTTGACTTTCCTTATTAGGTTTATAAGAAAATTAACGGAAAAAAACATGTGTGAATATATGGATTATTTATTTATTTTTATTATATCGATTTAGAAAAACTATATAGAATTATTTATTTAAGGAACTTCATCACTATATCAATCGTATTGACAGAATTCCCTAAGGCCGTTGACAAGTCTCCTGGGAGTTTGCGGTTACCCAGCCAGTCCTCTGGACTAACGACACCACATTGTTGTCAAATCGTTACTCAAGGGGAACGATTTCCTTTCAACAAATCTATATCGATTCAATCAATATAAATATTCTTATACCCTTATTAACGATCAGACTCGATAATTTAATTATTCTGCCACTATCTAGTACTTAAGGATGTTTTATTGGATGGGAAAAATAATTAATTATTCTGCCAATTATCTAGTACTTGAGGATGTTTTATTGGATGAGAAAAATAATTAATTTTTCTGCCAATTATCTAGTACTTGAGGATGTTTTATTGGATGAGAAAAATAATTAATTATTCTGCCAATTATCTAGTACTTGAGGATGTTTTATTGGATGAGAAAAATAATTAATTATTCTGCCAATTATCTAGTACTTAAGGATGTTTTATTGGATGAGAAAAATAATTAATTATTCTGCCAATTACCTAGTACTTGAGGATGTTTTATTGGATGAGAAAAATAATTAATTATTCTGCCAATTATCTAGTACTTGAGGATGTTTTATTGGATGAGAAAAATAATTATGCGCCAAATTTGAAAATTTAGATTTTAGTTTGGAGTTTGTTACCGGTAAACGTAAGCATTATTCATGGATTTTTGCTGTTTTTTTTTTTGTTTTTTTCGCAATTCACTTTTCGTAGGTTAATAACGATTTATAGCGAGTTTCTTGGAAATAAAGCAAAAATTATGGCCATTAATTATAAAAATACCCGTGCCTCGTCACGGCAGATAAGTAGTTATTTTATTGCCGGTCACCCGTGACCGGCAGTGATATATTTCATGAGGCCGTGGGGGTCTCCCGTGCCCGGCAATATGGCTCTTTCTTAACCCAACTATAGATCATTGCCGGGCACAAATACTTTGTATTCTACTGCTGTGCGGTGACCGGCGCGGCCCAAGTGAACTGCCAAGTATGTTGGTTTTCGGGAATTTCAACTCTATGACTTTTGGGTAGCTTATAATGTATAAGATAGAAATAAAAAGTCCGACTCGTAGGAACTGCATCATCTTAGCGCGGTTCCGTTCTTATCCGAAGTGCGATTAGTAAAGGAATAGTAGCAGCTATCGGTAGGTTTTGATCTTTCGTTAAAAATATAAAATAAAATCTCAAAAAGAAGGAAGCTTAAAGCGCCACATATGGAAACTGACAGTTTTCTAAGCGGATGGGACTCTCCCGTCATCTCAACGCTCACTCTAGGAAAACTCTATCACCAATATGATTCTTATTTTCTCAGCTTTAATGAAATACTCATTCCACCGTTAAATAAACTTAAAAAACAAAAGTGAGGTAAATAGTGACAAAAACCCGTTTAAAATAACAAAACTAAAACTTTCGTATTTTTAAGCACTTACTTCTCCGACTGATATTTTCTTTCTTTATTTTTCTTACTTCTCCCATCGAAATTTTCTTCAGAATCTTTTTTTGTAGAGAAATTAGTAAGGTTTTGAATGGTTATATCGTACTTCCCACTGTTTTGAAGATATTAAGGGGGGAAAATGGTGCTAATACCTACCGATAGCTGCTATATTCCTTCACTAATTGCACTCGAGATAAGAACGGAACTGCGCTAAGATGATGCAGTTCCTGCGGGTTGGACTTATTTTCAGACAAATTTATGTATTATGTTTATATTATAATATAAATATTATATTTGTAAGGAGAGCAATTCGCTTTAATTGCTGTGTAAAATATTGTCGCTAGCTAAATCTAAGTATTATATAAGCTCATAAGGAAAAAATGGTGCTAATGGCTCATTTTCGATGCACCATAAAATAAATAAAAAAAAAAATATAAGGACAATATACGAAGATTCCGAACCATTTCATGTCTGTTAATAAAATATTTTATTCTAATCCCAATAACGCTACACTAATACACAAATAAATTTTTTTTAGGTATCTATTTAATACGAATAAAATAAGGTTATAATGAGCGATCCGCTGTGGCATACACCAAGTACTACCACCGTGTGGAGTGCAACTAGTATAGACCGGTACGTCAGTACCACTGTGGTATGTAAAGAGCGGCTGTTCTGATACTGCCAAAATTAGAAATCCTACATTCCTAAAGTTGTTTGGAGGCTTATCTTTATGACTCTAGAAAGGGACTTACAGATGACGCGGGTTCACTGGGCGCCGCTACCTGGGGACAGGGTAAATGCCCCCCACCCTAAGCCTCCTAGCTCCTCACCTTCGAATTCCTATGATTTTCTTCAATGAATTTAAACAAAAAAATTAATAAATAGATAAAAACTTCTGAAAATAGGGATTACCAAAAACAATTCTAAAGAACGAAATCAACACCAGTACAGTAATCTAGATATTCATAGGGCTTCTTCGAATTCCAAGATGCCGTTGAAACAAAATATTGTTTCTATTTATACGTATCCTGTTTTATTGAATAATACATTTGACTACTATAAGCAATCACAAAAATAACGAGCAGTGAAAAAAAACTGTAGGAAACACACAAAAAGATTCGTTCAAATGAACGAAATTACCTATGTTTTAAGCACTTATTTCTCCAAATATGACCATCCCATCGCAAATGTCTTCAAATCATTTTTTGTAGAGAATTTAGTAACCCTTCGAAGGGTAATCTTTTGCTTGCCAAGATTCCGAACTGTTTACGTGATATTAATGAAAATATACGAAGTTCCCAAAACATTTCATGACTAAAAATGAAATATTTTATTTTAATCCTTCCTTTACTCCAAACGTAACCAAATTTTCAACATATTAGTTTTGATAAAATTCAAACATGCAGAAAATGTTTCACCTGAATCCCATGATTCTAAGTACCAAAATCAAAGACAAAAAGAACAGTTCGAATAAACGAAATCAATTACTTTAAAGTTTTAAGCACTTATTTCTTCGATTGACATCGCCTAATCAAAACATTCATCAGAACCTTTTTTGTAGAGCACTTAGTACGCTTTCTAATGGTATTCTTTCGTTTACCAAGATTCTCAACCTTTTTCGAGATATTAAGGAAAGTATACAAAGTTACCAAAACGTTTTATGTCTGTTAATAAAATATTTTATTCTAACCCTTCCTTAACTCCAAACGTAACCAAAAGTTTAACATGTTAGTTTTGATGAAATTTAAACATGCAAAAAATTTTCAACTGAATCCCATGGTTCTAAGTACCCAAACCAAAAACGGTATTCAAAAACTATTTTTCCAATTTTCTCGAAAACGGTTAAAGCTATCACCTTGAAAATGGTTTCATTCGTTTTCCTAGCCCAAGAAGCCTATAAAACGAGTACTTACAAGCTTATGAACTCAAAAACTTAAGCGTTACGATTTTTTTTGCGCGAATTTCGCCCTAAACGCCATCTTGCAGTGGGCGGATTCTGCTGGTTAACGACCTTGACCTTTCAAATTGGACGACGGATTTTTGTACCAAATTTCATCACAATCGGACCATTAGGGAAGCCAGAAATGAGCGAACAGACAAATATATATATATATAAATAAATATATATATATATATATATATATATATATATATATATATACAAATTTGAACCACCGTTATTTTCGGTCTCTAGGGGTTCTGAAACGCGAAATTTTCTAGTCGGCACTTCCGGATTGTTTCATTGTATCAACCCTATAAGCGCGGTTCCTCCCTATGGGGGAGGGAGGAACCGCGCTAAAAATAAGAATAAAATATCAATGAAATTACATTATAGTTTTAAACGTGCGTGCGTGATGAGTAAATAAATGAAATGATTGAATTTCAAATAATTGAAACATGTCAAAAATAGTGTGTCTGACGTTCATATTCAGGACAAAATGTTGAAACTTTTATCGTTCTATTTTTGACCATTATCTATTACCATTTCGAGTTTGTTGGGAGTCTTGTTTGTTTGATATAGTTTTGACATTTTATAGGTTTAATATTTATAGACTTTGGGGTTTTTTGTTTGTTTTTTTTTGCGATCTTGTGGAAGATACTTTTACGAAAATGGAGTTTGACGATGATGATTCCACTCAGTGTTTAGTAGATGCGTTAGATCAGGCAGAATTAGAATGGAGACATAAACGAAGTTTTTCGTGTAGTAGCGATGACTCATTGGTTCTAAGAAGCGTGCGGAAAAGGAAACATAGACGGTTTCTAGATATCGCTGTGCCCGACAAAGTGCCCGACTCGGCCCACTGAAATAAAATCTACCAGTTCACGCCAAGGCGGGCAAGTGTGACCGGCACCAATCAATATTTCTTGCGGAAATTAATAAAAACACATTTTCTTTGCCCAAAACATTGAAATAAATTTAAATGAGACCAAAAAAGTTCAAAAAGTTTAATTGCGGTTAATATGTTAAGTAATGTATCGTCAAAATTAACGCTACTATATAGTTTTTTTGTTTTGTTTTTTGCAGTTAATTGTAGCACAGTTCCCGTCCTACTATATGAGATTCTTCAACTAATCAATGTATAATGTTTCTTGACACCGGATGTCCGGACCAGTGTCCAGAAACAGACAACGATTAGCAGTAACAGGAGTTTAACTACAGGTTAAAATTCGTTGTCAGTAATAAATGGACGTTAAAATTTAATGAGTTTTGTTTCCAAGATGTCATTTGATAACACCCATTATATTTGTGAGCACTACCAGTAAGTGTTCTGACTGGGGATGCTGATGGATGAGGAGGCTGTGCAAGAGTTCGGGATATTATTACCTCGGATGGATCATCACCAGGTATAGCGTAAACTCTATGAGGGACAAAATCGCTGTTTATTTCAAGTAATTCAAGGTCCGCCATCATAGTTGAAAGAAAACTGAAAATAAAAATAATATTATGAAATAGATACAGTAAGGTAACCTGTCATCATCCTAGCAACGCATACTGCCTAGGCGTGCATGTTTTTTTTTTTAAAACCAACTAAAAATTCAAACCCCTCTAAAAATACTAAAAAATAATAATATCAAAAATTCCTTTCTTTGCGAGGTTTTAAATCCTAAAGGGAGTGTCCATGCAAAATTTCAAATTTTTCTGTTGAGTGGTTTTGACTGGGCGATGATAGGACAGAGAGTGAGTGGTATTTGACAAATATATAGTAGATTCTTTGAGGTGTTGAAATTTTTCAAGACATCAAAAAAAATAGTTGATGTTGGCGCGGTTCCTCGCTCCCTTATTAAGTTTTAAGTTTAAGAGTTTTAAGAAACTCGCTTATCAGGTAGGCCTGATGATGCAATCCAAAACTTCCGACTTGAAAATTTCACGTTTTACAATCCATAAATCTCGAAAATATGGGTGCTCAACCAGCAGAACCCGTCACCGGATCATAGCTTTCCGAGTGAAATTCGGGCGAAATAATAACAGACATAAAAAGTTTTAGTAACTTTGTTTACTTTCCTTAATATCTCGAAAAAGGTTAAAAATCTTGGTAAACGGAAGAATACCATTAGAAAGCTTATTAAATTCTCTAAAAAAAAGGTTCTAATGAAAGTTTTGATTAGGCGATGTCAATCGGAGAAATAAGAGCATAAAACTTTAAAGTAATTGATTTCGCTTATTCGAACTGTTCTTTTTGTCTGTTTTTTATTCCTTGTTATTTTTTAATTGCTTATTGTTGGATAATGTATTTGAAAATAAAACAGGTTAAGAAAAATAAGAAAAACAATTTAATGTTAGAGACATGGATTTCCAAGATATATAGCTTTTCAACTGCCTAGCGTCCTTCCTAGGAAGGGTTCTTTGTCTTTGATTTTGGTACTTAGAATTATGGGATACAGTTGAAACATTTTCTGCATGTTCGAATTTCATCAACACTAATATGTTGAAATTTTTGTTACGTTTAGAGTAAAGGAAGGGTTAGGATCAAATATTTTATTAATAGACATAAAAAGTTTTAGTAACTTTGTTTACTTTCCTTAATATCTCGAAAAAGGTTGAGAATCTTGGTAAACGGAAGATTACCATTCGGAAGCTTACTAAATGCTCTACAAAAAAGGTTCTGAAGAAAGTTTTAATTAGGCGATGTCAATCGGAGAAAAAAGTGCTTAAAGCTTTAAATTAATTGATTTCGTTTATTCCAATGGTTCTTTTTGTCTGTTTTATTTCTTGTTATTTTTTAATTGCTTATAGTTGGATAATGTATTTGACAATAAAACTGGTTAATTAAAATAACAAAAACAATTTGTTGTTAGAAATATAGATTTCCAAGATTCCAAGATCTTGTCACTAGCGGGTCCGTTTCTAGTGTAGCCGACCCTTCCAGGTAAGATTGTAAATCATGACCTTTCAAGACTTTACTACTCACAGGAATGGCGTTAGTGACCTTAAGGGTTACACGCCATTATAATAATTAATTAAAAAAAAAGACTGGTGGAACCAAAATAATAACTGCTTCTATTTTAATCTTCCCAAATTAGACTAGGGATATGAACGGAACCGCGCTAAGATTATGCAGTTTCTGCGAGACGGACTTTTTTTTTCCGTAGGTTCGTGACACGAACCTTTTCAAAAAATTAAATTTTTCAGGATTGATTCGATAAAACTCCCTGAATTTTGCTTCATGTTGAGAAAGGTCTCTAGATACAAGAGCCTAGCTATACTGCTGTTGAGAAAGGTCTCTAGATACAAGAGCCTAGGTATACTGCTGTTGAGAAAGGTCTCTAGATACAAGAGCCAAGCTATACTGTTGTTGATAAAGGTCTCTAGATACAAGAGCCTAGCTATACTGCTGTTGATAATGGTCTCTAGATACAAGAGCTTAGCTATACTGCTGTTGAGAAAGGTCTCTAGATACAAGAGCCTAGCTATACTGCTGTAGAGAAAGGTCTCTAGATACAAGAGCCAAGCTATACTGCTGTTGATAAAGGTCTCTAGATACAAGAGCCTAGCTATACTGCTGTTGATAAAGGTCTCTAGATACAAGAGCCTAGCTATACTGCTGTTGAGAAAGGTCTCTAGATACAAGAGCCTAGCTGTACTGCTGTAGAGAAAGGTCTCTAGATAAAAGAGCCTAGCTATACTGCTGTTGATAAAGGTCTCTAGATACAAGAGCCTAGCTATACTGCTGTAGAGAAAGGTCTCTAGATACAAGAGCCAAGCTATACTGCTGTTGATAAAGGTCTCTAGATACAAGAGCCTAGCTATACTGCTGTTGATAAAGGTCTCTAGATACAAGAGCCTAGCTATACTGCTGTTGAGAAAGGTCTCTAGATACAAGAGCCTAGCTGTACTGCTGTAGAGAAAGGTCTCTAGATAAAAGAGCCTAGCTATACTGCTGTTGATAAAGGTCTCTAGATACAAGAGCCTAGCTATACTGCTGGTGATAAAGGTCTCTAGATACAAGAGCCTAGCTATACTGCTGTTGAGACAGGTCTCTAGATACAAGAGCCTAGCTGTACTGCTGTAGAGAAAGGTCTCTAGATACAAGAGCCTAGCTATACTGCTGTTGATAAAGGTCTCTAGATACAAGAGCCTAGCTATACTGCTGTTGATAAAGGTCTCTAGACACAAGATCCTAGCTATACTGCTCGTTGCTAAGGTTTTAGGGATCCAGCCAGTATTTCCTTCTCATCCTACGCCTGAACCAGTAAGCCACTAGAACCTCTTCCTCACTTCAGCTCATATTTCCAACTGAAGTAGTGAGAATTGTCTTCCCACCATATTATTATCCCACAGATTCCACCGATTTATCGCCCGCAGTCTGAACCATCCTAGCAATAAATCGTCGCGCCATATCGCCTATGGTATATCGTGTATCGTACATCGCTCTAGTATGAACGACGCCTAAAACATATCTCCAGATAAATAGCTGTTTACGAAGTCCTTAAATTCTTGAAGCTACTGATTAAGTAGATGGATAATCTCTTCGGCTTTCGGATAAGCAACAGTCTATTTCTATCCGTAATCTACTTTATCATAATTCTATAGGATATAGACGAGAAGACAAGACATCCAAAAGACCGATGGAAGAAGAACTGAATCCTAATGAACTCTGTAGAAAGAACGGTTCTCCTGATTCGTTCCTTATCCCTAATGATCCGGAAAAACAAGGTAAGGACTCTTCAAAGTGTCCTTCTTTCACGGGATCCTTCATCCTAATTGCTGGATTTTCCAAATTCCATTTCCGATTCTTTCCTATATATATTTGTCCCGGAATAAAAGGAGACACGAGGATGGATTACGGATCAGCAACCGTTCATTTCAATACTTATATATTCATATATATTTGGATTCTCTTTTCACTATTATTTAGTAAGTACAAGGAATTTATATTTTAAGTCAGTTCAAATTTGTGATTTCTCAAGAAAGTCATTCATGTTTCACAAACTATTGTTTGAGGAAGCTGGAAGTATGACTAGCGAAACAACGGTAAAAAAAAAATGTGACACGGTCAATACAAGAAGAGCATGTTTGTGTTGACTTGGAACGTGGAAATCCATTTATGTTTCGTTTTAATCTTTCGTGAAAAAATAAAAAAAAATAAAAATGTAAAAGCTGAGAACAAAAGAACCTTTTAAAAGAAGAAAAATTGTATAATAATACGCATTTTTGCAGATTTTAGAATTTGTTAGTAAAATTTACACTTGTGAAGTCACATATATACTAATTTGAACCACATGTTTTTCCGTTATCTGTAGGGTTAAAAACATTACGTTCAGTTTCCTTTTGAATGATGCTAAAAATTTCCGATTTGACGGATAAAGAATCGTTCTAAGCTTTCTGACTGTTGAGTTTTTATTCATTTTCAGGCAAAAGGGGATAATTTTCTTCAGAAGACGCTGAAAAATACGATTATAAATTTTAAGAGAATTTGAATGTAACGATTTATTTAATTTTCATTGTTAAAAAGGAGATGTTTAAAATGTTTACAGATTCTACCTAAAAGAAGTTATTTTTAGCTCCTGTTGCCTCTCTAGATGTTGACACTTGTTCGTCAACTTTCCCTCAAAAATAGCGCAGAATAATTTTTTTTTTTCCAAAAATTAGGCCAAATAAAAATAAACTGTTTATTCTTTATAATAAAATCCCATTTTTACAGCCTAACAGATGGGAAACGTTCGCTCTGCTCAAGAACCACGTCGTCTAAATCATTTACATGGCCGGGTATTAGTTTTCTTTAGTATCAGCGGTTAAAATCGAAAGGATTCATCAAATGTTTCAATCTATTATCGGACATTGGTCAGATAAAGGGTTCTAAAAATAAAAATTGTAAAAGTGATCTTCATGTCTTCACCATAGGTAGGTGCTAATTTAAGGCGCGCATCGTGTAAATCTGGGAGTAAAAAGCAACATCAAAGAACAACTTGAATTTTTTGAGAGCACTCGCTAGATGTCTACATTTTGACTGGAATCTTCCATTTTTTGAGAGGACTCGCTAGATGTCTACATTTTGACTGGAATCTTCCATTTTTTGAGAGGACTCGCTAGATGTCTACATTTTGACTGGAATCTTCCATTTTTTGAGAGGACTCGCTAGATGTCTACATTTTGACTGGAATCTTCCATTTTTTGAGAGGACTCGCTAGATGTCTACATTTTGACTGGAATCTTCCATTTTTTGAGAGGACTCGCTAGATATCTACATTTTGACTGGAATCTTCCATTTTTTGAGAGGACTCGCTAGATGTCTACATTTTGACTGGAATCTTCCATTTTTTGTGAGTCTTCTGGGATCCTCTAACCTTCTAAAATGAAATGGAAATATTATAAACTCAAAATTTTGCTTAGATATTCCTTTCATCTGCATTATTCTATTATTTTTTTTGCATAATTTTATTTTCTCTATGAAATTGCTTATTTTTTAGTATTATTTTATGGATTTAGTTTTATTTATTTAAATTTGTTTAGATATTGTGTTCATCTTCAACCTCATTCATTCTATTTTCTTTTTTTTAAAACTTACGATAATCTTTAATTTTCATTTAACATAAATAAATTATCATGATTAGATAGTTAGCCGTCGAGCTGATAAGTGGAATGGTTGGGATTCGGCTAAAGAAACCTCAATATGATTTTTGTAAAAAAAAATCTATATTTTGGACGTTTCGGCTACTCCGAAACTTTTTTCTTCTTTTTTTTTTTGTTATGTTTCTTCTGATTTTCATTCTACTCATTCTAAGAATTTTAGACCAATTTGTTCTTTTATAATAAGTTAATTAATTGTATTTATAGTTCTGTTACTTATCTCAATTATAAACTTTTTTTTGTATTAATTTCTGTTTTTCTTGTCATTTTAGCTGACGAAGGCTACCAATGAGTAGCCGAAACGTCCAAAATATAGATTTTTTAACAAAAATCGTATTGAGGTTTCTTTAGCCGAATCCCAACCATTCCATCTTTACTTATAAATAAATTAAATACCTGTAGAATTAAAAAAAATGGAACATGTAGAAAATGTATTCTCACGTTGCACGGCTGCTGTATTGTAGGGGGAAAACATCCAAATGTATTCTCACGTTGCACGGCTGCTGTATTGTAGGGGAAAAACATCCAAATGTATTCTCACGTTGCACTGTTACTGTATTGTAGGGGAAAAAACATCCAAAAATATTGTTCAAATATACTTAGGGCATATTCTTCAGGCCACCACCAGAGGCGATGAACAGCTGTATCTGGTTTCTGTTTTTTTTTTAAACACATCATTGAAAATTTCAGCATACACTACAAACCCACCAAGAATGTGCTTAGATATAGAACTCTTGCGTTACAAATGTTTGATATGTTACACGCAACTATTGTAGATTCAACAAACCTTGCATCCTTCGGTTTACCAAGAACCGAGTACAACAACATAAACCTGTACATAATTGTTTACATAGGCTGGTGTACTTCACTAAATAAACAGGTTTTGACAACCATGTCTCTCTAAATTTCACCCCCCCCCCCTCAAATACTACTAAATTTCAACTATCACCTAATTTCAACCTTACTTGGTTTTGTTACCTTACAACACCTGATTTTTCACCTTTCAGGTACCCATTAATTAATTATTTTTTTAATTATTGGCTAGGTTAGCCTAGGGACCAAAAATTCAACCCTCGAACGACGACACTAAAAGATAAAATCTTTATTGCCTGCTCGGGTTTCGAACCTGGGTCCTCCAGTTCATTAGTCGAGTACTCCACCACTCAGCTAACCTAGCCTCCAAATATTTCATTAACACTTTGACTGCGGGAGTAGTAAACCCCAAACCATCCAAAAAATTGTAATTTTTCTTTTAGCATTAATATGCTTTAGCGATGACAAAACTGAAAAAAGACGTTACAAAAAAGTGTCACGAAAAGTGTCCGCTAACGTTCACGCATGAGCGTTAGCCATGTACGAAAAAAAGACTTAATGTTAACCAGTACATTACATAGGTTTGTCGGGTGGCATATTTATGTTCCTGAATTTGAGCAGAAGCCTCTAAACGATTTTTTTTTTCGTTTTATGATTTCATTTGTTTTTTTTTAATGTGAAAAAATAGCTTACCCATTGGAAATTCTGGATAATTTCCTTCAGAAACATGTTTTTTACCGTATCGCTTATGTGGTGAAGAAATCCCTGCTAACATTAACAGAAAGATCTGAGCCCGGAACGATTCCAGAATAAGGCACTCGAAACACTCCCTGAGACGACGGAGGAACGAATAAACCAGCCTGGAGGTTTGTAGCCGATCCCCAAAACTTTTTAACTTTTCCTCCCAGGCTGCTAAGTAGCTCCCATGACGCACATGCGGCGTCATACCGCCACAGCGAGTGGTTCGTCATGACGCACAAGCTGCGTCATTCCGCAGTCAAGATGTTAACCGGCATGAAAAGCCTGATCTTTGAGATTTCATTTAAATTTTTCCATTTTTTACGAGAGTTCAAAACTGTTTCTATGTTAAGCTCTCCAAATTGACTCGGGACAAAAACGGTGTCTCACTAAGATGACGATGTTTCTGCAAATCGGACTTTCATAAATAGTCGGAGAGCTGGCAACGCACTTTTCATGAAGTGTTTTATGCACCCTGAACTTTTGCTATAATATACCTCTTGGATAGATAAGAAGGTAAATATGTGTTTCCTGGACATACCTTGGAACACCAGGTACTGCGCATAAAGTAGAGTTTTATTAAGAAGCCAACTATTTATTATTAATGAAAAAAATTAAAAATTAAGGCAATTTTAAAATTAATAATAAATAAGGCAGGCACTTTTAAGGGGGTTAAAATATAAATTAAAAAACAAAACAAAGTACCTAGTTTTTATTTTTAATATTAAATGAAGTGCTTTATTCACGCTGCGATTTAAACAGCGTCTTCAATAAACATATTTGAAAATAATTACAAAAGGGCAGACACTTTTGTGGGGTTTAATTATCAGGAAACATAAAAATGAATGTTGCCTATGATATTCTGCAATATACTGCGCGTAATCGTAAGAGTGAATGACAGCACCGCGCAGTTGTGGTTATTCTCTGCGCTCTCATTGGTTTTTGTTCATATGGTCTTGTACAGCTGTTCCGGTTTAAATGGCAGCGCGTATAAAACTCTCATTTAATATGAGAATAATAACAATAAAGTTTTTTTGTTTTTTTGTTGTTTTTACGTGTTATGCCCCTTAAAAGTGTCTGCCATATTTATTATTCATTGTAAAATTGTCTTCATTTTACATTACTCTATTTTTGGGAAATATTTTTTGTACCTTTCCCCTATGCGCAGTACCTGGTGCACCAAGGTATGTCCAGGAAACACATATTTATCTTCTCATCTACCCAAGAGGTACAGTATAGCAAAATTTCAAGGTGCATAAAACACTTCATGAACCATGCCGTTACTGGCTCTCGGACTAAAATGTTCTAACGAGATTACCAGACGCCTATGTAGAGAAGAAACAGAACACAGCAGAAGACTGAAGATTAAGTCTATTATAGGAGCATTGTGCTGAGTATAGACAGTGCTGTCTGGATGGAGGTTCGATTCCCAAGTCATTACAGAAACAAGTAGACATCCATCCATTGCTAAGTCAAGGCTGTAAATCTTTATATCTTTCTTTCTACTGAATACTTCCACAAAGCCACTAGCAGTGTTAGTAGCTTTTAGAACTTCTCCTTCCAGAACATCCGTACGAGGAACTGGGTAGGGATTTAATGGCCGCTAGGTTATCAACTGCTAAATCAAGCCAGAATAAAAAAAATACAACACGCAGGAGCTGTGTAATCTTAAGTATTTCCATAACGTTCTTATCCCTTGTATCATTTTGAAAGCTTATAATAGAAACAGTTATTGTAATAACCTTGCCAATGTATAACCGGCGGCTAAATTCTATTTGGACAACGTACAGAGAACAACTATTTTGTTTTAATAATTATTCTTCAAATGACCCTATTTTCCAATCTTCTTATTTTCTTGGTAGGCAGAAGGTCAATTAATAAAAACTTCACCATACAAAGTATTGATAAAGGAGAGAATAAGACAGCGTTGGCTTATCATGCTATAAAATATAAACATAGTTTCGATTTTCAAAATATTAGCACATTAGGTAAAGAGAGAAATAGAATGAAAAGAAGAATTAAGGAAAATATCCATATCATAAGAAATAGGAAAAAAGTGAAAATAAAAAAACTGAAATATTACATTTGAATACGATTTTTTTAAATTTATTTAACAAAAGGTAAAAATATGTTTTAATTAGAAGGTGGGAAGATGGTTTTAATTTTTAAGACTATATTTCTTCTGGAAATTAATTTTAAATTTTAAATGTTTGACAAATCGATTATGGATCAGCTGATTATATTTCGCCATTTTGGATTCCTTCAGAACATGATCATTCTAGACGTGGCCGTACTGGTGGAAGGTTATCCTCCTCAGATTGAGGCTGTAAGTTTTATATATGTAATTTTTCCCCTGAAGAGGCACCAAAAAAAATGTGAACCATGTAGGGACGGAATAAAGTTGGTGATACTGTATGGTGAAGTTTTTATTAATTGACCTTCCGCCTACCACGAAAATATTTTGTTTTCAATTAAAACGCATGTTTGTGTAGATTACATTAGAAGTCCACAACATACGACCATGCTTATTACCTAGTAAGTCTACTAGATATTTAACATTATTATGAGAATATTTGAAATAAAGAATTTCCTCAGTAGTGTAATAAGATAAATGTACCAATATACAAAGCCCTGCTCAAAAGATGGTCTTCTAAATTACCGAGGTGGTTCTCTCTTGAATAATGTCTTGAAAAATTTCACGGGCATAATTTACAACCGCCTCATCAAAAGGAGCAAAATAATAGCTGAGATACAAATGAGATTTCGGAAGAATATATTTTTCTTACTAAGACCTTGGAAAAATCTCACTAAAACTTAATACAAGAAATATTTTCCTGGGATTTTAGCGCGGTTCCTCCCTCCCTCCATAGGGAGGAACCGCGCTTATGAGGTAGACCTCACGACACAATTCAGAAGTGCCGACTAAAATGTTTTACGTTTCAGAACCCCTGGAGAACGAAAATAACGGTGGTTCAAATTTGTATATAATTCGTATTTGTATTTGTATTCTGTATTTGTATTTGACACTTTATGATAGGTAAATTTTGGTTCCGTTTGAAGTTAAGGAAGTACTAGAAATAAAATATTTTATTAACGGGCATGATAAGTTTTGGAATTTTTGTCTATTAAAAGTTTACAAAAAGACTCGTCAATTAAGCACTCTTCTATTTGTGATTCGGCGTTCTAACACTCCTAACGCTTCTAAAGCATTACCGTTGCAGAAACCGTACACGAAAACGATATCAGCATCAAGAGACTGAATTTTACTAATTGGTTTCTTAAAAAAATTCGCAATGACAATTTTTTTATTGAAAATTTAAATAAGTATCTAAGTACAAAAAAGTCCGATTCGCAGGAACTGCGTCATCTTAGTCATCTTAGCGCGGTTCCGTTCTTATCTCTAGTGTTTATGAAGGCATAGAATAGAAACAGTTATTACTTTGTTTAGATCAATAGCGAAACACCTATCCAAATGAAATCTCAAACAAACCAGTCTTGAAAGGTCTTGATTTACAATCTTACCTGTATGGGTCAGCTATCCCATAAGTCGGGCAGAAAGGCCTCCGCTCAGAGGCATTTGGAAAGCCTTGGGATCTCTCTCTTTGAACGCTACATTTTTAACAATAAATTGATCTTCTTATTTTACTTAATCTGTTTTATTGTCAAATACATTATCCGACTATAAGAAATTTAAAAATAACAAGGAATAAAACAGACAAAAAGAACAGTTCGAATAAACGAAATCAATTACTTTAAAGTATTAAGCACTATGCACTACATATGTTCATGTAGGGATCAGCCTTCCACATGGCTCTCCCATATTATGTATGTGCAACATTAAATGCAAGACTTGCTGCTTCATCCAATTTTTAATAATAGATGAAAGGCTAAGTTCTGCAACATTGGCGTAGGGATCTTGGCGTGCCCATCGCCCGGTCTTGGACCGCAATAGCCATCCATCCTCCTGGTTGGAGGAACAAAAATACTGACACCCACACAGTACACATACACAGCACACTACATGCACCCCCACACTTACAGAAAAAGGTCATTTACAGTACACACCCTAGGGTTACCTCCCCTAGGATGACATACACCCAAGTCAAGGTGGAGGGAGCTCGTGCCGAGGACTGAATGGTACAGGGTGGTTAAATATATGTGCATTGAACGACCCACTTGGGGCACCGGGCGACACCCCATTGTATCTAGCCTTTCCGTGGCATGCGGGGCTCTGTCACGGATGACTTTTATTTCCCTAGCGTATCGTGGGAACAAAATTAGTTCAAAAAAACCTTTCAATCCTGAGGATGACTCAGTTTACCTCGAACCCGAAAGGGATATCGAGTCCGATAGCGGATCCTTGTCGGATCTGCTTGAGGAATTTCATGGTTTGTTCACTGAACAAACCGTGGTAGTAGAAACGCTGGGTACGATCTCGGAACCGGCTCAGGGGGCGCAGGGTACGTCTACGGAACCTGTGCTTGTTGAGCCGGGCACGGAAACGGAACCAGCGAAAACAATTCTGGGTACGGTCTCGGAACCAGAATTATCTGAGCGGGGTTCGGTAAAGGAACCGGCTCAGTCAGGCTATAAAAGACTATCTGGCGCGCAAAAGAGGAAGCGTGCCAGGCAAAGGGCTAAGGGGGAAGCCCCCGCCGGGGTATCAGGCTCAAATCCTCCCGAGCAGCAGAAACCAGGCATCCATGAGGGTCCTGGCGAAGCTGTTCGTGGGGAAATTGGTACTGGGCCCAGCGGGGATGCAGATCCCGAAACACCCTCTCCCGAGGCTAGGAAAAGGCGGAAAATCGATTCTACCCAACCTAGCTTCGCTCAAACCTTGGCGGAACACAGGATCGCAGTGGTCCCGGTGAACTATCCAAGCACAACACTAAACGCCGGCCATATTGCCGAGTTTGGTGAGCGACTGCTAACGCTGGTTGACAGTTTTAGCCTTGATGGTAACTTTGGCCCGAGCTTTCAGGGTTTCTCACTCCAAACGGGTGGAATACTCCTGACGTGTCGGGACATTGCCACCAAGAATTGGCTGGTCAGCGTTGTTGACCAATTAAAACTGGGCGATGCTTCACTTAGGATCGCCGAGCCCAAAGAGTTAGTCAGGGTAACAAGGCTGGGGGGACACTTCCCTGGACTTGTTCCCAGTAATCAACAGCTCCTTCACAGACTGGCGGTGCAAAATCCGGAACTGCGTGCGCAGATTCGGCATTGGACCGTCGTGGGCTGCAAGGAAAGGTCCGGGGGTGGTTTCTTTGCTGCCTTTAAAGCCCCGGAGAGTCACCTGGAGAAGCTCCAGTCTAGGAACCTTCGGCTGCACTATGCCATGATCATGGTGCAGCTAATAGTTCTTACGAACAGAAGGAAGAGAAAGACGGATACACGAGTAAGTGCACCTCGCAGACCTCCAAGGCCTCCGAGGGAGACCTCAGTGGCAGCTGGGAGACCCATAGCGATGGAGACATCGGTGAGCACCGCTGCGTCTGAGCCTCAACCCTCCACATCCTCCTCCCTTGCCCCTACCCCCCTCCCTACCCACTCCAAGCCGAAACCAAAAATAGGAACCAAATCCCAACCAAAATCCCAACCAAAATTACCTATTAAACTCACCATAAAACCCAAATCCACCCCCACCCACACAACCTCTTCCCAAACCACCACACCTGTGGTTCCTGAGGTAAGGGAGGAGACGACAGCTGCAAGGGGACTGGAAACTGGAGGAGCTGCAGTGGCAGACGGCGGAGATTCTCCCTCGTCAGGCGGCTCCTCTGGGAACACCAATCCCAAGTAATATGCTCCGGCTGCTGCAGATAAACCTCCATCACTGCGTTGCGGCTTCTGGGCTGTTACAGCGGTTTTTGAGAGGTAAGAATATTGATATTGTACTCATACAAGAGCCATATGTCTTGAATGGTAGGGTGCGGTCTCTGGGCTGTAGGGGATACAGACTTATAGTTCCTCCCCAGTGCAGTCCCAGGGTCTGCATCCTCCATAGGACCAGTGTTCCATTAATCCCCTTGTGGCTTCTATGTTCCAGGGATCTGTTAGCGGCCGGGCTTTCAGCCCGAGGGGATGGTGGACGTGAGATTATTTTAATCTCCGCCTACCTACCCTTCGAACAACCTGCCCCCCCCACGGAGGACGTAAGGAGAGCGGTGGAATACTCCAAGGGTAGGAAAGTGCAGATTATTGCGGGGTGTGATGCCAACGCCCATAACACCATATGGGGGAGCACAAACACCAACATAAGAGGTGAGTCCCTTCTAGAATATATTATTGCTAATGATCTAGAAGTCATAAATCGTGGAAATGAACCTACCTTTATTAATGTAAGAAGAAGGGAGGTCCTTGACGTTACTATAGCATCTGTTGGTATTGCTGGCCTGATCAGGGGCTGGCATGTATCAAAAGAAATATCTGGGTCGGACCATAGATATATTAGGTTCGACATAGACTTTGATAAACGGGAGGGTAAAATTTTTAGAAACCCGAGGTCAACTGATTGGGAAGGCTATGGGCGTGACCTATCAGATCGTCTACGTTCGTGTCCTAATCGTGCCGGGAATACCTGGCAACTTGAGGTCATGAATGATTCTATTACCGACTCAATTATTCAATCCTTTCAGAATAATTGCAAACCCGTTCCGAAGGGAAGGGCTAACAACCCACCCTGGTGGAATGAACAACTAGAGAGAATGAGGAAAGATGTCAGGCGACTATTCAACAGGTCCCGGGCATCAAATAACTGGGATCAGTATAGTAGACGACTGACGGAATATAACCTCACCATACGGAGAGCTAAAAGAAACTCGTGGAAAGCATTTTGTGCTGACCTTGAGAATACATCTTCCAGTGCACGCTTGCACCGGATCATATCAAAAAAACCCCTGGACATCTTGGGGGCACTGGGCATGGGCGGGAACCTCGCTCCTTGCGAGGATACCCTCAACATGCTTATGGAAACCCATTTTCCAGGTTGTGAGAAAATAGACCCGGAGCGAAGGCCGCTCCTGCCAACCTTAAGGGGGAGCAAGGAGGGATGGGACCTCGCGAAAGATATTGTTAGGCCTGAAGGTCTTAGATGGGCCCTAAACTCTTTTGGGCCATACAAGACTCCGGGACCTGACGGCATTTTCCCTGTCCTTTTACAAAAGGGACAGGATATACTGCTGTCGTACCTGCTCATACTACTCAGAAGCAGTCTCGCAATGGGCTATCTCCCTGGCAGGTGGAGAGAAGCAAGAGTATGCTTTATCCCAAAGCCAGGGAGGAATACCCATAGTGACCCTAAGGCCTTCAGACCCATTTGTCTTTCATCTTTTTTATTGAAGACACTGGAGAAACTGGTGGCTAGGTACATCCATGGGAATGCCCTAAAGGCAACCCCACTCAACAACCTCCAGTTCGCATATAGAGAGGGGAGATCATGCGAACTGGCGTTACATCATCTCACCAATAAGATAGAGAAAACGCTCGAACAGCGGGAGGTCACTCTTGGCGCCTTCATTGACATTGAAGGCGCCTTTGACAGGACCTCAACTCAGGCCATCGTGGAATCGATACGGGGGCTTGGGTTACACAGGGCTCTCGAGGCCTGGATGGAAACATTCCTGGAATCTAGAGTCCTGGAATCATCCTTAGGGGGATCCACGGTAAAAGTGAGACCTGTTGCTGGATGTCCGCAGGGGGGTGTACTTTCGCCCCTTTTGTGGAGTCTAGTGGTAGACTCATTACTTGCCGATTTACAGGGCCATGGTTTCTATGCGCAGGCTTATGCTGATGACATAGTGATCCTGATTAGTGGTAAATTCCTGAATGTTATATCAGAGTTACTTGGTACAGCACTGTGTAGATCCACACAGTGGTGTGATAGAAGGGGACTTAAAATTAATCCGTCCAAAATGGCGATAGTCCCCTTCACGAACAAGAGGAAACTTGACGGTCTCCTAGAACCAGTCATTTCTGGGTCAAGGATACCTTTTGTCAAGAAAGTCAAACACTTGGGAGTGATATTAGACTCAAAACTCAAGTGGAATGAACACATAACGTATGTCTGTGAAAAGGCCAAACGGGTGCTCTGGTCCTGCCGGGGCGTGGTTGGGAGGTCCTGGGGGATCAGGCCATCGGTGGCGCACTGGATATACACCATGGTGGTAAGACCCACAATCACCTATGCGGCGCTGGTATGGTGGCATAGGTGTAAAATGGAACTTCACATAAAAGAATTGGACAAAATACAGAGACTAGGTTGCTTACTAGTCACTGGAGCCATGAAAACCACACCCACCAGGGCGATGGAGGTATTACTAGACCTGCGGCCTCTGCACGTAGAAGTGGAGAGGTTGGCCAGAATTTCTGCATATAAGCTTCAAGCGCAGAATCTTTTCAGCATGATACCCTGCGGAAGTTTTAAGCAAATCCTCGCAGGAAATGATGGACTGTGTATGCTACAAATGCCTTCGGACTACATGTTACCCGTTTTTAGACTGGACAAGGGGTTCGAGGTAATCAAAGCAGACAGAAATACTGCCCGAACCTGGCAGTCTAATCTCCCGGTCGGGGAAATTCACTGCTTCACCGACGGCTCCAAGACCCCGGAAGGAGTCGGAGCCGGAATATGGGTGGCAAGCAGAAAAGAATTGAGGACATCAATCCCGTTGGGAAAATATCCCACGGTCTTCCAGGCAGAAGTCATTGGCATAAGGACCTGCACAGAGATGCTGCTGAGTAGTGGAATCTCTCGTGCAAGAGTCAACATATACTCTGACAGCCAGGCAGCAATATCAGCCATCGAGAGCACCTGCATTAAATCCAAGATTGTGGATGAATGCAGGAGGATGTTAGATCGTTTAGCTGTCACAAACCGGGTCAAGTTACACTGGGTGCCAGGACACTCAGATATACTCGGGAATGAGGAAGCTGATAAGCTGGCAAGACAGGGGGCCAAGGAGTCCTTTTGTGGGCCAGAACCAGCTTGTGGTATATCTCTCACCCTAGCAAAAGGTATCATTGATGACTGGGCGAGGCTACAACATCTAGGCGTCTGGCAAAGAGTCCAAACGCAAAGGCAGTCAAAGCGTTTCCTAAACCAAATTGACAGGAAACGAACAAAGATGCTTCTGTCCCTACATAGGAAGGCTATGAAGGAGACTGTGGCTCTTTATACAGGTCATGCTAAGATGAATAAACATCTATACAATATGGGCCTGGCTACAACCTCTCTATGTAGGTTATGTGGGATAGAGGAGGAAACACCCGCACACATAATATGTGACTGCGCGGTACTCTCACGCAGGCGCTTTATGTGCCTAGGATCTGATAGAATAACTGACCCAGGAAGAGACTCTGAGCTCACACCTCAGAAGATCAGGGGGTTTGTCAGGGACGCAGGGCTACTTTAAGTGACCCAGCAGAGTGTCAGGGGCACAATAGATCTTTTAGGTCGAGTTGCTTTCCCCCTATAGGGGCCCTGAGTATATCTATCTATCTATCTAAGTATTAAGCACTTATTTCTCCGATTGACATCGCCTAATTAAAACATTCTTTAGACCCTTTTTGTAGAGAGTAAGCTTTCGAATGGTAACCTTCTGCTTCCTAAGATTGTCAACGGTTTTCGAGATACTAACGAAAGTATACAAACTTACCAAAACTTTTCTTGTCTGTTAATAAAATATTTTATTCTAACCCTTTCTTTTCTCCAAACGTAACCAAAATTTGAACATATTAGTGTTGATGAAATTCAAACATGCAGAAAATGTTTCAACTGAATCCCATAATTCTAAGTACCAAAATCAAAGACAAAAAGAACAGTTCGAATAAGCGAAATCAATTACTTTAAAGGTTTAAGCACTTATTTCTCCGATTGACATCGCCTAATCAAAACTTTCATTAGAACCATTTTTTTAAAGCATTTAGTAATCTTTCTAATGGTGATCTTACGTTTCGCAAGATTCTCAACCTTTTTCGAAATTTTAAGGAAGTATACAAAGTTACCAACATTTTTTATGTCTGTTAATAAAATATTTTATTCAAACCCTTCCTTAACTCCAAACGTAACAAAAATTTCAACATATTAGTTTTAATGAAAGTAGAACATGCAGAAAATGTTTCAACTGAATCCATTGATCTAAGTACCCAAACCAAAAACGGTATTCAAAAACTATTTTTCAATTTTCTCGAAAACGGTTAAAGCTATCGCCTTGAAAATGGTTTCATTCGTTTTCCTAGCCCAAGAAGCCTATAAAACGAGTACTTAGAAGCTTATGAACTCAAAAACGTAAGCGTTACGATTTTTCTTGCGCGAATTTCGCCCCAAACGCCATCTTCCAGTAGGCGGATTTTGCTGGTTAACGAACCTGACCTATCAAATTGGACGACGGATTTTTGTACTAAATTTCATCACAATCGGACCATTAGGGAAGCCAGAAATGAACGAAGAGACAAATATATATATATATATATATATATATATATATATATATATATATACACATATATATATATTTTTTTAGATGGACCGGCATTTTTCTCCAGCGGTGGTACTCCTCCTCACTTCTTCCCGGAATATTTCGATGGATTCATCTCCATCTTCTTCAGCCAGGTACATGTTTCTTCCTCGGTGGTAGCCAAGGGAATGACATTTTTCTCGATCTGGGCTCCTTTTCTCCCCTCTAGCCACAGTATCGGCGGACGAATGGTGTTGAAGCTCCCTGGTGTAGTTTGGATTCTGTCCGTTGGCAGCGCTGATGGTATTGCGTCTTTTTTTTTTTTTTTTTTTTCGTCCTGCTTTCAACCACCGAGGAAGAAACATGTACCTGGCTGAAGAAGATGGAGATGAATCCATCGAAATATTCCAGGAAGAAGTGAGGGGGAGTACCACCGCTGGAGAAAAATGCCGTTCCATCTAAAAATACTATCCCAGCGACGAAAAATAACATCAAACATATAAAACCTTACGGCGAGGAAAATTGAAGCAGGAGGAAAAAAAAAAAGAAAAAAAAAAAAAAAAGACGCAATACCATCAGCGCTGCCAACGGACAGAATCCCAACTACACCAGGGAGCTTCAACACCATTCGTCCGCCGATACTGTGGCTAGAGGGGAGAAAAGGAGCCCAGATCGAGAAAAATGTCATTCCCTTGGCTACCACCGAGGAAGAAACTTGTACCTGGCTGAAGAAGATGGAGATGAATCCATCGAAATATTCCGGGAAGAAGTGAGGAGGAGTACCACCGCTGGAGAAAAATGCCGTTCCATCTAAAAATACTATCCCAGCGACGAAAAATAACATCAAACATATATATATATATATATATATATATATATATATATATATATATATAAATAAATATATACATATATATATATATATATATATATATATATATATATATACAAATTTGAACCACCGTTATTTTCGGTCTCTAGGGGTTCTGAAACGCGAAATTTTCTAGTCGGCACTTTCGGATTGTTTCATTGTATCAACCTTATAAGCCCACCGGAAGATGCCTTTTGGAGCGAAATTCGCGCGAACAAAATCGTAACGCTTAAACAACATTGAAACACCTACTTTTCCAAACTAATTTTCAGTTTGGGTATTCAGAAACGATTAATTCAGTTGAAACTTGTTCCAACTTGTTTGATATTCATCTAACCTATGCTAGGTAAATTTTGGTTCCGTTTGGAGTTAAGGAAGTTCTAGGAATAAAATGTTTCATTAACAGGCATGAAAAGTTTTGGAATTTTTGTATATTTTCTAATATATCTCAAAAATGGTAAGGAAATTGAGGTAAGTGGAGTGTGGCCAATCGAAAGCTTACGAAATGTACTACAAAAAAGGTTATGATGTAATTTTCGATGGGGTGATGTCAATCGGAGAAATAAGTACTTGAAAAATCGCAATTGTTAGTTTTCCTATTTTGAACGGTTTTTTTTTATCTGTTTACCTATTGTTTTAACTGGTTGTTTCTCCTATTAATTGCATTCAACAGTAAAACGAGTTGTGACTAAAAACAGCTATGGAAATGTGAAACACAGTTATAGTGTATCCAAGAGCGAACGTTGAGAAGGTGGGGGAAGTCGCCATGACACTGTCAGTTTCCTGTTGTGGCGCCTTAAATCTATTTTCTCTTCGAGATTTTATTTTATATTTTTCACGAATGATCAAACTCCACCAATAACTACTACTTGTTATTTACTAAGATGATGCAGTTCCTGCGAGTCGGACTTTTACTTTAAAAAAAAAACGTTTAAGGGATTGGTTCATTATCAGCTCTCACAACTATTACTTTATCAATGCTAAAAGAGATTAGGTATAACGGGTTCAAAAGTCTATTACTATAATTAAGTATTTTGTTTTAAATTTCTTCGCTGGGGTTCATATGAATTGATTCCCTTAGTAACCACCAAGGAGGAGGGAAGCAGCCTGATGAAGTCGGAGAGGAAACCGACGAAATATTGCGACATGGAGAGGAGCAACACCGCTTGAGAGAGAAGCCGTTTCACAAACCATTCATATAAGTAAGTAGTTTGGGCACTTTCAAAAGGTTTATTTAAAGGACCCCGCCCTTTCCTAATGGAAAATGGCTTTCGGTCAAATTGAACGAAACTATGCTCGTTGGATAGAGATGTCTTTCTGAACAGAAGTCTCCATGGGCACAAAACCAAAAAGTTGGAACTTTTGGTACTTTTGGGTATCCGAAGTTTTCCATTTTTTATTTTTGCAAAATCTCGAGATCTCTAGTTGAAAGGTTTCCCAAGCCATTTCACCAGTAAAAAAAATACTTATCAATTATTTTTCGAAGACCTTTCGAACGACACCAAATTTGACACTCCTACCCCCCCCCCACGGGAGTGTTGGGTGGTGGTGGGGTAAGGGTGTTAGGCAAGGTTTCAGTGTATTGCCTTCGAAAAGATCTTCAAATGATAATGGATAGACGATAATTACAAAAAAAAGCTTCCCCCCCCACTCCCGTGGGTGGAGGGGGGAGGAGGAGTATCAAATGTTGTGTCGTTCGAAAGGTCTTCGAAAAATAATTGATACGTATTTTTTTAACTGGCAAAAAGGCTTGGGAAACCTTCCAACCAGAGATCTCGAGATTTTGCAAAAATTAAAAATGGAAAACTTCGGATACCCAAAAGTACCAAAAGTTTCAACTTTCGGGTATTGTGCCCATGGAGACTTCTGTTCAGAAAGACATCTCTATCCAACGATGTTTCGTTCAATTTGACCGAAAGCCATTTTCCATTAGGAAAGGGCGGGGTCCTTTTAACTTCCACTTATACATGACAAGGATTTTTCTAAACAAAGGGTTTGAAGGGTTTTCTAATGGTTACGGCCCTTTTATACCCAGGATAGGACGCCTTTTCGTTTTCCGATAGAAAAGCCATCACTCCTAGCGGGAATCGAACTCTTAGGCAAGGAAGAAGGCGTGTGCATTCCTTATTTTATTTAAATACTAATTTTACCAATAATGCAATTAAAAAAATAACCAATTAAAGCGTTAGGTAAACAGTGTCAAAACCCAGTTGAAAAGATCAAAACTAACAATTTTGGAGGTATAAGCACTTATTTTTGACTGTCATCGCGCCATCGAAAAATACTGCTAAACCTTTTTTGTAGGGAATTTAGTAAGCTTTCGAACGGTCACCTTCCACTTACCTCGATTTCCCAACTGTTTCGAGATATTTTAGAAAATATACGAAAATCCCAAAACATTTCATGACTGTTAATGATATATTTTATTCCTAGTACTTCCTTAGCACCAAACGGAACTAAAAAGTATCTATCTTAGACTAGATGAATAATAAACGTCTGGAACAAGTTTCAACTGAATTGATCGTTTCTCAATACCCAAACTGAAAATTAGTTTGGAAAAGTAAGTGTTTCAATGTTTTCTCTAAAACGGTTACACATATCGCTTTTTACATTAAGAACTAAGCGTTCCGATTTTTTGCGCGAATTTCGCTCCAAAAGCCTTGTTCCGGTGGACGTATTCTGCTGGTTAACGAACTTGACGTTTGAAATTACACAAAAGATTTTTGTACCGAATTTCATCAAAATTGGACCATTTTTGAGCTTTCAGGAGCGCGAACAGACAAATACACACACGCGCCTATATATATATTTGATCTAGCGTTGTATTATTGATCTATGGGATCTGAAACATGAAATTTTCGTGTTAGCTCATCCGGATTGCGTCATGAGGTAAACTTAGAAGCGGGTTTCCTCCCTATGGAAAGGAACCCCAATAAAAGGATGGTAATAGTTAGATAACCCATAACAGAAATCTGTGTTATGGCAAACGTTATTGCTTACAAAACGTTCATAAACCTCCTCTGGAACGGAAGTTTGTAAATTAAGTTTTATGTAAATTATGAAATCGAACAATTCATGTCTAATTAAATTTAACCACCAAGAAGGGGGGGGGTGTCGATGGCGATTAGGTTTTTAAGCTGCTACTTACGAAATTACAATTTAATAAGTAGGAGGGCTTAAATCAGCAAGTTAAGTACTCGGAGCTTCACCTTGAAGTGGCGCCAACTTCAAACTTTTTCAATTACCCACTTCTCTTCGAGCTACTAGAAATTAAAGAGAATCAGGGGAGGTTTCGCAATTTACAGGGGAAAAAATGGCGGGGGCTAGAAATTGTTTGGTTCAGTGAGCTGTAATTTAGACTTCACATATTAAACAGTAATATCGTCGTTACAAATGCAAAGTATAGAATGTGAAAAAATGCATCTTTCATTTTCAATCTTTACTAATTTCTGCTGGACTTATTTACGCCAAATTCTTGAATCTTAGTTCACTCTAAGAAAGGGAAAGTATTCCACTATCAAAAGGTCAAATCTGCCGAATACATCGTCGATACAAATGCAAAGTATAGAATGTGAAAAAATGCATCTTTCATTTTCAATCTTTACTAATTTCTGCTGGACTTATTTACGCCAAATTCTTGAATCTTAGTTCACTCTAAGAAAGGGAAAGTATTCCACTATCAAAAGGTCAAATCTGCCGAATACATCGTCGATACAAATGCAAAGTATAGAATGTGAAAAAATGCATCTTTCATTTTCAATCTTTACTAATTTCTGCTGAACTTATGTACGCCAAATTCTTGAATCTTAGATCACTCCATTAAAGGGGAAGTATTCCACTATCAAAAGGTCAAATCTGCCGAATACATCGTCGATACAAATGCAAAGTATAGAATGTGAAAAAATGCATCTTTCATTTTCAATCTTTACTAATTTCTGCTGGACTTATGTACGGAAAATTCTTGAATCTTAGTTCACTCTAAGAAAGGGAAAGTATTAAACTGTCAAAAGGTCAAATCTGCCGAATATATGACTGCCAAAAAAAAACTTATGAATAAAAGCTTTTTAACTCTGGAAATTGGTGATTTCCACATTTGACACTTTGCATTTTTAACGACGATATGATAACACAGAGCATGTTAACACATATTCTTCCGAAATGTATAAGAAAGAAGCCCGCTTATAGAATATACGTAACTGCCAACTACATATCGTCGACACAAATGCAAAGTATCGAATGTGAAAAGTGGTTGGTAATTTATAAATGACTCTATATATATTTTATTATATGATATATTTTAATTAGACTTAATGCACATTGGTTAGTTTGATTTTGGGTAATTGATAATTATTTTTCTTTAATTTTCGAGGCGCTGGCCCCTCGAAAAAGGCGCTGGTCCCGAGACAACATTATAACATAACTTTTATATGCACTGTATTTGTTCCTTTTACTTGTTCTTATTTTTTTTTTCTATTTTTATTTTTATTTTTTTTTATTATTTTATTTTATCTATTTATTTTTTTTCTTGTAAATATGTGTGTATGCATGCACATGGATGTATGCCTACATACATATATGCTGTATAAATTGTAAATAAATTGTTTCTTAAACTAGTGATCAATTGTAAACACAGAAAAAGAGCCAAACATTACGACATCTTTTTCTTTATATATATATATATATATATATATATGTATATATATCTCTAATAGGGAGTTCAACAATGGTTGTCTTCTCCCCTCCTATGTATCCATGAGTAATAGATCATTACAGTACTATTTACATGTTGTTCTCTGTACAGGTTGTAAATTTCAATAAAGATATAAAATAAAAAAAAATTTTTTTCGAGAGTTTGCCACAACGTACATCGGTTCAACAGCAATCAGAAAAATTGAAAATGAAAAATTGTTTTTTTTCACATTCGATACTTTGCATTTCCATGTCAAACTATCGAATATGCAAAAATCTCGTTTTTTAGACTTTGCTCTTGGATAGGGCTTGTTGCAAATTGTCACAACTCTAGCCCCTTTAGAATAGCTTATTAACGTCTTGAATTAAGTATCCATTAACCTTCCAGCAGTGGCGCCCCTTTTTGGGACATCCATAGTGGCGCTACACCTCACAGGTGCAAATCCTATTTCGCGCGGAAAAATGTGCCTCAGCAACCTGATTACATTGCTATTTGAGAGAAATAGTCGAAAACTTCAGACTTCATAACAAAACAGCACTTTTTTTTGCGGAGGACATAAGAAACCATCGTTTTCGATTAAATAAAATCATGTTATGTTCTTTATGAAATAAAATATTAATATAAAATATGAAATTGAATAATCAATCCATGTATAGGAGTTGTTACGCCTAACGCGGCCATACTTAAAAACATTCTGCTGTTATTGGTGTAAGCGCCAAATTTTTTATTTAAAAAAAAAAAAAAGTATCATTTTTCATGACTACACTATTACTAGGTACTGTTAGTGGAGTCATAATCCACTTTATGTTAAAATATACCAGGTTATCCTATAGGCATGAATCATGTCTAAGTAGATAAAATATGAATATAAAATATGAAATATGTCAATAAAATATAATATATGTATATAAAATATGAATATAAAACACATGAATATGAAACAATAATAAATTTCGTTTAGAGCCTTCTCTAACCCCCCAACCTCTTAATGAACCGATTAAGTTTATGTTTACAACGTATTTCTCTCTTTAGATCAACATAACGAATACCGAGTTCCGTTGAAATATAACGAAAACTACAGCTGGCATGGTCAAATTAGTGTTTTGGGTCCGGGGTGACCCCCCCCCCCTCCCGGTGGACCGATTTTGGTGGTTAACGAACTCGTTCAATCGTTTGCTAATTGAACGCTATAAACCACGTTTCGTGAAGAAAAAACAAAAATTCTGGCCGCTATCGTGTTAATAGACACACACACACACACACACACACACACACACACACACACACATATATATATATATATATATATATAAATTTTAACGGGGGTCATTTTCGGTGTCTAGTAGGTAGAATCGATAAAGATTTGAAGAAATTTTTGAAAAATTCCGTCATGAGTGCAACCTCAATAGCTAATTTCCTTCGGAGGAAAGTGCTAAAACATGATCCACTATACAATATGCAATAATAAACTCTTACTCTGGCCATAACATCTCCCCTTTCGAGCTAGATACGACCCCTAGGAAAAAATGGTTTTAGGTGAATTATATCTTATAGGGGTAGTTCAATTTTTTATTACTATACGTGGTAAGATGATGCCGTTCCCGCGAATCGGACTTTTCATGTCTATTATCAACAGCGAAATAAATAATTAAAAATCAGCAACTAAAGATTAAGAGGTGTTGATTGGTTATTTTCAAAACACATCTTAATATTTGGTATTTCTGAATGCTTAGTGAGTATCACAGAAGGGATAAAAAATGATGGCCTTTTGGCCGTTATTATAGTGTAATAGGTATAACTTGTCACTTGGCTGTGGACGGGTAGGGGAAGGTGGAGGCGCCTCGAGCAAATGACGTTCTAGCAAGGCAGAGGCGGACTGGGAGGGTTGTAAAACTGGCAACGACGAGTCCGCTCTACGCTTTTCCCGAGTGGCAAGTTATATATTTCCACAAAAATTAAAATTAGAGCCTTCTACGCAAATTCACCGACATAAATATGCTTTAGGTCCACCCGACAAACGTATGTAATGTACTGTATAACATGCAGTCTTCTTTTTCGTACATGGCCACCGCGCATGCGCGACACCAGCGGACACTTTTTTGTAACTTTTTTTTTTTAAGTTTAGTCATCGCTAAAACATATTTATGCTAATAATTTGTGTTTGGGTACCCCCCTCCCATCCCTCCCTCTATTCCAGAGGGACTGACTATGTTGGGTAACGATTATAGACACAAAGATTGATATATATAAATTTAAACAAGTGTAATTTCCGGTTTCTAGTAGGCCATATGTTTTAAAGATTTTTTAAAAACTTGTTTCATGAATGCAATTTCAATAGCTAAATTCCTCCAGAAAGTGCTAAAACAAATATACAGGCAATAAAATTTACTTTCTATTTTTTTTTACATGCTGCCGCCTAAGAAAGTACAAAAAATACAATACAAAATTCTGAAAATCATAAAATAATGTAATGATTTTAAATCAGAAATTGATGAATAAGGAGTTATACCTTTCTAGACTTCGAATAAGCCACACTATTAATATCCAAACAGCTCTTTTTTCCGGACTACTACTTTAAACATGATGCCCGCCTAACTTCTTTAAGTTACCACAAGCCTTTTTCCAGAAAAGGACCTGAGTCCATATATAAATAATTTAAGTTATACCAACTCCGGATATTTCTCTTTCTATATCCTGAACCTTTTAAAACTTTTGTTAGAATAGCGATAAATTATTTCTTGTGTGAAGCAAACTCTACGAAGTCCTTCCATCATAGATTCTTAAAGATTCAAAAGTGAATACAAAGAAAAGCCATTTAAGTTTAAGATGGAATACTATAAGACTGGGCCAGAAAATATCGTTCCGGGTTGCATAATGGATTGATTCATAATGGCAAGAACAAAAGTCCGTCACGCAGGAGCTGCATAACTAAGCACTTTCCTCAGAATTTGGGTAGTGTAGACTGCTTTCCAGAACAATTTGCTTAAAATATCCTACATAAATAAAATAAAAACATGAATAGTTCTCTTATAAATTTGTAATGAGTAACTGATCAATTATTAATTTGCTTCCAGAGTTATGTTTACACATGGTACCTATTACACTACGTAATAAATACAGAAAACCTCATATTATCGTATTTTGATCTAACGCAGGAACAGGATACAGTCACTCTAGTGGTAGAAAGCGCTCCTTGCGGAGGCTTTGTGAGCCTACGTCTGGCGGGCTTTTCTATTGAAATATATTACAAATTAAACCCCCGCTTTCCGATTGACCGATTCAGCTCATTTTTACAACACTTCTTACTCATGAGTTACCCACGACGTATACCGCGTTTCGTTACAATACAGCAGAAATTACGACCGGTATGAGTATAATAGGAATTTGGGTCCGGAGTAAATAGAAAATAATTTCGGGAGGGGCTGGGAAAATTTCGGGGGGGGGGGGGGGCTGCGACCATTTCCGGTGTATGGAATACTTCAAATTTAGAACTTGGAATAGTTTTAGGCAACTAAAAAGCTGTTACACGTAAAATAAACAACATTTTATGAAAGTGATCTTATTTCATTTATTTTTAAGCGTTTTACGACACATTTTTACCATCAAATCAACATTTCGGGGGGGGGGGCTGCAGACCCCTCAGCCCCCCCCCTTATATAAGCCCATGGACGGTTCGTCGGATCAAAACACGCTTGTTTGCGTTTTTCTCGAAAACGAAGAGAAAACGAGAAAATCACCAAAGGACTTTTTGACGTAGTTTTTTTTGTATCCCCCATCGATATACGAAGTCTGTCGGTTTAAGACTGGGGCACCCTGTATATACATATTTGAACCGATTAAATTCGTGATCTATGGGACCAGAAACGTGGAAATTTCTTGTCGGCACTTCCGGATTGCGTCCTATGGAGAATGGGAGGGAACGCGATACAATTCCTTGTCGGCACTTCCGGATTGCGTCCTATGGAGGATGGGAGGGAACGCGATACAATTCCTTGTCGGCACTTCCGGATTGCGTCCTATGGAGGATGGGAGGGAACGCGATACAATTCCTTGTCGGCACTTCCGGATTGCGTCCTATGGAGGATGGGAGGGAACGCGATACAATTCCTTGTCGGCACTTCCGGATTGCGTCCTATGGAGAATGGGAGGGAACGCGATACAATTCCTTGTCGGCATTTCCGGATTGCGTCCTATGGTGAATGGGAGGGAATGCGATACAATTCCTTGTCGGCACTTCCGGATTGCGTCCTATGGAGGATGGGAGGGAACGCGATACAATTCCTTGTCGGCACTTCCGGATTGCGTCCTATGGAGGATGGGAGGGAACGCGATACAATTCCTTGTCGGCACTTCCGGATTGCGTCCTATGGAGGATGGGAGGGAACGCGATACAATTCCTTGTCGGCACTTCCGGATTGCGTCCTATGGAGGATGGGAGGGAACGCGATACAATTCCTTGTCGGCACTTCCGGATTGCGTCCTATGGAGGATGGGAGGGAACGCGATACAGTTCCTTGTCGGCACTTCCGGATTGCGTCCTATGGAGGATGGGAGGGAACGCGATACAATTCCTTGTCGGAACTTCCGGATTGCGTCCTATGGAGGATGTGAGGGAACGCGATACAATTCCTTGTCGGCACTTCCGGATTGCGTCCTATGGAGGATGGGAGGGAACGCGATACAATTCCTTGTCGGCACTTCCGGATTGCGTCCTATGGAGGATGGGAGGGAACGCGATACAATTTCTTGTCGGCACTTCCGGATTGCGTCCTATGGAGGATGGGAGGGAACGCGATACAATTTTTGTTATTTTTGTACATTTAATTATTTAGTTAGTATGTTGAGAGAAGTTAGTAGACAGTAAAGGGTTGGAACTTACCTATTCTGTTTGGAAAATACACGTTTCTCTGAGCTGCTCAGACAAGGAACAAACATTCAAAGCTGGAGGCATTGAACAGGAAGTACCAACAGCTAAACCTTAAGACAAGGAACGGGGGATCCAACAGAACACAAGGTAAATAGTTGATGTATCCACACATAGAGTGCGGGACTTACTCTAATCAGCGAATTGTTTGAAAACTCCGCCAGGAGCATTGCTTTGTGAACATGTCTGCTTTCACAAACCTCTAACATCTAATTACGTTCGTCTGTTGTACTCGAGTTGTCAATCTAGTTGTTATTTCAACTAGATTGAAAGGAGAACGGGCGTGAGTTCGTAGAAGGATATTTCACTCCTGTCAGCTGAACTTAATACTGTTCCATCAATCGTAGAACGTATAACTTCAATGACGTCCAAATAACATCGAAACCAGAAGATTAAATTAGGCAGGAACTCAATCAACAAAATTAGGAAATAATATAATAAAGCAGACGGAGAGGCAAAATCAGCAGCTAATGATGAGAGCTTTCCTGTTGTGTACAAAATCAGCAGCTAATGATGAGAGCTTTCCTGTTGTGTACGAAAATCAGCAGCTAATGATGAGAGCTTTCCTGTTGTGTACAAAATCAGCAGCTAATGATGAGAGCTTTCCTGTTGTGTACAAAATCAGCAGCTAATGATGAGAGCTTTCCTGTTGTGTACAAAAACCTTCCTAAGAATACAATAAAACACATACTAAGACAGGAAACAAATAGACAGTGGAACCAACGTTGGACACACAGAACATACCAAAAATAAGTTATGAACTCACACAAATACCTACCGGTCACGGACCAACAAGAAGTTATTTACACAGATTTAAAATCATTGAAGACAACAACTGTAAATGTGACTCTCATACTGAACAGACCATCTAATATTTGACTGTAGATTACTTGACAAGGAAAGAATCAAATTCATGAAGACTGTTGTTATTTTAAAAGGAGGAAACTGCAAGGTTTCTAAGAGAGAGATTCTTATCAAACACTTTGATTTTTTTTTAACGGCGCATCGACATAAATCTTGGCCATTAGCGCCGACGTCCAGGGTGCAGCCAGGAATTTTCTCAGCGAGCCCTGAGATGAGAAAATTTCTGGCGCCGGTGGGGATCGAACCCACCATCTCCCGCTTATGAATCTAGCGCGCTAGCCACTAGAACACGGGAGACCCCCAAACACTTTGATGAATTCATTACATTCATTTGTACAGTAGATTATTACGAACTTTAAAAAATAAGCTGTATTTATCATGATGATTAGATAGTTAGCCGTCGAGGTGATAAGTAAATATTTATTTATTTATTTTTTTTTTTTTACGGCGCATCGACAAATCTTGGCCATTAGCGCCGATGATAAGTAAAGATGGAATGGTTGGGATTCGGCTAAATAAACCTAAATATGATTTTGTTTTAAAAAAATCTATATTTCGGACGTTTCGGCTACTCATTGGTAGCCTTCGTCAGCTAAAATGACCAAAAAAAAAGAAATTAATACAAAAACAAAAAAAAATTATGATTGTGATAGGTAACAGAGCTAAAGATACAATTAACTTATAAAAGAACATATCGTCTTAAATTCTTAGAATGAAAAAGTAAATAGGTACAATAATTGATTTTAATAGTAATTAGTAACGTTAATTGATTTTACAAAGAAATAAATTGTCATTGGTATGTAGTTTCTTATTTCTTTGTAAAATCAATTAACGTTACTAATTACTATTAAAATCAATTATTGTACCTATTCACTTTTTCATTCTAAGAATTTAAGACGATATGTTCTTTTATAAGTTAATTGTATCTATAGCTCTGTTACCTATCACAATCATATTTTTTTTTTTGTTTTTGTATTAATTTCTTTTTTTTGTCATTTTAGCTGACGAAGGCTACCAATGAGTAGCCGAAACGTCCGAAATATAGATTTTTTAAAACAAAATCATATTGAGGTTTATTTAGCCGAATCCCAACCATTCCATCTTTACTTAAGCTGTATTTATATTTAACTTTTTATTTTATATCTTTCATGTTTGGATTTATTGTATATTCATGTACTTTATCTGTCATTTAGTATTGCAAAATTTTATACGTGCATATATTTATTTATTAGTTTTTAGTATTATTGTATTATTATAGCTTTAGTATTAAAGCTATCAATTTTATTTTCTTACCTTCAAACACTTTAATTATATATTGTAAAGTTTTGTTATTATCTAATCTCCCCATGTTACGTACATAAATATAGAACGTACATGTAGTATTTCTGAAATGGCACATTTAAAAAATAAATTACCACATCACAGGGTTACTATAATGTGAGAAAAAAAACACCGAAATTAAAACTGAAGATGATGAAAACTTTCAACTGGAAACTGAAAATAGAGTAAGCACCGTGCCATTCACATAAACAGACTGACATTTAAAGGAATAATTCATTTTTTTTTTCAATATAAAGAGTGTATTAAGTTAATTGATTGTTCTAATTGGTGTTCCATTAATCAGGTCCAAAAAAAGTCCAATTCACAGGAACTGCGATGTCTTAGCGCGTTTCCGTGACGTTCGTATCCCTAGTGACATTAGGAAAGCCTGGAATATATATATATATATATATATATATATATATATATATATATATATAGTTTATATTTTGTAAAAAATTATAACAACCCACTCCAATGTAATTTTAACACGTTGGCTCCATCAAGAAATTTCAGTGGTTCATCGTTTCTCGGTACGGGACACATTTGTCTTCAAACTGATGAGCGGAGCGGGACATCTGTCTCCCGTAAACATCTGTACGTGTATATAGATTTCGCGAAGTCAAAAAAATATTCTGAAGTTTATTGCATAATATTTTTGTTACTGAATGTTATATGATAACTACTTTGAGCAGAAGTAGGATTAGATAACAACAAATGAGTACTTGATAATGCAACATAAGACCCTAAGTTATATTCTCAAACTTAGCAAATATTATATACAGAAATCGTAAGAAACAAGTTAAGCTAAGTTTGAACAAGTTTCAGCTTTTTTTTTATTTTTGAGTTAACGCTTTAAAGCAATGTACACATTACATTGTTTTTATATATTACATCATTGTCTACATGTTTACATTGTGTATATATTATTACATTATATTATAATACGTTATTATCTATATATTTATATCGTTTATATATTGTTGCATTATATTAAATTACATAATTGTCTATACTTACATTATGTTTATATTATTACATTATATTACGTTATTGTCTATATATGTACATTCTGTATATATAACTAAGGCCTAATACAATTATTATTACAATTATACAATAAATACTATGTACATAAACAATTATGTTAATTAGTACATAAATACAATCCTAGGAATTTCAATTCTACGCATAAGTCTAATTATACAGCCAACTGATCTAATTCACGGTCGGAACTGATCATCAAAGCAATGCCGATTCACAAAGCTAGTTTTAGAAATGATGAATTCAGTTGGGAGAATAAATCTTACCTTGTTAAAAAAAAAAAATGATCATTTCCCCCCCCCCCTCTTTTCTTTCTCCTGCTCCTTTTGGAAGAGCTGTTTGGTCCACCTTAATGTTATTTCTATTTCATATTTTATTTTATTTTATATTTTGTCAAATATGTTGGTGTCTTTTAGGTGTGAGAGTATCTTGTCAATATAAGGGCTGCCATCTTCAAGGAGTTCTGTCATGTCGTAAGGAACGCCCAAATTAAGTCGTGATTGACAGTCAGTTAAGGTATGTTGTACGGTTAGGTCACTGTTACATATTGTACAGGTTGGTTTTTCAGTTTTGGTCATCAGGTATTAACGAGTTAGCCGTGTATGCCCAATCCTCAATCAGCTTTTAACAAGGCGTAAAACTTGAAAAATTATGATTCAAATATTTTCTTTTAAAAAACTGACTTAATTCTTCGAATGGGCTTCATGGTCCGTAATAAAACAATTTAGGCCTAATTTTTTTTTTTTAGAACTTACAGCCATCGTAAGTTAAGCCAGTACATATATATAGTAATATATATATTTTGAATATACACAAATTTCAACTACCATTATTTTTGAGATATGAGACGTAAAATTTTCTATATTAATTATAATATTAGATTTTCTATTATTAATTATAATATTAAAATTTTCTATTATTAATTATAATATATAAGCTTCGGAGACCCGATGGCCGTGATGGTTAAGGCGTGAGCACTTAACACTCCGTGCCAAAGGTCGTGGGTTCGATTCCCACTAGGGGTGGTGGCTTTTCTTTCGAAAAAAATAAAAGGCATTACCCCTATCCTGGCTAGAAAAGGGTGGTAACCTATAGATAACCCGTCCTAAAATTCGTAGTTAATAATAAATGGACGTTAAAATTTAAATAATATATAAGCTTATTAATATTAAAATAGTATTTAAAATATAAAAACACTAACCATCATACTTAAATTTATTTTTCACGCCTAATATAGAAGAATTGTCGACAGTATATTTCGGGTGCCATCCCTCGCCTCAGCTTAAAGCTCTAAAGCTGTTTCTTAGTGAGATATAAAGCCCGCTTGAAGGGAGAAGTGAGGCCCAGGAGTTGTACTAAATTTACCTCGGTTGGTGTAAAATGAGTGATGCGGTCAGTTGGTGTGCTGGTGTGGTGAGCCGTTCCCCTTCTGACCACACCAATGTGTCTTCACTCTCCTTCCAAGCTTCACTAACTTTACTATCCTTCACTGCCACATATACTGCAACATTCAGGAACCATAAACAAGCTAAATAACTTGGACAAATTCGAGAACATAACCTTAAAGAAGTTAGGGAAACCTTTCGCTACCTGGGCCACGCCATAACTAAGGAGCATTAAATGGTAATCAGCTGACCTCTATTTATAGATCTTGCGCCTAATAAAAAAAGAGTTCTAATCCCTAGTGTCATCCCTGCACCATGTGAATTTATAGAGGTTCCTCAAGATAACATCTCATCAATATTTTAACCCTGGATTGACTCCGTAGGTGAAAATACCCCACACTTGGTTCTATGGCGTGTTTCTTACTTTATGAAAATCATAGAGACTCCCTCCTTCTTCCTAAATAATCGGAAGTGCTTTACCTGGTATAAACTAATATCAACAAAGCCAGTTGTCTGCTAATCGCTGCATGACAAAATGGCCTGAAAACTGCCGAGAAAAGATTTTCTCTTTGATTTGGGTAATCAAACTGGTGTAATCTCTGGTGGCAGTTAGTGCCAAACTGGAGAACACACCAAAACCACTGAAGACACTGATGCTCGTTGTTTAGGGAGATGAATCAACTCCTGATGGACCTTCAACATCTTTCGTTATCTTGGAAAAACCCGAGAGATGTTCATTTTGTGACAGGAAGACGAAAATACTATGTTCTGTGTGTAGAAGGGCGATGTGCCGCGATCACCGATCACCAAAATATTGACGAGTCTCAATTGGGCAGAACATTTTATTTCCCTAAAGTTCCTATTTTTTATGGCTTTTGATCATTCTAGTTTATTGCTCGTAATAAATATTTTCAGTTTAGTAATATATTTTTCAGGATAATTATTTGGTGTATGAACAATATTGAGTTTTAGGATTTCCTAACTATTTTGTGAATTTGACTTAATATTTTGCAGATTTATTCCTGTTTGAATTTATTTCATAATGTTTCTCGTCTATACATTGTTGTTGTGTAAAGAAGCAAAAGGAAAAATTAAAATTTGTTTATTTTAAAATTTGTCAAAGTATGGGGTAAAATTTACCCCACGGTGTCATTACCGTAGATGTCAATAGCAATGTCAATCCAGGGTTTATAATTAAGACAATAGATGACGAAATATGTAAAAAAAAAAATAAATAAAAAAAAAATAACTTCTGCCACCAATCTTACTTTTAAACCAATCCAAATATCCAGTAAATCTTCACTGTAATCTGATCAATAGAAAACTAAACGAACCAATCATAGAGCAAATAAGATACAAACATAACCCAATTAAAACACATAACAACACACTTTAAATAGGTCAAAGCACACAACGGACTTGAAGGAAACGAGATTGCCGACAGACTCGCAAAATCAGCTTTTAAAGACAATAATATACCAGGAACATGCAACAAAATACCTAAAACAAACATGTAACACTACCACATAAAATGATGATTGGAGGTAATCCCCAGGTGTGATGGAATCCAGAGTAGTTCTACTTCTTTTCCAATGTATTTTAGAGTGTTGAAGTAGTTGTGATTTTATAGCGAGACAGTACAGATAGTGAATTTGTTGGATGGGTAGATAATGATTTGATACAGAGCGTTGGAGATAGCTGCTAGTACTGCTGTGTAGATAATCCAATATATCCAATATATCTTAATAATCCAATAATAAATAATAATATTTATTCTATTATTTCACGCTCTATTATATTATATCTTTATTTATACTTCTCTATTTTATATTTATTAATGTTCTATGATAGTATATCTTTATTAAGGTATTTATTCTATTATATCTTAATCTTAATAGTATTATCCTTTGTCTAGAAGTAGAATAAACTATATAAACATAGTGTAATGTATATTTGTATAATTTGATGTATATATATAATAATGATGATGTATATATTGTTGATGTTGATGTATATATATAATAATGTGTTTGTATATGCATGTAGATATGTATGTGTAATGTTTGTTCTGAGCAAGTCGCTATAGTTGCAAAAAGCTCATAAAATAAATATTAAAAAAAAATATATATATGTAATCCAATATTCCTGTAGTTTGTACTTGTATATTTGATCGGGGAATATTAGTGCAGAGCCTATATTATTTCCAATCTTTGATCCAGCTGTGTATACCATTGTTTTCTCGGGATTTGCTGATTTTATTTCCTGATATTGTTGCTAGATATAGTGGGGTTATAGTTTTATTTCTGTGGTATTACTTTTGGGTTCTTCTTGGGTCCAGGAGGTATGAGAAAATTAGGTGATGGGCTAGTAACTCATCAGTTACCAATTACCGCTTTAGAAAAACAACAGATTTTTTTCAACTATTATACCAGTGGCTCTGGTGGTTCAATAATACTTAAAAAAATTAAATCAGAATTTTTGAATAATTTATGCTCCAAACATTTACTGTGTACAGATGAGTTGGCTTTTTATGCTCAGTGAGTCAATAATTATTGACTAATATAATGAACTTGAAGTTACAGGTCATAAACTAAAATTTTGATTTTGTAAAATGATGACAATGATAATTTTCCCTGCTATATACAAAATCATTAGAAAATTGTGATAGGATCGATGGATTTTGTGATTAAACTTATTACCAGTAGACCAGTAGCTTCTAAATGTAGCGAAGAGTCCCCGTCGGTAGGACTATTGACAACTGGAAAGTAGGAGATGTCCCAGCTGTTCCCAAAGGAGTCGGTTGGAAGGTTTTGCCTTCTTCCCGTAGGGTTTTTCCCCCTCTACTCGATTAGACCGCTGGAATGGGACAGTTTTTCCTAATCCACTTCATGGCGGCTTTCTTTTATCGCCTCTACGCGCTCTTCTCTCAGAGCCAATATTGTTGCAGTAATTCACAGCCAATACTCGTGGATTGCTAGCGGCTTAACAGTGGCCCTAAATGGGTCGTTCATGCCGTTGGGTTTTTTTGTTTTGGTCTCTTAATGTGAGTAAGAACATAGTTTACATGAAGTTTATCTGCTTAAGACAGCTCACTTGTTATAATTCTTCTACCGAATAAGTACCTACTTAAGCCTTTTGAACAAATGTAATACGCCCATTTAGAAAATTCAACTTACAATGAAATGTTCCGAATTGAAAGAGCATATTTTTTTCTTCGTTTTTAACGGCGTATCAATTATCGGGCTGGGCTATTAACACCACGCTACTTACAGGTTGCCACCCTTTTACAATGGCACCAGCATGTGGCCGGTCACCCATTCAGGTAATAGCCTCACCCGGGGTTGTTTAACTTCGGTGATCTAAGGGAACCGGTGCATTCAACGTGGCTATGGCTGTTGGCGAAAGTGCATAATTTGAAGAATACTGGTAGGTATAACTTTGGAAAATGTTTTCAGAAATATTTATAGTATTTTTTGATTGAGAAAACCTCAGTGTAACAAAATGTCCGACTTTCAGAAACTATTAGCGAGTTTTTTTTTGTTTTTTTTTTTAATTTTTTTTTTTACGGCGCATCGACAATTCTTGGCCATTATCGCCGACATCCGGGGTGCAGCCAGGAATTTTCTCAGCGAGCCCTGAGATGAGAAACTTCCTGCCGCCGGTGGGGCCCGAACCCACCATCTCTCGCTAATGAATCTAGCGCGCTAGGCACTAGACCACGGGATACCCCGAATTTCCTTCTTATCCCTAGTGTTATTTTTTTTTCTTAATCTTTCTTTTAAAAGTTAATAAAATGAGAAAATCAAAAATTAAACATCAAAGCGAAGCAAGATATTTGGCGAAATAACAGGACACTGTCAGTATCCAAAGCAGAAATTACTTCATTTTAGCACCGATTACTTTAAATGAGATCGCTCTATCCAAAATTGCACGAAAATCGAATTTGTAGGAAATTTAATAAGCTTTAGAATAGCTGCTTTACACTTACTACGATTCCCGTGCAGTTTCGAAATATCCAAAAATTCCCCAAACATCTAGGCCAGTAGCACCGTTTATAGATATATTTTTTTTTATTTATTAGCGCGGTTCCTCCCTATCTCCATAGGGAGGAACCGCTTATAAGGTTGACCTCATGACGCCATCCGGAAGTGCCGACTAGAAACTTTCACGTTTCAGACCCTATAGATCACGAAAATATAGGTGGCTAAAATTTGTATATATATATATTTACATATATGCTTGTCTGTTCGCGCTCAAGCAAGCTCAAAAATGGTCCGATTTTGATTCAATTTGGTACAAAAATCTGTCGTCTGATTTGAAAGGTCAAGTTCGTTAACCTGCAGAATCCGCCCACTGGAAAATAGTGTTTGGGGCGAAATTCGCGCAAAAAAATTCCTAACGCTTACTTTTTTGAGTTCATATGCATGCAGGTACTTGTTTTATAGGTTTCATAACATAGGAAAACGAATGAAACCATTTTTAAGGCGATATCTGTAACCGTTTCTGAGAAAAGTGGAATCAATGTTTTTGTATGTCATTATTTTTTTTTTTTTTTGGTACTTAAAATCGCGGGATTCAATTGAAATATTTTCTATATCTTGGAAATTAATCTCAACTAAGATGGTTAAATTTGGAGTTAAGGAAGTATGCGAAAAAAATTATTTAATTAATAGACATGAAAAGTTTTCGGATCTTCATACATTTTTCGTAAATATCTCGATAACGGTTAGGAAATCGTGGTAAGTGGAAGGTGACCATTCGAATGCTTACTAAATTCTCTACAGAAAATGTTCTGAAGCAATATTCGATGGGGCAACGTCAATCAGAGATATAAGCGCTTAAAACTTAAAAAGTGTAAAAAAGTATATTGAAACGGTTTTTCTCTTTGTTTATCTCACTTTTTAATTGGATGTTTTTTTTTCTTTTAAATTGCATTTATCAATAAAATTAGTATAGTAGTAAAATAAGCTAAGAAACGGTGAAAGGTATTGGTATTATGTTTGGAGTGGCTGTGGTAATCAAGATGGCTATGGCTAATTATGATGACGTATGCATAGTTTGTTTTTAATTCTCCTATCTATATAACCTTCCTAATGCCACCAACTGAAGTTATTGTTATTTCTTATTTTATAGAAAGATTTAACCTACGACAGAATGGAATTTTATTCGCTATGAAGCACATATTTACAGTTGATTATAACAGTAAATCGAATTTGTTAGTAAAACAAGATACTTTAAATGACAAAGAATTTTTGGTTGTTTAGAATACAGCCTTCTCAGCAGTCGTCGAAGAGTAAGTACGTTTTCAGTTCGTAGTTGTATTGAGAGTTTAAGAATTATCCGCCTTTGTGTAAGTTTGCTACTGTCAGTTTCCTGTGATTTGTGATGCTAATCTATTCCATTTCTTCGAGATGTACATAACCGCGCTAAGATGATGCAGTTCCTGCGAGTCGGACTTTTTTTATATAATGACGCATCTGCATCTAGGCCAGTAGCACCGTTTATAGATATAGCCTTGAAAATGGTTCATTAGATTCCCCACGTCCAATTTCCTATAAAACATGAACCTGGAAGCCTAACTAAGCAAAAACGTAAATGTTACGAAACAAAAGTCCGACTCGCAGGAACTGCAGCATCTTAGCGCGGTTCCGTTCATGTCCCTAGTGCCATTTGATAAGCTTAGAAAAAAAATAAACTTATTTTTTTTTATATATCTTGTGAAAATTGTCAAAATCCTCTCGAACATCTCGAATAAAAGTGATATTAAGGCGTCAGGGACACCGACAATAGCTAACTTTTACACAGAAGCGGAAATTACAGAATCTGGCTCTCATTCTAAAGCAAAGCTCTATAAATCAATACAAAATATGCCTAATAAAGCCTTTCTAGAGGATACAGAAGCATGGGCGTATATGAGGGGGGGGCTGAGGGGACTGCAGCCCCTCCCGAAATTTTGAATTGATGATAAAAACTTCTCGTAAAACCCTTAAAAATAAATTAAATAAGATCACTTAGTTCATAAAACATATTTTATTTTACGTGTAATAGCGTTTTAGTTGCCTAAAACTATTCCAAGCTCTAAATATTTAGTATTCCATACCCTGGAAATGGTCTCAGCCCCCCCCCCCCCCCCGAAATTGTTTTTATATACGCCCATGTACAGAAGGATCAAGAAGAAGTACACAAGATTGAGTAGAATACCCTGCCTAATATAGCCTATATAGAATAATATGTTGAATAAAACCTATCTAGTAAATACACAAGGACAAATAAAAGTCTTGACGAATAACAAATCAAGAAAAAAAACTTTATTTAACAAAATAAAACAAAGTTTAGTTGCCCAACTACAATAGAATAATATACCTAATTAAGTCTAAGGAGTAGACACAAATGGACCAAAAACAAGTCTTGTGGAATATTGTTTTTTTTTTCTAATTAAATACTTTTTATCAATATTTAGTATATAACCTTTGTTGAAAACTATTGATTGCTAATTGATGAATCGGTTTACAACTAAGTAGTCTTTATCAATATTTAGTATATAACCTTATGTTTGGATCTGAGTTTTTGGGGTGCTCTCCGCCTAGGCTTTGTATTTGTGTCGGCAGATACCTGGGGTATATTTACAGCTCTTGAGGATTAACTCTTAGCAGGTAAATTTCCTGCGGCCCCCTGGTTTCTACGGGCATTGAACTTTAGGAGGATTGGATTTAGGACTTAATATACGTATGTAGACTAAATCATAGCAAGAAGTAATCCTCCGTCGTCGGTTCTTAATTATGTAGACTCGCTAATGTTATCCAATCTTAGATACATCGTATTTAAAATCCACAGCAAAAACACGACATTTCATCAGAATCCCCTGCTGAATAAAACTTATATAGAATAATATGCAAAATAAAGCCTATCTAGTGGATAAAAATAGAGGAAAAAAGCCGTTCGTGGTGGTAGAAAATCTTAAACGTATTTCGCTCAGAAATCTCCGAAATATTGTCACTAATTTTACGTATCCTGTTTTATAGCCAAATAGATTAATGTTCTATAATCAATAAGAAAAATCTACTAACAATAAAAAACTATGGGTAACAGATAAAAATAGGGAATACCAAGAATAATTCTAAAGAACGAAATCAACACCAGTACTGTCACATCTAGATATTCATACGGCATCTTCGAATTCTAACAAACAAAATATTGATTCTAATTATACGTATCCTGTTTCATTGACAAATACATTTGACTACTATAAGCAATTAAAAACACTAGGGAATATGCCAAAGAACTCGGAGTAGGAGCCTCGACAGTTTCAAGACATTTGAAGGAAATCGACAAATCCAAAACTGACATTTCATACGGTATTTCTCCGATTGACATCGCCTAATCAAAACTTTCATTAGAACCTTTTTTGTAGAGCATTTAGTAAGCTTTCTAATGGTATTCTTCCGTTTCCCAAATTCTCAACCTTTTTCGAGATATTAAGGAAAGTATACAAAGTTACCAAAACTTTTTTATGTCTGTTAATAAAATATTTTATTCTAACCCTTCCTTAACTCCAAACGCAACCAAAATTTCAACATATTAGTTTTAATGAAAGTAGAAGATGCAGTAAATGGTTCAACTGAATCCCATGATTCTAAGTACCCAAACCAAAAACGGCATTCAAAAATTATTTTTTCAGTTTTCTCGAAAACGGTTAAAGCTATCGCCTTGAAAATGGTTCCATTCGCTTTCCTAGCCCAAGAAGCCTATAAAAAGAGTACTTACAAGCTTATGAACTCAAAAACGTAAGCGTTACGATTTTTTTTTGCGCGAATTTCGCCCCAAACGCCATCTTCCAGTGGGCGGATTTTGCTGGTTAACGAACTTGACCTTTCAAATTGGACGACAGATTTTTGTACCAAATTTCATCAAAATCGGACCATTCTTCTTCTATTTAGAGAGCGAACAGACAAATATATATATATATATATATATATATATATATATATATATATATATATATATATAAATAAATATATACATATATATATATATATATACAAATTTGAACCACCGTTATTTTCGGTTTCTAGGGGTTCTGAAACGCAAAATTTTCTAGTCGGCACTTCCGGATTGTTTCATTGTATCAACCTTATAAGCGGGGTTCCTCCCTATGGGGGAGGGAGGAACCGCGCTAAAAACTAGTAATACTAAAGAATATACCTGCTAAGCTACAATGCCTAGGGAGAATTTGAGGTTTCTTCACTGAGGAGTATTATCACTGAGGAGTATTATCACTGAGGAGTATTATCACTGAGGAGTATTATCACTGAGGAGTATTATCACTGAGGAGTATTATCACTGAGGAGTATTATCACTGAGGAGTATTATCACTGAGGAGTATTATCACTGAGGAGTATTATCACTGAGGAGTATTATCACTGAGGAGTATTATCACTGAGGAGTATTATCACTGAGGAGTATTATCACTGAGGAGTATTATCACTGAGGAGTATTATCACTGAGGAGTATTATCACTGAGGAGTATTATCACTGAGGAGTATTATCACTGAGGAGTATTATCACTGAGGAGTATTATCACTGAGGAGTATTATCACTGAGGGGTTGTTTTTTAACATTACAAACAATTTATATCCTGCATCATCAGACTGTCGTCAATGATTTTGATGACGTTTTATAATTTTACATTTACTTGTTCTAATCGATTATATCTTAGATTAAAATATGACGCCTTCAAAAGAGCATTCCTGTAATGGGGCCCATCGACACTATTTGAGTTCAATAAGCGTCGATCCTGTCGTTGAGGATAGTGGTTCCAGCGAATCCGAAATCCATGGTGCGGCAAGGAACCGACTCAACGGGCTCTGACATGAAAAAAAAATCCTTCCGCCGGAGAGACTCTAACCCCTCGACTCCCACATGAGAATCTAAAGCGTTAGCCACCAGACCACGGTGAGACACAGAAAGCCATATTGTACAAAATATATAAGTATATATGTATATATATATAAATATATATATATATGTTACCGGCAAAGTGTAGAAGCTAGACATTCTATAGAATGCCTAAGCGGCTTAGGCAAAGTATAGAAAGTATTAGTTTTTACAACAAATTACACACATTGCCTACGCATTGTATAAAATGCCAAGGCATTCTATAGTATGCCTAAGCGGCTTAGGCAAAGTATAGAAAGTATTAGTTTTTACAACATATTACACACATTGCCTAGGGATTGTATAAAATGCCTAGGTATTCCATAGAATGCCTAAGTGGCTTAGGCAAAGTATAGAAAGTATTAGTTTTTACAACATATTACACACATTGCCTAGGCATGTATAAAATGCCTAGGTATTCTATAGAATGCCTAAGCGGTTTAGGCAAAGTATAGAAAGTATTAGTCTTTACAACATATTACACACATTGCCTAGGCATTGTATAAAATGCCTAGGTATAATATAGAATGCCTAAGCGGCTTAGGCAAAGTATAGAAAGTATTAGTCTTTACAACATATTACATACATTGCCTAGGCATGTATAAAATGCCTAGGTATTCTATAGAATGCCTAAGCGGTTTAGGCAAAGTATAGAAAGTATTAGTCTTTACAACATATTACACACATTGCCTAGGCATTGTATAAAATGCCTAGGTATTCTATAGAAAGCCTAAGCGGCTTAGGCAAAGTATAGAAAGTATTAGTCTTTACAACATATTACACACATTGCCTAGGCATTGTATAAAATGCCTAGGTATTCTACAGAATGCCTAAGCGGCTTAGGCAAAGTATAGAAAATATTAGTTTTTACAACATATTACACACATTGCCTAGGCATTGTATAAAATGCCTAGGTATTCTATAGAATGCCTAAGCGGCTTAGGCAAAGTATAGAAAGTATTAGTTTTTACAACATATTACACAAATTGCCTAGGGATTGTATAAAATGCCAAGGCATTCTATAGAATGCCTAAGCGGCTTAGGCAAAGTATAGAAAGTATTAGTTTTTACAGCATATTACACACATTGCCTAGGCATTGTATAAAATGCCTAGGTATTCTATAGAATGTCTAAGCGGCTTAGGCAAAGTATAGAAAGAATTCGTTTTTACAGCATATTACACACATTGCCTAGGCATTGTATAAAATGCCAAGGCATTCTATAGAATGCCTAAGCAGCTTAGGCAAAGTATAGAAAGTATTAGTTTTTACAACAAATTACACACATTGCCTACGCATTGTATAAAATGCCAAGGCATTCTATAGTATGCCTAAGCGGCTTAGGCAAAGTATAGAAAGTATTAGTTTTTACAGCATATTACACACATTGCCTAGGCATTGTATAAAATGCCAAGGCATTCTATAGAATGCCTAAGCGGCTTAGGCAAAGTATAGAAAGTATTAGTTTTTACAGCATATTACACACATTGCCTAGGCATTGTATAAAATGCCTAGGTATTCTACAGAATGCCTAAGCGGCTTAGGCAAAGTATAGAAAGTATTAGTTTTTACAACATATTACACACATTGCCTAGGGATTGTATAAAATGCCTAGGTATTCCATAGAATGCCTAAGTGGCTTAGACAAAGTATAGAAAGTATTAGTTTTTACAACATATTACACACATTGCCTAGGCTTTGTATAAAATGCCTAGGTATTCTATAGAATGCCTAAGCGGTTTAGGCAAAGTATAGAAAGTATTAGTCTTTACAACATATTACACACATTGCCTAGGCATTGTATAAAATGCCTAGATATTCTATAGAATGCCTAAGCGGCTTAGGCAAAGTATAGAAAGTATTAGTTTTTACAACATATTACACACATTGCCTAGGCATTGTATAAAATGCCTAGGTATTCTATAGAATGTCTAAGCGGCTTAGGCAAAGTATAGAAAGTATTAGTTTTTACAACAAATTACACACATTGCCTAGGCATTGTATAAAATGCCTAGGTATTCTATAGAATGCCTAAGTGGCTTAGGCAAAGTATAGAAAGTATTAGTTTTTACAACAAATTACACACATTGCCTACGCATTGTATAAAATGCCAAGGCATTCTATAGTATGCCTAAGCGGGTTAGGCAAAGTATAGAAAGTATTAGTTTTTACAGCATATTACACACATTGCCTAGGCATTGTATAAAATGCCAAGGCATTCTATAGAATGCCTAAGCGGCTTAGGCAAAGTATAGAAAGTATTAGTTTTTACAGCATATTACACACATTGCCTAGGCATTGTATAAAATGCCTAGGTATTCTACAGAATGCCTAAGCGGCTTAGGCAAAGTATAGAAAGTATTAGTTTTTACAACATATTACACACATTGCCTAGGGATTGTATAAAATGCCTAGGTATTCCATAGAATGCCTAATTGGCTTAGACAAAGTATAGAAAGTATTAGTTTTTACAACATATTACACACATTGCCTAGGCTTTGTATAAAATGCCTAGGTATTCTATAGAATGCCTAAGCGGTTTAGGCAAAGTATAGAAAGTATTAGTCTTTACAACATGTTACACACATTGCCTAGGCATTGTATAAAATGCCTAGATATTCTATAGAATGCCTAAGCGGCTTAGGCAAAGTATAGAAAGTATTAGTTTTTACAACATATTACACACATTGCCTAGGCATTGTATAAAATGCCTAGGTATTCTACAGAATGCCTAAGCGGCTTAGGCAAAGTATAGAAAATATTAGTTTTTACAACATATTACACACATTGCCTAGGGATTGTATAAAATGCCAAGGCATTCTATAGAATGCCTAAGCGGCTTAGGCAAAGTATAGAAAGTATTAGTTTTTACAGCATATTACACACATTGCCTAGGCATTGTATAAAATGCCTAGGTATTCTATAGAATGTCTAAGCGGCTTAGGCAAAGTATAGAAAGTATTCGTTTTTACAACATATTACACACATTGCCTAGGGATTGTATAAAATGCCTAGGTATTCCATAGAATGCCTAAGTGGCTTAGACAAAGTATAGAAAGTATTAGTTTTTACAACATATTACACACATTGCCTAGGCTTTGTATAAAATGCCTAGGTATTCTATAGAATGCCTAAGCGGTTTAGGCAAAGTATAGAAAGTATTAGTCTTTACAACATATTACACACATTGCCTAGGCATTGTATAAAATGCCTAGATATTCTATAGAATGCCTAAGCGGCTTAGGCAAAGTATAGAAAGTATTAGTTTTTACAACATATTACACACAATGCCTAGGCATTGTATAAAATGCCTAGGTATTCTACAGAATGCCTAAGCGGCTTAGGCAAAGTATAGAAAATATTAGTTTTTACAACATATTACACACATTGCCTAGGGATTGTATAAAATGCCAAGGCATTCTATAGAATGCCTAAGCGGCTTAGGCAAAGTATAGAAAGTATTAGTTTTTACAGCATATTACACACATTGCCTAGGCATTGTATAATATGCCTAGGTATTCTATAGAATGTCTAAGCGGCTTAGGCAAAGTATAGAAAGTATTCGTTTTTACAGCATATTACACACATTGCCTAGGCATTGTATAAAATGCCAAGGCATTCTATAGAATGCCTAAGCGGCTTAGGCAAAGTATAGAAAGTATTAGTTTTTACAACATATTACACACATTGCCTAGGGATTGTATAAAATGCCTAGGCATTCTATAGAATGCCTAAGCGGCTTAGGCAAAGTATAGAAAGTATTAGTTTTTACAGCATATTACACACATTGCCTAGGCATTGTATAAAATGCCTAGGTATTCTATAGAATGTCTAAGCGGCTTAGGCAAAGTATAGAAAGTATTAGTTTTTACAACAAATTACACACATTGCCTAGGCATTGTATAAAATGCCTAGGTATTCTATAGAATGCCTAAGCGGCTTAGGCAAAGTATAGAAAGTATTAGTTTTTACAACATATTACACACATTGCCTAGGCATTGTATAAAATGCCTAGGTATTCTATAGAATGCCTAAGTGGCTTAGGCAAAGTATAGAAAGTATTAGTTTTTACAACAAATTACACACATTGCCTACGCATTGTATAAAATGCCAAGGCATTCTATAGTATGCCTAAGCGGCTTAGGCAAAGTATAGAAAGTATTAGTTTTTACAGCATATTACACACATTGCCTAGGCATTGTATAAAATGCCAAGGCATTCTATAGAATGCCTAAGCGGCTTAGGCAAAGTATAGAAAGTATTAGTTTTTACAGCATATTACACACATTGCCTAGGCATTGTATAAAATGCCTAGGTATTCTACAGAATGCCTAAGCGGCTTAGGCAAAGTATAGAAAGTATTAGTTTTTACAACATATTACACACATTGCCTAGGGATTGTATAAAATGCCTAGGTATTCCATAGAATGCCTAAGTGGCTTAGACAAAGTATAGAAAGTATTAGTTTTTACAACATATTACACACATTGCCTAGGCTTTGTATAAAATGCCTAGGTATTCTATAGAATGCCTAAGCGGTTTAGGCAAAGTATAGAAAGTATTAGTCTTTACAACATATTACACACATTGCCTAGGCATTGTATAAAATGCCTAGATATTCTATAGAATGCCTAAGCGGCTTAGGCAAAGTATAGAAAGTATTAGTTTTTACAACATATTACACACATTGCCTAGGCATTGTATAAAATGCCTAGGTATTCTATAGAATGTCTAAGCAGCTTAGGCAAAGTATAGAAAGTATTAGTTTTTACAACATATTACACACATTGCCTAGGGATTGTATAAAATGCCTAGGCATTCTATAGAATGCCTAAGCGGCTTAGGCAAAGTATAGAAAGTATTAGTTTTTACAGCATATTACACACATTGCCTAGGCATTGTATAAAATGCCTAGGTATTCTATAGAATGTCTAAGCGGCTTAGGCAAAGGATAGAAAGTATTAGTTTTTACAACAAATTACACACATTGCCTAGGCATTGTATAAAATGCCTAGGTATTCTATAGAATGCCTAAGCGGCTTAGGCAAAGTATAGAAAGTATTAGTTTTTACAGCATATTACACACATTGCCTAGGCATTGTATAAAATGCCTAGGTATTCTACAGAATGCCTAAGCGGCTTAGGCAAAGTATAGAAAGTATTAGTTTTTACAACATATTACACACATTGCCTAGGGATTGTATAAAATGCCTGGGTATTCCATAGAATGCCTAATTGGCTTAGACAAAGTATAGAAAGTATTAGTTTTTACAACATATTACACACATTGCCTAGGCTTTGTATAAAATGCCTAGGTATTCTATAGAATGCCTAAGCGGTTTAGGCAAAGTATAGAAAGTATTAGTCTTTACAACATATTACACACATTGCCTAGGCATTGTATAAAATGCCTAGATATTCTATAGAATGCCTACGCGGCTTAGGCAAAGTATAGAAAGTATTAGTTTTTACAACATATTACACACATTGCCTAGGCATTGTATAAAATGCCTAGGTATTCTACAGAATGCCTAAGCGGCTTAGGCAAAGTATAGAAAATATTAGTTTTTACAACATATTACACACATTGCCTAGGGATTGTATAAAATGCCAAGGCATTCTATAGAATGCCTAAGCGGCTTAGGCAAAGTATAGAAAGTATTAGTTTTTACAGCATATTACACACATTGCCTAGGCATTGTATAAAATGCCTAGGTATTCTATAGAATGTCTAAGCGGCTTAGGCAAAGTATAGAAAGTATTCGTTTTTACAACATATTACACACATTGCCTAGGGATTGTATAAAATGCCTAGGTATCCCATAGAATGCCTAAGTGGCTTAGACAAAGTATAGAAAGTATTAGTTTTTACAACATATTACACACATTGCCTAGGCTTTGTATAAAATGCCTAGGTATTCTATAGAATGCCTAAGCGGTTTAGGCAAAGTATAGAAAGTATTAGTCTTTACAACATATTACACACATTGCCTAGGCATTGTATAAAATGCCTAGATATTCTATAGAATGCCTAAGCGGCTTAGGCAAAGTATAGAAAGTATTAGTTTTTACAACATATTACACACAATGCCTAGGCATTGTATAAAATGCCTAGGTATTCTACAGAATGCCTAAGCGGCTTAGGCAAAGTATAGAAAATATTAGTTTTTACAACATATTACACACATTGCCTAGGGATTGTATAAAATGCCAAGGCTTTCTATGGAATGTCTAAGCGGCTTAGGCAAAGCATAGAAAGTATTAGTTTTTACAACATATTACACACATTGCCTAGGCATTGTATAAAATGCCTAGGTATTCTATAGAATGCCTAAGTGGCTTAGGCAAAGTATAGAAAGTATTAGTTTTTACAACAAATTACACACATTGCCTACGCATTGTATAAAATGCCAAGGCATTCTATAGTATGCCTAAGCGGCTTAGGCAAAGTATAGAAAGTATTAGTTTTTACAGCATATTACACACATTGCCTAGGCATTGTATAAAATGCCAAGGCATTCTATAGAATGCCTAAGCGGCTTAGGCAAAGTATAGAAAGTATTAGTTTTTACAGCATATTACACACATTGCCTAGGCATTGTATAAAATGCCTAGGTATTCTACAGAATGCCTAAGCGGCTTAGGCAAAGTATAGAAAGTATTAGTTTTTACAGCATATTACACACATTGCCTAGGCATTGTATAAAATGCCAAGGCATTCTATAGAATGCCTAAGCGGCTTAGGCAAAGTATAGAAAGTATTAGTTTTTACAGCATATTACACACATTGCCTAGGCATTGTATAATATGCCTAGGTATTCTACAGAATGCCTAAGCGGCTTAGGCAAAGTATAGAAAGTATTAGTTTTTACAGCATATTACACACATTGCCTAGGCATTGTATAAAATGCCTAGGTATTCTACAGAATGCCTAAGCGGCTTAGGCAAAGTATAGAAAGTATTAGTTTTTACAGCATATTACACACATTGCCTAGGCATTGTATAAAATGCCAAGGCATTCTATAGAATGCCTAAGCGGCTTAGGCAAAGTATAGAAAGTATTAGTTTTTACAGCATATTACACACATTGCCTAGGCATTGTATAATATGCCTAGGTATTCTACAGAATGCCTAAGCGGCTTAGGCAAAGTATAGAAAGTATTAGTTTTTACAACATATTACACACATTGCCTAGGCATTGTATAAAATGCCAAGGCATTCTATAGAATGCCTAAGCAGCTTAGGCAAAGTATAGAAAGTATTAGTTTTTACAACAAATTACACACATTGCCTACGCATTGTATAAAATGCCAAGGCATTCTATAGTATGCCTAAGCGGCTTAGGCAAAGTATAGAAAGTATTAGTTTTTACAGCATATTACACACATTGCCTAGGCATTGTATAAAATGCCAAGGCATTCTATAGAATGCCTAAGCGGCTTAGGCAAAGTATAGAAAGTATTAGTTTTTACAGCATATTACACACATTGCCTAGGCATTGTATAAAATGCCTAGGTATTCTACAGAATGCCTAAGCGGCTTAGGCAAAGTATAGAAAGTATTAGTTTTTACAACATATTACACACATTGCCTAGGGATTGTATAAAATGCCTAGGTATTCCATAGAATGCCTAAGTGGCTTAGACAAAGTATAGAAAGTATTAGTTTTTACAACATATTACACACATTGCCTAGGCTTTGTATAAAATGCCTAGGTATTCTATAGAATGCCTAAGCGGTTTAGGCAAAGTATAGAAAGTATTAGTCTTTACAACATATTACACACATTGCCTAGGCATTGTATAAAATGCCTAGATATTCTATAGAATGCCTAAGCGGCTTAGGCAAAGTATAGAAAGTATTAGTTTTTACAACATATTACACACATTGCCTAGGCATTGTATAAAATGCCTAGGTATTCTATAGAATGTCTAAGCGGCTTAGGCAAAGTATAGAAAGTATTAGTTTTTACAACAAATTACACACATTGCCTAGGCATTGTATAAAATGCCTAGGTATTCTATAGAATGCCTAAGTGGCTTAGGCAAAGTATAGAAAGTATTAGTTTTTACAACAAATTACACACATTGCCTACGCATTGTATAAAATGCCAAGGCATTCTATAGTATGCCTAAGCGGGTTAGGCAAAGTATAGAAAGTATTAGTTTTTACAGCATATTACACACATTGCCTAGGCATTGTATAAAATGCCAAGGCATTCTATAGAATGCCTAAGCGGCTTAGGCAAAGTATAGAAAGTATTAGTTTTTACAGCATATTACACACATTGCCTAGGCATTGTATAAAATGCCTAGGTATTCTACAGAATGCCTAAGCGGCTTAGGCAAAGTATAGAAAGTATTAGTTTTTACAACATATTACACACATTGCCTAGGGATTGTATAAAATGCCTAGGTATTCCATAGAATGCCTAATTGGCTTAGACAAAGTATAGAAAGTATTAGTTTTTACAACATATTACACACATTGCCTAGGCTTTGTATAAAATGCCTAGGTATTCTATAGAATGCCTAAGCGGTTTAGGCAAAGTATAGAAAGTATTAGTCTTTACAACATGTTACACACATTGCCTAGGCATTGTATAAAATGCCTAGATATTCTATAGAATGCCTAAGCGGCTTAGGCAAAGTATAGAAAGTATTAGTTTTTACAACATATTACACACATTGCCTAGGCATTGTATAAAATGCCTAGGTATTCTACAGAATGCCTAAGCGGCTTAGGCAAAGTATAGAAAATATTAGTTTTTACAACATATTACACACATTGCCTAGGGATTGTATAAAATGCCAAGGCATTCTATAGAATGCCTAAGCGGCTTAGGCAAAGTATAGAAAGTATTAGTTTTTACAGCATATTACACACATTGCCTAGGCATTGTATAAAATGCCTAGGTATTCTATAGAATGTCTAAGCGGCTTAGGCAAAGTATAGAAAGTATTCGTTTTTACAACATATTACACACATTGCCTAGGGATTGTATAAAATGCCTAGGTATCCCATAGAATGCCTAAGTGGCTTAGACAAAGTATAGAAAGTATTAGTTTTTACAACATATTACACACATTGCCTAGGCTTTGTATAAAATGCCTAGGTATTCTATAGAATGCCTAAGCGGTTTAGGCAAAGTATAGAAAGTATTAGTCTTTACAACATATTACACACATTGCCTAGGCATTGTATAAAATGCCTAGATATTCTATAGAATGCCTAAGCGGCTTAGGCAAAGTATAGAAAGTATTAGTTTTTACAACATATTACACACAATGCCTAGGCATTGTATAAAATGCCTAGGTATTCTACAGAATGCCTAAGCGGCTTAGGCAAAGTATAGAAAATATTAGTTTTTACAACATATTACACACATTGCCTAGGGATTGTATAAAATGCCAAGGCTTTCTATAGAATGCCTAAGCGGCTTAGGCAAAGTATAGAAAGTATTAGTTTTTACAGCATATTACACACATTGCCTAGGCATTGTATAATATGCCTAGGTATTCTATAGAATGTCTAAGCGGCTTAGGCAAAGTATAGAAAGTATTCGTTTTTACAGCATATTACACACATTGCCTAGGCATTGTATAAAATGCCAAGGCATTCTATAGAATGCCTAAGCGGCTTAGGCAAAGTATAGAAAGTATTAGTTTTTACAACATATTACACACATTGCCTAGGGATTGTATAAAATGCCTAGGCATTCTATAGAATGCCTAAGCGGCTTAGGCAAAGTATAGAAAGTATTAGTTTTTACAGCATATTACACACATTGCCTAGGCATTGTATAAAATGCCTAGGTATTCTATAGAATGTCTAAGCGGCTTAGGCAAAGTATAGAAAGTATTAGTTTTTACAACAAATTACACACATTGCCTAGGCATTGTATAAAATGCCTAGGTATTCTATAGAATGCCTAAGCGGCTTAGGCAAAGTATAGAAAGTATTAGTTTTTACAACATATTACACACATTGCCTAGGCATTGTATAAAATGCCTAGGTATTCTATAGAATGCCTAAGTGGCTTAGGCAAAGTATAGAAAGTATTAGTTTTTACAACAAATTACACACATTGCCTACGCATTGTATAAAATGCCAAGGCATTCTATAGTATGCCTAAGCGGCTTAGGCAAAGTATAGAAAGTATTAGTTTTTACAGCATATTACACACATTGCCTAGGCATTGTATAAAATGCCAAGGCATTCTATAGAATGCCTAAGCGGCTTAGGCAAAGTATAGAAAGTATTAGTTTTTACAGCATATTACACACATTGCCTAGGCATTGTATAAAATGCCTAGGTATTCTACAGAATGCCTAAGCGGCTTAGGCAAAGTATAGAAAGTATTAGTTTTTACAACATATTACACACATTGCCTAGGGATTGTATAAAATGCCTAGGTATTCCATAGAATGCCTAAGTGGCTTAGACAAAGTATAGAAAGTATTAGTTTTTACAACATATTACACACATTGCCTAGGCTTTGTATAAAATGCCTAGGTATTCTATAGAATGCCTAAGCGGTTTAGGCAAAGTATAGAAAGTATTAGTCTTTACAACATATTACACACATTGCCTAGGCATTGTATAAAATGCCTAGATATTCTATAGAATGCCTAAGCGGCTTAGGCAAAGTATAGAAAGTATTAGTTTTTACAACATATTACACACATTGCCTAGGCATTGTATAAAATGCCTAGGTATTCTATAGAATGTCTAAGCAGCTTAGGCAAAGTATAGAAAGTATTAGTTTTTACAACATATTACACACATTGCCTAGGGATTGTATAAAATGCCTAGGCATTCTATAGAATGCCTAAGCGGCTTAGGCAAAGTATAGAAAGTATTAGTTTTTACAGCATATTACACACATTGCCTAGGCATTGTATAAAATGCCTAGGTATTCTATAGAATGTCTAAGCGGCTTAGGCAAAGGATAGAAAGTATTAGTTTTTACAACAAATTACACACATTGCCTAGGCATTGTATAAAATGCCTAGGTATTCTATAGAATGCCTAAGCGGCTTAGGCAAAGTATAGAAAGTATTAGTTTTTACAACATATTACACACATTGCCTAGGCATTGTATAAAATGCCTAGGTATTCTATAGAATGCCTAAGTGGCTTAGGCAAAGTATAGAAAGTATTAGTTTTTACAACAAATTACACACATTGCCTACGCATTGTATAAAATGCCAAGGCATTCTATAGTATGCCTAAGCGGCTTAGGCAAAGTATAGAAAGTATTAGTTTTTACAGCATATTACACACATTGCCTAGGCATTGTATAAAATGCCAAGGCATTCTATAGAATGCCTAAGCGGCTTAGGCAAAGTATAGAAAGTATTAGTTTTTACAGCATATTACACACATTGCCTAGGCATTGTATAAAATGCCTAGGTATTCTACAGAATGCCTAAGCGGCTTAGGCAAAGTATAGAAAGTATTAGTTTTTACAACATATTACACACATTGCCTAGGGATTGTATAAAATGCCTGGGTATTCCATAGAATGCCTAATTGGCTTAGACAAAGTATAGAAAGTATTAGTTTTTACAACATATTACACACATTGCCTAGGCTTTGTATAAAATGCCTAGGTATTCTATAGAATGCCTAAGCGGTTTAGGCAAAGTATAGAAAGTATTAGTCTTTACAACATATTACACACATTGCCTAGGCATTGTATAAAATGCCTAGATATTCTATAGAATGCCTACGCGGCTTAGGCAAAGTATAGAAAGTATTAGTTTTTACAACATATTACACACATTGCCTAGGCATTGTATAAAATGCCTAGGTATTCTACAGAATGCCTAAGCGGCTTAGGCAAAGTATAGAAAATATTAGTTTTTACAACATATTACACACATTGCCTAGGGATTGTATAAAATGCCAAGGCATTCTATAGAATGCCTAAGCGGCTTAGGCAAAGTATAGAAAGTATTAGTTTTTACAGCATATTACACACATTGCCTAGGCATTGTATAAAATGCCTAGGTATTCTATAGAATGTCTAAGCGGCTTAGGCAAAGTATAGAAAGTATTCGTTTTTACAACATATTACACACATTGCCTAGGGATTGTATAAAATGCCTAGGTATCCCATAGAATGCCTAAGTGGCTTAGACAAAGTATAGAAAGTATTAGTTTTTACAACATATTACACACATTGCCTAGGCTTTGTATAAAATGCCTAGGTATTCTATAGAATGCCTAAGCGGTTTAGGCAAAGTATAGAAAGTATTAGTCTTTACAACATATTACACACATTGCCTAGGCATTGTATAAAATGCCTAGATATTCTATAGAATGCCTAAGCGGCTTAGGCAAAGTATAGAAAGTATTAGTTTTTACAACATATTACACACAATGCCTAGGCATTGTATAAAATGCCTAGGTATTCTACAGAATGCCTAAGCGGCTTAGGCAAAGTATAGAAAATATTAGTTTTTACAACATATTACACACATTGCCTAGGGATTGTATAAAATGCCAAGGCTTTCTATAGAATGCCTAAGCGGCTTAGGCAAAGTATAGAAAGTATTAGTTTTTACAGCATATTACACACATTGCCTAGGCATTGTATAAAATGCCTAGGTATTCTATAGAATGTCTAAGCGGCTTAGGCAAAGTATAGAAAGTATTCGTTTTTACAGCATATTACACACATTGCCTAGGCATTGTATAAAATGCCAAGGCATTCTATAGAATGCCTAAGCAGCTTAGGCAAAGTATAGAAAGTATTAGTTTTTACAACATATTACACACATTGCCTAGGGATTGTGTAAAATGCCTAGGCATTCTATAGAATGCCTAAGCGGCTTAGGCAAAGTATAGAAAGTATTAGTTTTTACAGCATATTACACACATTGCCTAGGCATTGTATAAAATGCCTAGGTATTCTATAGAATGTCTAAGCGGCTTAGGCAAAGTATAGAAAGTATTAGTTTTTACAACAAATTACACACATTGCCTAGGCATTGTATAAAATGCCTAGGTATTCTATGGAATGTCTAAGCGGCTTAGGCAAAGCATAGAAAGTATTAGTTTTTACAACATATTACACACATTGCCTAGGCATTGTATAAAATGCCTAGGTATTCTATAGAATGCCTAAGTGGCTTAGGCAAAGTATAGAAAGTATTAGTTTTTACAACATATTACACACATTGCCTAGGCATTGTATAAAATGCCTAGGTATTCTATAGAATGCCTAAGTGGCTTAGGCAAAGTATAGAAAGTATTAGTTTTTACAACAAATTACACACATTGCCTACGCATTGTATAAAATGCCAAGGCATTCTATAGTATGCCTAAGCGGCTTAGGCAAAGTATAGAAAGTATTAGTTTTTACAGCATATTACACACATTGCCTAGGCATTGTATAAAATGCCAAGGCATTCTATAGAATGCCTAAGCGGCTTAGGCAAAGTATAGAAAGTATTAGTTTTTACAGCATATTACACACATTGCCTAGGCATTGTATAAAATGCCTAGGTATTCTACAGAATGCCTAAGCGGCTTAGGCAAAGTATAGAAAGTATTAGTTTTTACAACATATTACACACATTGCCTAGGGATTGTATAAAATGCCTGGGTATTCCATAGAATGCCTAATTGGCTTAGACAAAGTATAGAAAGTATTAGTTTTTACAACATATTACACACATTGCCTAGGCTTTGTATAAAATGCCTAGGTATTCTATAGAATGCCTAAGCGGTTTAGGCAAAGTATAGAAAGTATTAGTCTTTACAACATATTACACACATTGCCTAGGCATTGTATAAAATGCCTAGATATTCTATAGAATGCCTACGCGGCTTAGGCAAAGTATAGAAAGTATTAGTTTTTACAACATATTACACACATTGCCTAGGCATTGTATAAAATGCCTAGGTATTCTACAGAATGCCTAAGCGGCTTAGGCAAAGTATAGAAAATATTAGTTTTTACAACATATTACACACATTGCCTAGGGATTGTATAAAATGCCAAGGCATTCTATAGAATGCCTAAGCGGCTTAGGCAAAGTATAGAAAGTATTAGTTTTTACAGCATATTACACACATTGCCTAGGCATTGTATAAAATGCCTAGGTATTCTATAGAATGCCTAAGCGGCTTAGGCAAAGTATAGAAAGTATTAGTTTTTACAACATATTACACACATTGCCTAGGCATTGTATAAAATGCCTAGGTATTCTATAGAATGCCTAAGTGGCTTAGGCAAAGTATAGAAAGTATTAGTTTTTACAACAAATTACACACATTGCCTACGCATTGTATAAAATGCCAAGGCATTCTATAGTATGCCTAAGCGGCTTAGGCAAAGTATAGAAAGTATTAGTTTTTACAGCATATTACACACATTGCCTAGGCATTGTATAAAATGCCAAGGCATTCTATAGAATGCCTAAGCGGCTTAGGCAAAGTATAGAAAGTATTAGTTTTTACAGCATATTACACACATTGCCTAGGCATTGTATAAAATGCCTAGGTATTCTACAGAATGCCTAAGCGGCTTAGGCAAAGTATAGAAAGTATTAGTTTTTACAACATATTACACACATTGCCTAGGGATTGTATAAAATGCCTAGGTATTCCATAGAATGCCTAAGTGGCTTAGACAAAGTATAGAAAGTATTAGTTTTTACAACATATTACACACATTGCCTAGGCTTTGTATAAAATGCCTAGGTATTCTATAGAATGCCTAAGCGGTTTAGGCAAAGTATAGAAAGTATTAGTCTTTACAACATATTACACACATTGCCTAGGCATTGTATAAAATGCCTAGATATTCTATAGAATGCCTAAGCGGCTTAGGCAAAGTATAGAAAGTATTAGTTTTTACAACATATTACACACATTGCCTAGGCATTGTATAAAATGCCTAGGTATTCTATAGAATGTCTAAGCAGCTTAGGCAAAGTATAGAAAGTATTAGTTTTTACAACATATTACACACATTGCCTAGGGATTGTATAAAATGCCTAGGCATTCTATAGAATGCCTAAGCGGCTTAGGCAAAGTATAGAAAGTATTAGTTTTTACAGCATATTACACACATTGCCTAGGCATTGTATAAAATGCCTAGGTATTCTATAGAATGTCTAAGCGGCTTAGGCAAAGGATAGAAAGTATTAGTTTTTACAACAAATTACACACATTGCCTAGGCATTGTATAAAATGCCTAGGTATTCTATAGAATGCCTAAGCGGCTTAGGCAAAGTATAGAAAGTATTAGTTTTTACAACATATTACACACATTGCCTAGGCATTGTATAAAATGCCTAGGTATTCTATAGAATGCCTAAGTGGCTTAGGCAAAGTATAGAAAGTATTAGTTTTTACAACAAATTACACACATTGCCTACGCATTGTATAAAATGCCAAGGCATTCTATAGTATGCCTAAGCGGCTTAGGCAAAGTATAGAAAGTATTAGTTTTTACAGCATATTACACACATTGCCTAGGCATTGTATAAAATGCCAAGGCATTCTATAGAATGCCTAAGCGGCTTAGGCAAAGTATAGAAAGTATTAGTTTTTACAGCATATTACACACATTGCCTAGGCATTGTATAAAATGCCTAGGTATTCTACAGAATGCCTAAGCGGCTTAGGCAAAGTATAGAAAGTATTAGTTTTTACAACATATTACACACATTGCCTAGGGATTGTATAAAATGCCTGGGTATTCCATAGAATGCCTAATTGGCTTAGACAAAGTATAGAAAGTATTAGTTTTTACAACATATTACACACATTGCCTAGGCTTTGTATAAAATGCCTAGGTATTCTATAGAATGCCTAAGCGGTTTAGGCAAAGTATAGAAAGTATTAGTCTTTACAACATATTACACACATTGCCTAGGCATTGTATAAAATGCCTAGATATTCTATAGAATGCCTACGCGGCTTAGGCAAAGTATAGAAAGTATTAGTTTTTACAACATATTACACACATTGCCTAGGCATTGTATAAAATGCCTAGGTATTCTACAGAATGCCTAAGCGGCTTAGGCAAAGTATAGAAAATATTAGTTTTTACAACATATTACACACATTGCCTAGGGATTGTATAAAATGCCAAGGCATTCTATAGAATGCCTAAGCGGCTTAGGCAAAGTATAGAAAGTATTAGTTTTTACAGCATATTACACACATTGCCTAGGCATTGTATAAAATGCCTAGGTATTCTATAGAATGTCTAAGCGGCTTAGGCAAAGTATAGAAAGTATTCGTTTTTACAACATATTACACACATTGCCTAGGGATTGTATAAAATGCCTAGGTATCCCATAGAATGCCTAAGTGGCTTAGACAAAGTATAGAAAGTATTAGTTTTTACAACATATTACACACATTGCCTAGGCTTTGTATAAAATGCCTAGGTATTCTATAGAATGCCTAAGCGGTTTAGGCAAAGTATAGAAAGTATTAGTCTTTACAACATATTACACACATTGCCTAGGCATTGTATAAAATGCCTAGATATTCTATAGAATGCCTAAGCGGCTTAGGCAAAGTATAGAAAGTATTAGTTTTTACAACATATTACACACAATGCCTAGGCATTGTATAAAATGCCTAGGTATTCTACAGAATGCCTAAGCGGCTTAGGCAAAGTATAGAAAATATTAGTTTTTACAACATATTACACACATTGCCTAGGGATTGTATAAAATGCCAAGGCTTTCTATAGAATGCCTAAGCGGCTTAGGCAAAGTATAGAAAGTATTAGTTTTTACAGCATATTACACACATTGCCTAGGCATTGTATAAAATGCCTAGGTATTCTATAGAATGTCTAAGCGGCTTAGGCAAAGTATAGAAAGTATTCGTTTTTACAGCATATTACACACATTGCCTAGGCATTGTATAAAATGCCAAGGCATTCTATAGAATGCCTAAGCAGCTTAGGCAAAGTATAGAAAGTATTAGTTTTTACAACATATTACACACATTGCCTAGGGATTGTGTAAAATGCCTAGGCATTCTATAGAATGCCTAAGCGGCTTAGGCAAAGTATAGAAAGTATTAGTTTTTACAGCATATTACACACATTGCCTAGGCATTGTATAAAATGCCTAGGTATTCTATAGAATGTCTAAGCGGCTTAGGCAAAGTATAGAAAGTATTAGTTTTTACAACAAATTACACACATTGCCTAGGCATTGTATAAAATGCCTAGGTATTCTATGGAATGTCTAAGCGGCTTAGGCAAAGCATAGAAAGTATTAGTTTTTACAACATATTACACACATTGCCTAGGCATTGTATAAAATGCCTAGGTATTCTATAGAATGCCTAAGTGGCTTAGGCAAAGTATAGAAAGTATTAGTTTTTACAACATATTACACACATTGCCTAGGCATTGTATAAAATGCCTAGGTATTCTATAGAATGCCTAAGTGGCTTAGGCAAAGTATAGAAAGTATTAGTTTTTACAACAAATTACACACATTGCCTACGCATTGTATAAAATGCCAAGGCATTCTATAGTATGCCTAAGCGGCTTAGGCAAAGTATAGAAAGTATTAGTTTTTACAGCATATTACACACATTGCCTAGGCATTGTATAAAATGCCAAGGCATTCTATAGAATGCCTAAGCGGCTTAGGCAAAGTATAGAAAGTATTAGTTTTTACAGCATATTACACACATTGCCTAGGCATTGTATAAAATGCCTAGGTATTCTACAGAATGCCTAAGCGGCTTAGGCAAAGTATAGAAAGTATTAGTTTTTACAACATATTACACACATTGCCTAGGGATTGTATAAAATGCCTGGGTATTCCATAGAATGCCTAATTGGCTTAGACAAAGTATAGAAAGTATTAGTTTTTACAACATATTACACACATTGCCTAGGCTTTGTATAAAATGCCTAGGTATTCTATAGAATGCCTAAGCGGTTTAGGCAAAGTATAGAAAGTATTAGTCTTTACAACATATTACACACATTGCCTAGGCATTGTATAAAATGCCTAGATATTCTATAGAATGCCTACGCGGCTTAGGCAAAGTATAGAAAGTATTAGTTTTTACAACATATTACACACATTGCCTAGGCATTGTATAAAATGCCTAGGTATTCTACAGAATGCCTAAGCGGCTTAGGCAAAGTATAGAAAATATTAGTTTTTACAACATATTACACACATTGCCTAGGGATTGTATAAAATGCCAAGGCATTCTATAGAATGCCTAAGCGGCTTAGGCAAAGTATAGAAAGTATTAGTTTTTACAGCATATTACACACATTGCCTAGGCATTGTATAAAATGCCTAGGTATTCTATAGAATGTCTAAGCGGCTTAGGCAAAGTATAGAAAGTATTCGTTTTTACAACATATTACACACATTGCCTAGGGATTGTATAAAATGCCTAGGTATCCCATAGAATGCCTAAGTGGCTTAGACAAAGTATAGAAAGTATTAGTTTTTACAACATATTACACACATTGCCTAGGCTTTGTATAAAATGCCTAGGTATTCTATAGAATGCCTAAGCGGTTTAGGCAAAGTATAGAAAGTATTAGTCTTTACAACATATTACACACATTGCCTAGGCATTGTATAAAATGCCTAGATATTCTATAGAATGCCTAAGCGGCTTAGGCAAAGTATAGAAAGTATTAGTTTTTACAACATATTACACACAATGCCTAGGCATTGTATAAAATGCCTAGGTATTCTACAGAATGCCTAAGCGGCTTAGGCAAAGTATAGAAAATATTAGTTTTTACAACATATTACACACATTGCCTAGGGATTGTATAAAATGCCAAGGCTTTCTATAGAATGCCTAAGCGGCTTAGGCAAAGTATAGAAAGTATTAGTTTTTACAGCATATTACACACATTGCCTAGGCATTGTATAAAATGCCTAGGTATTCTATAGAATGTCTAAGCGGCTTAGGCAAAGTATAGAAAGTATTCGTTTTTACAGCATATTACACACATTGCCTAGGCATTGTATAAAATGCCAAGGCATTCTATAGAATGCCTAAGCAGCTTAGGCAAAGTATAGAAAGTATTAGTTTTTACAACATATTACACACATTGCCTAGGGATTGTGTAAAATGCCTAGGCATTCTATAGAATGCCTAAGCGGCTTAGGCAAAGTATAGAAAGTATTAGTTTTTACAGCATATTACACACATTGCCTAGGCATTGTATAAAATGCCTAGGTATTCTATAGAATGTCTAAGCGGCTTAGGCAAAGTATAGAAAGTATTAGTTTTTACAACAAATTACACACATTGCCTAGGCATTGTATAAAATGCCTAGGTATTCTATGGAATGTCTAAGCGGCTTAGGCAAAGCATAGAAAGTATTAGTTTTTACAACATATTACACACATTGCCTAGGCATTGTATAAAATGCCTAGGTATTCTACAGAATGCCTAAGCGGCTTAGGCAAAGTATAGAAAGTATTAGTTTTTACAGCATATTACACACATTGCCTAGGCATTGTATAAAATGCCTAGGTATTCTACAGAATGCCTAAGCGGCTTAGGCAAAGTATAGAAAGTATTAGTTTTTACAACATATTACACACATTGCCTAGGGATTGTATAAAATGCCTAGGTATTCCATAGAATGCCTAAGTGGCTTAAACAAAGTATAGAAAGTATTAGTTTTTACAACATATTACACACATTGCCTAGGCTTTGTATAAAATGCCTAGGTATTCCATAGAATGCCTAAGCGGTTTAGGCAAAGTATAGAAAGTATTAGTCTTTACAACATATTACACACATTGCCTAGGGATTGTATAAAATGCCTAGGTATTCTATAGAATGCCTAAGCGGCTTAGGCAAATTATAGAAAGTATTAGTTTTTACAGCATATTACGCACATTGCCTAGGGATTGTATAAAATTCCTAGGAATTCTATAGAATGCCTGAGCGGTTTAGGCAAAGTATAGAAAGTATTAGTCTTTACAACATATTACACACATTGCCTAGGCATTGTATAAAATGCCTAGATATTCTATAGAATGCCTAAGCGGCATAGGCAAAGTATAGAAAGTATTAGTTTTTACAACATATTACACACATTGCCTAGGCATTGTATAAAATGCCTAGATATTCTATAGAATGCCTAAGCGGCATAGGCAAAGTATAGAAAGTATTAGTTTTTACAACATATTACACACATTGCCTAGGCATTGTATAAAATGCCTAGGTATTCTATAGAATGCCTGTTGATCATTTGGCATTGTACAAAATTAAAAAGGTTTTGAATTTACTCTATACACTTTAAACTAGGTAATTTGAAAACTGGTTTAAAAAAATTGGTTAAAAACAAGCTCTTTTCGTACGGTAAACAATTTATTTAAAACAATATATTAAGTGAGATTGTTATTTACATATTTATAGCTACTTGTTGGAGCAGGGCTGAGTACTTAGAATTGCATTTTCCTTGCTCTTAATCACGTTTACATTTCCTACACTGACACTTTGCCTTACATGAGGTCTTCACAAAACCTTGAACGTCCGCCGGTAGTTACTCCTACAAGCTACAAATCCTGTCTTTCATAGTTTGCCTAAAGCCCAGTAGGGATTCTATATAATACCTAGGGAAGGTATGAAATACGCTTTGTTTCATACATTGCCGGCTGGATTTAGGCGTTCTATAGAATGCCCGATTTTATACATTGCCGGTAGCATATATACAACAGTCTCAGTTTTTCTTGTTTAATAAACTGAGTAATTTTATGATAAATGATAAAATATTTAAAAAAATACTTGTTTTTTATTAGGTAAAACCATTCCCTTTTCTGGGATATTTTATTTGTAAACTGGCTCAAATTATTCGATTAATAAAGACATTCATATCAAGGTCGACTTTGCTGAATCGATAAACCGATCTAGAGCTAATATATTGGGAAGTGATAGCGTCATCTGATTCACGTATTTTCCCCGAGAGACTGAGTAGAATTTAGTGACTCCACCCGAAGTTGTGATGCTGATAGAGATGTGATAAGCTGACAAATTAGGGGTGAGTTTGGAAAGCCATGATAGTCTCTGCCCTTGACTTTACCACCGCTGGTCTAAAACATTAACACAACTCATTCAGGAAGTAATCCTTGATATGTTGAACATTGTTGATTAAAGCATTATATAGACACACATTCACAAATTGTGTCTTAACGCGTTGCCTCCAACCCTCAAATAAATCTTGCCGCGCACGGTAGCTTTAAAAAAAACTTAATTTTTATGACTTTTCATGGACTTGACTATTACAATATTAGTGTTAATAACTACATTGACTCTTCATCGAGTGGGATCTGATAGGATCCGCTTGCAAAATCGATGGCTATGAAGACGTTGCATCCTTTTAATTTATTAAGAATATCTTCAATATTTGGAAGGGTCCAAACATTCCAATCCAAGGTCCTAAGAACAATAGTCAATGCTCCGTTCTGTGTTTCCAACCTTAACCTCCAAAAAGACCTCAATATCCCACTCGTTAATGATGTTGTATTATCCAGATACTAACGTTTCGACCGTAAACATTCCACTCATTGGCCCTATAGAGCGTCACCAACCCACTCTCTCCAGCAAGGTGACTCAGAAGACAGTGGCCCAGAGATCTGCTGCAGTACGAATTAGGTACACTCGTGTCGCATTAGTGAATTGTTAGCAATGACTTTCTCTTCCTTCAAGTACGCCAATGTCTGTGGCTCAATGATCTCTCTTCGAGTCCAGCGACTGTTTGGAGGAGAAGAGAGCTTTGGTAGGCCCCTCTCAACGTCATCTCAAGTCCTCAAAGTCCATCTCACGTTAATCGAGGATGATGTTGGAAGGCCTGGAGCACAAAACCTTCTCATTGTATCATATCATCATAGTTCCAGATTTATTCATATATAGAATGTACTGTAATATTAGACTGCGATATTACGCTCGCACAGCCACCTCCGGAACTATTGATCTAATTATCTGACAAAATTCCGACATAATGCATAATTTGTTGCTCTAGATTGCGCCCAATTACGATTTTGTTGCTCCAGCCATTTTCCAAGAAAATGTGGCTGTGCTACCGTAATATTACGCTATCACAGCCACGTTTTCTCGGAAACAGCTAGAGCAACAAATTCGTGAATAGGCACAATCTAGAAAAAGTCCGACTCGCAGGAACTGCGTCATCTTAGCGCGGTTCCAGTTTTTTTTTTTTTTTTTTTTTTTTTTTTTTTTTTTTTTTTTTTTTTTTTTTTTTTTTTTTTTCTTTTTTCTTTTTTTACGGCACATCTACATCTAGGTCATTAGCGCCGACATCCAGGGTGTAGCGAGGAATTTCACCAGCGAGCCGTGGGATGATAAAATTCCTGCCGGAGGTTGGGAATCGAACCCACCATCTCCCGCTTATGAATCCAAGGCGCTAGCCATTAGACCACGGGAGACCCCGGTTCCTGTTCATATCCCTATTCTCATTTGAAAAGCATAGAATAGAAACAGATAATATTTTCCTCGGCCTTTGTTCAAAGGGTTTTATGGCTATACCTGGGGTCAGGTCCACAAGACCCTAGAATCCTCTTCTACCGATACTTCATTTCATACGTTTCAATGAATTGGAAAATATCAAATAATTTCACACATTCCTGTGTTCTTTTACTATAGTAATAATTCTACAGATAAAATCAATTAAAAAATAAAATAAAAAAACCAACAGCATAAAGCCAATTGAAAATATTCAAAAGACGTCAACGAATCTTTTTCTCTTGGCAAGCTATATTTCTAACAATGAATTGTTTTTCTTATTTTGCCTAATCTGTTTTATTGTAAAATACATTATCCAACTATAAGCAATTAAAAAATAACAAGGAATAAAAACAGACAAAAAGAACAGTTCGAATAAGCAAAATCAATTACTTTAATGTTTTAAGCACTTATTTCTCCGATTGACATCGCCTAATCAAAACTTTCATCAGAACCTTTTTTGTAGAGCATTAAGGAAGCTTTCTAATGGTATTCTTTCGTTTACCAAATTCTTAACCATTTTCGAGATATTAAGGAAAATATACAAAGTTACCAAAACTTTTTATGTCTGTTAATAAAATATTTTATTCTAACCCTTCCTTAACTCCAAACGTAACCAAAATTTCAACATATTACTTTTAATGAAAGTAGAACATGCAGAAAATGTTTCAACTGAATCCCATGATTCTAAGTACCCAAACCAAAAACGGTATTCAAAAACAATTTTCTCGAAAACGGTTAAAGCTATCGCCTTGAAAATGGTTTCATTCGTTTTCCTAGCCCAAGAAGCCTATAAAAAGAGTACTTACAAGCTTATGAACTCAAAAACGTAAGCGTTACGATTTTTTCTGCGCGAATTTTGCCCCAAACTCCATCTTCCAGTGGGCGGATTTTGCTGGTTAACGAACTTGACCTTTCATATTGGACGACTGATTTTTGTACCAAATTTCATCAAAATCAGACCATTCGTCTTCGATCTAGAGAGCGAACAGACAAATATATATATATATATATATATATATATATATATATATATAAATATATATATATATATATATATATATATATATATATGTAAAAATTTGAACCACCGTTATTTTCGGTCTCTAGGGGTTCTGAAACGCGAAATTTTCTTGTCGGCACTTCCGGATTGTTTCATTGTATCAACCTTATAAGCGGGGTTCCTCCCTATGGGGGAGGGAGGAACCGCGCTAATAATAATATTGCAGTAGCACAGCTACGTTTTCTCGGAAACGGCTAGAGCAACAAATTCGTGAATAGGCACAATCTAGAATAATAATAATGCAGTAGCACAGCTACGTTTTCTCGGAAACGGCTATAGCAACAAATTCGTGAATAGGCACAATCTAGAATAATAATATTGCAGTAGCACAGCTACGTTTTCTCGGAAACGGCTAGAGCAACAAATTCTTGAATAGGCACAATCTAGAATAATAATATTGCAGTAGCACAGCTACGTTTTCTCGGAAACGGCTAAAGCAACAAATTCTTGAATAGGCACAATCTAGAATAATAATATTGCAGTAGCACAGCTACGTTTTCTCGGAAACGGCTAGAGCAACAAATTCGTGAATAGGCACAATCTATAATAATAATATTGCAGTAGCACAGCTACGTTTTCTCGGAAACGGCTAGAACAACAAATTCGTGAATAGGCACAATCTAGAATAATAATATTGCAGTAGCACAGCTACGTTTTCTCGGAAACGGCTAGAGCAACAAATTCGTGAATAGGCACAATCTAGAATAATAATATTGCAGTAGCACAGCTACGTTTTCTCGGAAACGGCTATAGCAACAAATTCGTGAATAGGCACAATCTAGAATAATAATAATGCAGTAGCACAGCTACGTTTTCTCGGAAACGGCTAGAGCAACAAATTCGTGAATAGGCACAATCTAGAATAATAATATTGCAGTAGCACAGCTACGTTTTCTCGGAAACGGCTAGAGCAACAAATTCGTGAATAGGCACAATCTAGAATAATAATAATGCAGTAGCACAGCTACGTTTTCTCGGAAACGGCTAGAGCAACAAATTCGTGAATAGGCACAATCTAGAATAATAATAATGCAGTAGCACAGCTACGTTTTCTCGGAAACGGCTAGAGCAACAAATTCGTGAATAGGCACAATCTAGAATAATAATAATGCAGTAGCACAGCTACGTTTTCTCGGAAACGGCTAGAGCAACAAATTCGTGAATAGGCACAATCTAGAACAATAATATTGCAGTAGCACAGCTACGTTTTCTCGGAAACGGCTAGAGCAACAAATTCGTGAATAGGCACAATCTAGAATAATAATAATGCAGTAGCACAGCTACGTTTTCTCGGAAACGGCTAGAGCAACAAATTCGTGAATAGGCACAATCTAGAATAATAATATTGCAGTAGCACAGCTACGTTTTCTCGGAAACGGCTAGAGCAACAAATTCGTGAATAGGCACAATCTAGAATAATAATAATGCAGTAGCACAGCTACGTTTTCTCGGAAACGGCTAGAGCAACAAATTCGTGAATAGGCACAATCTAGAATAATAATATTGCAGTAGCACAGCTACGTTTTCTCGGAAACGGCTAGAGCAACAAATTCGTAAATAGGCACAATCTAGAATAATAATAATGCATTAGCACAGCTACGTTTTCTCGGAAACGGCTAGAGCAACAAATTCGTGAATAGGCACAATCTAGAATAATAATAATGCAGTAGCACAGCTACGTTTTCTCGGAAACGGCTAGAGCAACAAATTCGTGAATAGGCACAATCTAGAATAATAATAATGCAGTAGCACAGCTACGTTTTCTCGGAAATGGCTAGAGCAACAAATTCGTGAATAGGCACAATCTAGAATAATAATAATGCAGTAGCACAGCTACGTTTTCTCGGAAACGGCTAGAGCAACAAATTCGTGAATAGGCACAATCTAGAACAATAATATTGCAGTAGCACAGCTACGTTTTCTCGGAAACGGCTAGAGCAACAAATTCGTGAATAGGCACAATCTAGAATAATAATAATGCAGTAGCTCAGCTACGTTTTCTCGGAAACGGCTATAGCAACAAATTCGTGAATAGGCACAATCTAGAATAATAATATTGCAGTAGCACAGCTACGTTTTCTCGGAAACGGCTAGAGCAACAAATTCGTGAATAGGCACAATCTAGAATAATAATAATGCAGTAGCACAGCTACGTTTTCTCGGAAACGGCTAGAGCAACAAATTCGTGAATAGGCACAATCTAGAATAATAATATTGCAGTAGCACAGCTACGTTTTCTCGGAAACGGCTAGAGCAACAAATTCGTGAATAGGCACAATCTAGAATAATAATAATGCATTAGCACAGCTACGTTTTCTCGGAAACGGCTAGAGCAACAAATTCGTGAATAGGCACAATCTAGAATAATAATATTGCAGTAGCACAGCTACGTTTTCTCGGAAACGGCTAGAGCAACAAATTCGTGAATAGGCACAATCTAGAATAATAATATTGCAGTAGCACAGCTACGTTTTCTCGGAAACGGCTAGAGCAACAAATTCGTGAATAGGCACAATCTAGAATAATAATAATGCAGTAGCACAGCTACGTTTTCTCGGAAACGGCTAGAGCAACAAATTCGTGAATAGGCACAATCTAGAATAATAATAATGCAGTAGCACAGCTACGTTTTCTCGGAAACGGCTAGAGCAACAAATTCGTGAATAGGCACAATCTAGAATAATAATATTGCAGTAGCACAGCTACGTTTTCTCGGAAACGGCTAGAGCAACAAATTCGTGAATAGGCACAATCTAGAATAATAATAATGCAGTAGCACAGCTACGTTTTCTCGGAAACGGCTAGAGCAACAAATTCGTGAATAGGCACAATCTAGAATAATAATAATGCAGTAGCACAGCTACGTTTTCTCGGAAACGGCTAGAGCAACAAATTCGTGAATAGGCACAATCTAGAATAATAATATTGCAGTAGCACAGCTACGTTTTCTCGGAAACGGCTAGAGCAACAAATTCTTGAATAGGCAAAATCTAGAATAATAATATTGCAGTAGCACAGCTACGTTTTCTCGGAAACGGCTAGAGCAACAAATTCTTGAATAGGCACAATCTAGAATAATAATATTGCAGTAGCACAGCTACGTTTTCTCGGAAACGGCTAGAGCAACAAATTCGTGAATAGGCACAATCTATAATAATAATATTGCAGTAGCACAGCTACGTTTTCTCGGAAACGGCTAGAACAACAAATTCGTGAATAGGCACAATCTAGAATAATAATATTGCAGTAGCACAGCTACGTTTTCTCGGAAATGGCTAGAGCAACAAATTCGTGAATAGGCACAATCTAGAATAATAATATTGCAGTAGCACAGCTACGTTTTCTCGGAAACGGCTATAGCAACAAATTCGTGAATAGGCACAATCTAGAATAATAATAATGCAGTAGCACAGCTACGTTTTCTCGGAAACGGCTAGAGCAACAAATTCGTGAATAGGCACAATCTAGAATAATAATATTGCAGTAGCACAGCTACGTTTTCTCGGAAACGGCTAGAGCAACAAATTCGTGAATAGGCACAATCTAGAATAATAATAATGCAGTAGCACAGCTACGTTTTCTCGGAAACGGCTATAGCAACAAATTCGTGAATAGGCACAATCTAGAATAATAATAATGCAGTAGCACAGCTACGTTTTCTCGGAAACGGCTAGAGCAACAAATTCGTGAATAGGCACAATCTAGAATAATAATAATGCAGTAGCACAGCTACGTTTTCTCGGAAATGGCTAGAGCAACAAATTCGTGAATAGGCACAATCTAGAATAATAATAATGCAGTAGCACAGCTACGTTTTCTCGGAAACGGCTAGAGCAACAAATTCGTGAATAGGCACAATCTAGAACAATAATATTGCAGTAGCACAGCTACGTTTTCTCGGAAACGGCTAGAGCAACAAATTCGTGAATAGGCACAATCTAGAATAATAATAATGCAGTAGCTCAGCTACGTTTTCTCGGAAACGGCTATAGCAACAAATTCGTGAATACGCACAATCTAGAATAATAATATTGCAGTAGCACAGCTACGTTTTCTCGGAAACGGCTAGAGCAACAAATTCGTGAATAGGCACAATCTAGAATAATAATAATGCAGTAGCACAGCTACGTTTTCTCGGAAACGGCTAGAGCAACAAATTCGTGAATAGGCACAATCTAGAATAATAATATTGCAGTAGCACAGCTACGTTTTCTCGGAAACGGCTAGAGCAACAAATTCGTGAATAGGCACAATCTAGAATAATAATAATGCAGTAGCACAGCTACGTTTTCTCGGAAACGGCTAGAGCAACAAATTCGTGAATAGGCACAATCTAGAATAATAATATTGCAGTAGCACAGCTACGTTTTCTCGGAAACGGCTAGAGCAACAAATTCGTGAATAGGCACAATCTAGAATAATAATATTGCAGTAGCACAGCTACGTTTTCTCGGAAACGGCTAGAGCAACAAATTCGTGAATAGGCACAATCTAGAATAATAATAATGCAGTAGCACAGCTACGTTTTCTCGGAAACGGCTAGAGCAACAAATTCGTGAATAGGCACAATCTAGAATAATAATAATGCAGTAGCACAGCTACGTTTTCTCGGAAACGGCTAGAGCAACAAATTCGTGAATAGGCACAATCTAGAATAATAATATTGCAGTAGCACAGCTACGTTTTCTCGGAAACGGCTAGAGCAACAAATTCGTGAATAGGCACAATCTAGAATAATAATAATGCAGTAGCACAGCTACGTTTTCTCGGAAACGGCTAGAGCAACAAATTCGTGAATAGGCACAATCTAGAATATTAATAATGCAGTAGCACAGCTACGTTTTCTCGGAAACGGCTAGAGCAACAAATTCGTGAATAGGCACAATCTAGAATAATAATATTGCAGTAGCACAGCTACGTTTTCTCGGAAACGGCTAGAGCAACAAATTCTTGAATAGGCACAATCTAGAATAATAATATTGCAGTAGCACAGCTACGTTTTCTCGGAAACGGCTAGAGCAACAAATTCTTGAATAGGCACAATCTAGAATAATAATATTGCAGTAGCACAGCTACGTTTTCTCGGAAACGGCTAGAGCAACAAATTCGTGAATAGGCACAATCTATAATAATAATATTGCAGTAGCACAGCTACGTTTTCTCGGAAACGGCTAGAACAACAAATTCGTGAATAGGCACAATCTAGAATAATAATATTGCAGTAGCACAGCTACGTTTTCTCGGAAATGGCTAGAGCAACAAATTCGTGAATAGGCACAATCTAGAATAATAATATTGCAGTAGCACAGCTACGTTTTCTCGGAAACGGCTATAGCAACAAATTCGTGAATAGGCACAATCTAGAATAATAATAATGCAGTAGCACAGCTACGTTTTCTCGGAAACGGCTAGAGCAACAAATTCGTGAATAGGCACAATCTAGAATAATAATATTGCAGTAGCACAGCTACGTTTTCTCGGAAACGGCTAGAGCAACAAATTCGTGAATAGGCACAATCTAGAATAATAATAATGCAGTAGCACAGCTACGTTTTCTCGGAAACGGCTATAGCAACAAATTCGTGAATAGGCACAATCTAGAATAATAATAATGCAGTAGCACAGCTACGTTTTCTCGGAAACGGCTAGAGCAACAAATTCGTGAATAGGCACAATCTAGAATAATAATAATGCAGTAGCACAGCTACGTTTTCTCGGAAATGGCTAGAGCAACAAATTCGTGAATAGGCACAATCTAGAATAATAATAATGCAGTAGCACAGCTACGTTTTCTCGGAAACGGCTAGAGCAACAAATTCGTGAATAGGCACAATCTAGAACAATAATATTGCAGTAGCACAGCTACGTTTTCTCGGAAACGGCTAGAGCAACAAATTCGTGAATAGGCACAATCTAGAATAATAATAATGCAGTAGCTCAGCTACGTTTTCTCGGAAACGGCTATAGCAACAAATTCGTGAATAGGCACAATCTAGAATAATAATATTGCAGTAGCACAGCTACGTTTTCTCGGAAACGGCTAGAGCAACAAATTCGTGAATAGGCACAATCTAGAATAATAATAATGCAGTAGCACAGCTACGTTTTCTCGGAAACGGCTAGAGCAACAAATTCGTGAATAGGCACAATCTAGAATAATAATAATGCAGTAGCACAGCTACGTTTTCTCGGAAATGGCTAGAGCAACAAATTCGTGAATAGGCACAATCTAGAATAATAATAATGCAGTAGCACAGCTACGTTTTCTCGGAAACGGCTAGAGCAACAAATTCGTGAATAGGCACAATCTAGAACAATAATATTGCAGTAGCACAGCTACGTTTTCTCGGAAACGGCTAGAGCAACAAATTCGTGAATAGGCACAATCTAGAATAATAATAATGCAGTAGCTCAGCTACGTTTTCTCGGAAACGGCTATAGCAACAAATTCGTGAATAGGCACAATCTAGAATAATAATATTGCAGTAGCACAGCTACGTTTTCTCGGAAACGGCTAGAGCAACAAATTCGTGAATAGGCACAATCTAGAATAATAATAATGCAGTAGCACAGCTACGTTTTCTCGGAAACGGCTAGAGCAACAAATTCGTGAATAGGCACAATCTAGAATAATAATATTGCAGTAGCACAGCTACGTTTTCTCGGAAACGGCTAGAGCAACAAATTCGTGAATAGGCACAATCTAGAATAATAATAATGCAGTAGCACAGCTACGTTTTCTCGGAAACGGCTAGAGCAACAAATTCGTGAATAGGCACAATCTAGAATAATAATATTGCAGTAGCACAGCTACGTTTTCTCGGAAACGGCTAGAGCAACAAATTCGTGAATAGGCACAATCTAGAATAATAATAATGCAGTAGCACAGCTACGTTTTCTCGGAAACGGCTAGAGCAACAAATTCGTGAATAGGCACAATCTAGAATAATAATAATGCAGTAGCACAGCTACGTTTTCTCGGAAACGGCTAGAGCAACAAATTCGTGAATAGGCACAATCTAGAATAATAATAATGCAGTAGCACAGCTACGTTTTCTCGGAAACGGCTAGAGCAACAAATTCGTGAATAGGCACAATCTAGAATAATAATAATGCAGTAGCACAGCTACGTTTTCTCGGAAACGGCTAGAGCAACAAATTCGTGAATAGGCACAATCTAGAATAATAATATTGCAGTAGCACAGCTACGTTTTCTCGGAAACGGCTAGAGCAACAAATTCGTGAATAGGCACAATCTAGAATAATAATAATGCAGTAGCACAGCTACGTTTTCTCGGAAACGGCTAGAGCAACAAATTCGTGAATAGGCACAATCTAGAATAATAATAATGCAGTAGCACAGCTACGTTTTCTCGGAAACGGCTAGAGCAACAAATTCGTGAATAGGCACAATCTAGAATAATAATAATGCAGTAGCACAGCTACGTTTTCTCGGAAACGGCTAGAGCAACAAATTCGTGAATAGGCACAATCTAGAATAATAATAATGCAGTAGCACAGCTACGTTTTCTCGGAAACGGCTAGAGCAACAAATTTAAAAAGAGTCTAACAAATTAGCAACAAATTACAGAGTATGTTAGAATTTGGGGTTCTTATGTTGCTCTAATAGAGCTAAGGATAATCTAATCTTGATAAAATTCAGTACGAAAATACATACAGTCTCAATACAACAGTCGAAAATACAAGAAGCACGTTAACCACCTAATCGAAAATCCACATCAAGATTTTTAAAATTCAATACGGAGGATCGATCAGTACTAAATGCGTCAAATAGTGTAATAATTAACTTGTATTTTCACGAACACACCTTATTGCTATCTGAGTATCTCACTATCTTGCTTTCTGTCTCACTAACTTCCCATCACACTACTCGCTACCACAGTATCTCGCTTTATCACTATCGTAAAGCCCCGTATTGCTTTGCTCTTAGGATGAGATAAACCTAGTTTACAAGGATTTAGTGCTTGTCATTACGACTTGTCACTTGACAAAAGGCTTAGTGACTAGTGACAAGTAAGCATTGCCCCCGTGGTATAGGGGCTAATGCTTTGCATTCTAATGCTGCAGATGACGGTTCGAGTCAGCCTGCAGTAGGATTTTTTTCCCATTTCATGGACCGTTGAGAAAACTCCCAAGCTCCACCAAGGATGTCGGCGCTAATGACCCTGATATAAAAAAAAAATAAATAAAAAAAAACTAGGCATACTAGATTGACACCAAACGCTCGTTGAGCTTTTTTTTTTTTTTTTTTTTTCTTTTTTTTTTTTTACGGCGCATCTACATCTTGGCCATTAGCGCCGGGCTATCTATAGGTTGCCGCTCTTTTATAATGCCAACAGCGCGTGGTCGGTCACCCATTCAGGTACTGACCACGCCCGACCTTGCTTAACTTCGGTGATCTATGGGAACCGGTGTATTTAACGTGGCTATGGCCGTTGGCCGCTCGTTGAGCTGTTTGCAGTTTGCTGGAAAAGAACAACTGAGCAATAGAGTCATTTTACTGAGCTTACTCGTCGCTTAATGAATAACAGCGCTTCCTATAAACTTGCCGAACTTGCGAACAAATAAGGCAAAACATTATAGTGCATCAAAACATTTTTTGCAATTTCCGCGGCCTTTAAAATATCATAAGTCCATTGCATTTGGTTGTTGTGATCGGCCACAATTCTACCTATTAGTTTCACTTTTAGGGCATCACAAGCCTATGAATTCGTCAAATTATTGGAGAAGAATCCTAGGGCATCACAAGCCTATGAATTCGTCAAATTATTGGAGAAGAATCCTAGGGCATCACAAGCCTATGAATTCGTCAAATTATTGGAGAAGAATCCTAGGGCATCACAAGCCTATGAATTCGTCAAATTAATGGAGAAGAATCCTAGGGCATCACAAGCCTATGAATTCGTCAAATTATTGGAGAAGAATCCTAGGGCATCACAAGCCTATGAATTCGTCAAATTATTGGAGATGAATCCTAGGGCATCACAAGCCTATGAATTCGTCAAATTATTGGAGAAAGCCTATGAATTCGTCAAATTATTGGAGAAGAATCCTAGGGCATCACAAGCCTATGAATTCGTCAAATTATTGGAGAAGAATCCTAGGGCATCACAAGCCTATGAATTCGTCAAATTATTGGAGATTTATTGGAATCCTGACCTGTCGTGTCACAGTTCTTTACTAATTTGATTGCATTTAATATTTCCTATTTTTGTTATGAATTATAACTATTATTTAAGGGTTTTTTTTGTTGTTGTTTTTTTTACGGCGTATCTACAGCTTGGCCATTAGCGCCGGGCTATCTACAGGTAGCCGGCCTTTTATAATGCCAACAGCACGAGGTCAGGTCATTCAGGTTCTGGCCACGCCCGACGTTGCTTAACTTCGGTGATCTACGGGAAACGGTGTATTCAACGTAGCTATGGCCGTTGGCAGTTAAGGGAATTATATAATATATAATTCTCTTAAATATATACATATATATTTATATATATATATATATATATATATATATATATATATATATATATATAGATAGATAGATAGATAGATAGTGCATCATAAAGTATTCGGGGTATACGCGACCGCTCTCGTATGTCACAGGGAATCGCCGGGTTACCACCCTCTTCTAGCCAGGATAGGGCTGATGTCTTTACTAAAGAAAATCCACCACACCATAGTGGGAATCGAACCCACGACACTTGACACGGAGTGTTAAGTGCTCACACCTCAACAATCTAGGCCGCCGGGCCTCCTAAAGTTTTCATTATCTCCAATTTAAGAAATATTTAGGTGTAATTATTCTCAAATCACATCGGGGATAAATACACTTTGAAAAGGCACGAAGATAATGGAGTTAATGAGAATCGGACATTTATTATAGAGTAAACAAACGTATGGATCGACTCATTCATTTGTGGAACAAATTTGACGACATAGAGAAACAAGAGGAAGAGGAACAAAAGTAATTTTGTTCCCAACAAACCTTCGGCCCTCTAATTGTTCCCATAAAGTTACGTCCAATTGTCTACATTTTTTGCCGACAATTTCACACTAAATTGAAAGTAAATTGGAGCAGAAAATGTAACATAGTTCAGTCAGAACAGCAAAATAAGTCTTGTCAATTTATTGGTTACTGTTTCTATTATATTCTGGGCTGTTCAATTTAATTGTAGTTAAATTATTTCCAGTCAGACGGAGGGAACACAGCTCATACCGGATTCGGGGGTTGGGCTAACAGATGTGTTTAGGGATTCATTCAAGTTCGGGTTTACACATGTCCGAAACTGTAAATAGATCCATTACACTATTTACAGATCCATTCATCAGAAACATTACCATACAGTGGGGATCGGGTAACGAAGAGCACGGGAAAAGATCCTGAGCCGATCATAAGGCAAGAAATGCAGTATCGAATATTTTGAAGTTCTTCAAATCTATATATATAAAAATCACGTGTCTGTCTGTTTTTTCTGTTTGTTTGCTCCTTATACAAATCCACACCGTTTGACCGATTTGGACCAAACTTGGCAGACAGGTAGGTCTTGATGCGGGAAATCTCTTAGGCTAAGTCAAAAAAATCTACCAGCTGTCTGTCTGTATGTTTGTGCCTTATACAAATCCGCACCGTTCGTCCGATTTTGAATAAACTCGATACCATCTCCACACCGTAAGTCAAAAACGTCTTATAACTATCTGTATGTATGTTTGTCCCTTATAAAAATCCACACCATTCGTCCGATTTCGACTAAACTCAGTACACATGTAGATCTGGGGAGTGCCGTAGGCTAAGTCAAAAACGTCTACCGGCTGTCTGTCAGTAAGTATGTACCTCATACAAATCTACGCCGTTCGTCCGATTTTGACTAAACTCGGTACACAGGTAGATCCTAATCTGGAGAGTGCCGTAAGCTAGGTCAAAAACCTCTACCAGCTGTCTGTCTGTATGTTTGTTCCCTATAAAATCAAAACCGTTCTAAATACTATGATCAAACTGGGCACACAGGTTGGTCTTGATCAGGGGATTGTCATAGGCCAAGTCAAAAACGTCTACCAGCTGCAGTCTGTATGGTGTTTTTTTTATTTTTTTTTTTTTTTTTTTTTTTTTTTTTTTTTTTTTTTTTTTTTTTTTTTTTTTTTTTTAATAAAAATCCACTCTGTTAGACCGATTTTCAGCAAACTTGGCATAGATGTATGTCTTGATACGGGGGTGTTATAGGTAAGGTCAAAGTCGTCTAGGACTCAAAGTTGGGAGGTCACGGGTTCGAAACAGTTACATGTTTGTGTTATTAGATTTTAATAATACTCTTTTGGTTTCTATTTTTTTGGGGGGCTCTTCTATATGCAGAAAGTAGGTGTAGCATGGCACGCCGGGTAACAACAAGTAATTGATAAAAATTGCAGATTGAATAAAATTATTTAAAAGTCCGTTACGCAGGAGCTGCATAACTAAGCACTTTCCTCAGAATTTGGGTAGTGTAGACTGCATTACTGAATAATTTGCTGAAAATAACCTATATAGATAAATCAAATAAATAAAAACATAAATTGTTCTCCTCTTTTTTTATGAGCAGCTGTTTCAATAATTAATGTCCTTCCAGAGTTTTGTGTATGCGTGGTACTACACTACGTACTAAATACACAAAGCTTCACATATTCATCTATTGATCTTGATGAGTTTCGCGAACCTACGATTGGCGGAAGAATTCAATTCAAACATAGTACAATGCTCCCCCCCCCTTCTAATAGACCGATTTAGTTCATTTTCACAACACGCCTTTCTTATTACGTATCCAGGACGTATAATGAGTTTCGTAACAATACAACAGAAATTACGACCGGTATAAGGAAATTAGTAATTTCTGTCCCTCCCTTTTAGTCAACCGATTTAGTTTATTTTTGCAACAAATTTTTCTCTTCGGTTGACCACAACAAATACCGAGTTTCGTTAAAATACAACACAAATTATGGCTGGTATTGGCAAATAACTACTTTGGCTTCGGAGTAAACCCCCCCCCCCCTCCACATGGACCGATTTTGTTGGTTAACGAACTCGTTCAATCGTTTGATGGAAAAAACAAAAACTCTGGCCTGTATCATGTTAACGGACACATATATAACTATATATGCATATATATATATATATATATATATATATATATATATATATACATGTTCTATAAACATGCTTTTGGGGATGGAAGATCTTATGGTAATTTGACAAGTCTGAGAGGGGAACGAATATTAAGACATCTCGTATCTGAATGACGTCGAAAAACGTAATTGAAATAGTCTCTAGTTTCAGTCTGTGATACTAGAAGTACGATACTGTAACGCTAGATAGCGCTAAAGTCGAGAAATGAGAAGAGAAAGAAGGTAAGAAATATGAGGAGATGCTGTCAAAGTTAACGGTACGTGGCACACGTGGTTGATAGTGGTGCCAAAAGTCCGATTTTGGGAAATACCTGTAGGTATTTGAATCTTCAAGATTTTTAAAGTATTTTTTATTGCTGAGCTGCCAATTCGATAGAATAATTATTTTCTAAGGTAAACGGGTTTTATATTAAGAAAACCGTGAAAAACTGAAAGTATTCAATTTTAAAAAGTTATATTTTACTCAATCGGTAGAGATATATCGTCGATACAAATGCAAACTAACGAATATGAAAAAATGCATCTTTCATTGTCAATCTTTAATCATTTCTGCTGGACTTATTTACGGCAAATTCTTCAATCTGACTTCACTCTATTAAAGGGAAAGTATTCCACTATCAAAAGGTCAAATCTGCCGAATATTTTACTGTCCAAAAAAAAGTTATGAATAAATACTTTTCCACTGTGAAAAGTGGTGATTTTCATATTCGTTAGTTTGCTTTTGTATCGACGATGTATCCTTCCAAATGTATTTTCGAGTGCTGAGTTGAATAAATTAGCAAAAAATGTTATACAGTTAAATGGTCTCGACGTATTTCTCTTTATTAAAATTTTCCCATATAACGAATAAATGACATTTTTACAAGAAATATTAGGCAGATCTCACTGTCTATGTTCAGTTACTTGCTAACAGAAACTGTTCAACAACTAACTGCAGAAGATAATAATGGAGAACTAGTTTTTGGTTAAATAATCGCATCGCTAATTGACACCTTCATTTCATTAGGCTGTGCAAACATACGGCCGAGTACGGCAATCAATGGGTCTCACCGTGTTTCCATATGAAATCTGCACAGGCGTCTTTCTTGACTTTGATGCCATTATTTTATTTCTAGTTCCTAGATATAATTTTTCGTCAATTATCAAACCTTTAACTGTACTCGTTTTGAGGCAATACGGGTTCAAACCCCTAACTTCAATGTCGTTTTTCTATGAAACTATACTAGATATTTAAATGAAAATAATGTGAATTGAAGCTATTGATTAGATGTACCTTGAGTATTTTTTTCATAATTTTCGGACCACTTAGAAGATAAGAAAAAAAGTTGTGAAGATTTGAAGGGCGGGTTTCCCTAACTACCCCTCAAAGCACACCAACCAAAAAAATCACGTAAAATCAGTAATTTCTCAACTACTATCCATAAAAGTTTCATATATGTGTGAAAGGTGCATCAAACATGAAATTACAAAAACCCTATATCGATAGCTAAACACTAAAAACCAGATGTAACGAAAATATCTCAAGTTACTCTTAAGACGTTTTTGTTATTTAAATATGAACCCTGACATTGCTCAGTGCATAATCTGTATTATACAGATCAAAAAACTATTGTCATTTTGCAAGCCACTAAAATAATAAATACTAAAAATCTTCATTTTCTACAAAAGATAATTAATCTTAATCACTATTTTCTTCAAGAGTTTCAGATATATGCATATATATATATAAATTTTAACTGGGGTCATTTTCGGTCTCTCATGAGTGCAACCTCAATAGCTAATTTCCTTCGGAGGAAAGTGCTAAAAGGTGTTTTGTGATAATACCTATTAATAAAATGGAAACAAAATATTAAAGAATTATTCTACAATTAATGAGGTATATAAAACATTAATTCAAACACGATTGCACACCTTCGGTTTTGGAGCTCGTCTTTCCTCCGACTTGTACAGAAGTCAACCTTACACAGGGCCCAGAAGCTCTCGACTACTGGAGTCATCGGTAGAGAAAGGGTTAAAGGAAATTTCGCCGTCAAATATTTTTTACTCACGAGGCTGCCCCATAAAAGCCGCGTGTGCTGAGCCGAGAAATGTTTTTTTAATACTAGTCTTGCTCATGCCTGTAACAATTAAATCATTAAAAAGGAAAACCTTTGTTTTCAAAAGTAACCAAGGACTCAACCACATCTGCTTTGTAGCACGACCCCATAGATCCACAGGTTGCGAAACGAGTCAACAACCTCAGAAAGGAGAATCAGAACAGAGGTAGTAAACATCAAAGTAGCCAATAATCTAAGCCAATTTCATGAATTGGAATCATTGGCCCCCAGGTCTCGGTAACGACCAAATTAATTACGAGCCAGTTCTGGCCTGAGCCACAGAGATGGTTATTAAACCAATTAATCACTCGGTACGAAAATGATGACCCCTTCATAACAAGATTGATGAATGAGACAGGCTTGGTGCTGGATTGGTCATTCACCTTAACACTGGACACTGGATCTCAATGCTCAAACAGGACAATGATAGGCAACTAGAGGCATAGGCAGATCCGAAATAAGGTCAAATTAATAATAATAAAACCTCTTAGTTAAAGATTAGTTAAGAGAATTTTATTTTACAAAAACTAATATAAACAAAAATATAAACAAATTTTACAATCAAAGTATTGCAAGTATCCAAGCTATGGCTTATACAACTAATCTAAATTACCTATATCTATTTAATTTTTATAACTAAAATATTATATGGGAAAAATACGCACAAAAAAAAATCCGACTCAAAGGAACTGCATCATCTTAGCGCGGTTCCGTTCATATCCCTAGTCTAATTAGGAAAGATTAAAATAGAAGCAGTTATTATTTTTGTTCCACCAGTCTTGAAAGCTCTTGATTTATGATCTTACCAGGAAGGGTCGGTTAACACTAGAAACGGTCCCGCTAGTTACAAGGTCTTGGAATCTTGGAAATCTATATCTCTAACAATAAATTGTTTTTGTTATTTTGCTTAACCTGTTTTGTTGTCAAATAAATTATCCAACTATATGCAATTAAAAAGTAACAAGGAATAAAACAGACAAAAAGAAGCGTTCGAATAAACGAAATCAATTACTTTAAAGTTTTAAGCACTTATTTCTCCAATTTACATCGCCTAATTAAAACTTTCGTCACAAACTTTTTTGTTGAGCATTTAGTAAGTTTTCAAATAGTAACCTTCCGTTTACCAAGATTCTTAACCGTTTTCGAGATATTAATGAAAGTATACGAAGTTCCCAAAACTTTTCATTATTTCTAGCAACAGAAAATTGGTCTCATTTTACTTATCCTGTTTTACACACAAATACATTTTCCTAACATAAGAAATTGCAAAAATAAAAATCAATAAAAAACTAAGGGAAAGAGACAAAAATTACAAAAAGAACGACAAAAACCCGTTCATAAGAACTAAACAGACGTACTTGAAGTTGTAAGCACTTATTTCGTCGATTGACATAACTAAATCAAAAATTGTTTCAGAATCGTGTTTGTAAAAAATTTAGAAAGCTTTCAAATAGTTTCTATTCACTTATCAAAATTTCCCAACCGTGTTCGAGATATTAATGAAAGTATAAGGGAAATCAATTACTTTGAAGTTTTAAGCACTTATTTCTCCGATTGACATCGCCTAATTCAAACTATCATCAGAACCTTTTTTGTAGAGCATTTAGTAAGCTTTCTAATGGTAATCTTCCGTTTACCTAGATTCTCAACTTTTTTCGAGATATTAAGGAAAGTATACAAAGTTACCAAAACTTTTTATGTCTGTTCATAAAATATTTTATTCTAACCCTTCCTTAACTCAAAATGTAAACAAAATTTCAACAAATTAGTTTTTATGAAATTCAAACATGCAGAAAATGTTTCAACTGAATCCCATGATCCTAAGTACCCAAACCAAAAACGTTATTCAAAAACTATTTTTCCAATTTTCTCGAAAACGGTTAAAGCTATCGCCTTGAAAATGGTTTCATTCGTTTTCTTAGCCCAAGAAGCCTATAAAACGAGTACTTACAAGCGTATGAACTCAAAAAAGTAAGCGTTACGATTTTTTGCGCGAATTTCGCCCCAAACGCCATCTTCCAGTGGGCGGATTCTGCTGGTTAACGAACTTGACCTTTCAAATTAGATGAAAAATTTGTGTACCAAATTTCATCAAAATCGGTCCATTACTCTCTGAGCTACGCCGCGAACTGACAAATATGTGTATATATATATATATATATATATATATATATACAAATTTGAACCACCGTCATTTTCGGTCTCTAGGGGATCTGAAACTTTTCTAGTCGGCACTTCCGGATTGTTTCATGAGATCAACCTTATAAGCGGGGTTGCTCCCTATGAAGGGAGGGAGGAACCGCGCTAAGAAAAAGTAATATGCTTAAGCCTCTTACGTTTGTAACGCATATAATTTAGGTTGTTATAATTATAGTTAACTTTACCATCAATATGCTTATACTTGCTGTTTTGACATGCTTCGAAGAAGTGATCTGTCACTATGATTATGTACTGATTTATAGTAGTAGGAGTTCATCGGGGACAGGAACCAATAGATCTCAAGCATTTATTTTGAGTCACCTGTAATTTTCTCTTGTTGGTTTCAATTGTCATAGACCAAATAGGGCATGCATAAAGTAACATAGGCCTAATGTAGAAGTAATATAATTAATCTTTTGAAAAAATTCTTAGGACACCTGTTATAAAAGAGTTAAAAAAAAATTGAGCCAGCTGGATAGTAAAAATATTTTTTATTATTATTTAATGAACTGAAGGGCGCGCAGCAATAAAGAGGCAGCTCCTTCTTTCACATTTTTGGCAAATTTAAAAAAAACATTTTACAATTTAATCTCTTGATATTTGTTTCCATTTTGTTTCTTACCAAACATAGCCACACACATATCGTTCCTAACATGTCAAACTATCGAATATGCAAATTGGAGCAAACTAGAGAACCAACATATTCTATCCATTGACGAAGTAATATATTGAAAAATGGTATTATTCGATACTTTATTTAAGGCATTAAAGGCTATTCTAAAGGAGCTAGAGTGGTGACAATTTTCTACAAACCATATCTTCCACAATCAAAGAGCAAATTCTCGAATCTGAAAAACGAGATTTTGAATATTCGATGGTTTGATAGGGACGATATGAAAGTAAGTCCATAAGGACCCTGTCCTACCTGTTTTAGAGTAGTACTGTCAGGTTTAATGGTTTGGAGCCTGCCTCATTATTGAGTCACTTTCGACTATTTCAACTAAAATAAACAAAATTTGCTTTTAGTAGTTTTTTTTTTTTTTATTTAGGAAGCTCATATGACAATACAAACAATGTAAAATACTAAAAAAGTATTCCATCGTCTAATGAAAAATTACGTTCTCTTCTCGCTCCGTATCTGTCAAATCATCGTCGTCAGTGTAGTTGAAGAACCTATACATTTTAAAGCATTGTAGAACGGTAACTCATTTTTCCCGAAGAATTTGTGTGTGTGGGGATCATTAAGTCATTGCATTTCTCAGTTTTAGCGCGGATCATGGTTTATGGAGCGAAATTCGCGCGAAAAAAATCGTTGCACTAACTTCATATGCTTGAAAGTACTCGTTTTATAGGCTTCTTGGCTTAAGAAAACGAATGAAACCATTTTTAAGGCGATAGCTTTAATTGTTTTCGAGAAAATTGGAAAACTATTTGTCGAATAATGTTTTTGGTTTGGGTACTTCGAATCATGGGATTCAGTTTAAACATTTTCTGCATGTTCGAATTTCATCAAAACTAATATGTTGAAAATTTGGTTACGTTTGGACTTAAGGAAGGGTTAGAATAAAATATTTTATTAACATACATGAAAAGTTTTGGTAACATTGTATACTTTCGTTAATATCTCGAAAACGGTTGAGAATCATGACAAGCGGAAGGTTACCATTCGAAAGCTTAATAAATGCTCTACAAAAAAGGTTCTGTAGAAAGTTTTGATTAGACGATGTCAATCGGAGAAATAAGTGCTTAAAACTTTCTTTCTGTCTGTTTTCATTCCTTGTTTTTTTTTTAATTGCCTATATTTGGATAATGTTTTTGACAATAAAACAGGTTAAGTAAAATAAGAAAAACAATTTATTGTTAGAAATATAGATTTCCAAGAGATTGGAAGACCTTGTAACTAGCGGGGGCCTTTCTGGGGTTGGCCGACCCATCCAGGTAAGATCATAAATCAAGAAATCTTTCCAAATTAGACTAGGGATAAGAACGGAACCGCGCTAAGATGATGCAGTTCCTGCGAGTCGGACTTTTTAAGAGTAGGGGTTGGCTGATGGAAAGTCAGTAGTGGACCTCACACTGGAGGTATAGTTGATCCCACTATTGAAGTGACCATAGTTGCTTCCATATTTTTTTTTTTTTTTTTTTTTTTTTTTTTTTTTTTACGGCGCATCTACATCTAGGTCATTAGCGCCGACATCCAGGGTGCAGCGAGGAATTTTACCAGCGAGCCGTGGGATGATAAAATTCCTGCCGGAGGTTGGGAATCGAACCCACCATCTCCCGCTTATGAGTCCAAGGCGTTAGCCATTAGACCACGGGAGACCCCTTTGCTTCCATATTGTACCAAAAGATAGAGATAATTTTTAAATCCATGTTCTGACCTAAAAATTCGAAAAAATGGAGCTGCCTCCTTATTGCTGCTCGTCCGTCAATTCGTTTAGATATAAGTCAGTGTTTTCATGGATTAGAGAAAGTACTGATTCTAGGTTGCCACCTCAACAGATCAAATAGGTACCATAATGTCCGGTGAGTATACATTTGGACCAAAGTCAGTCCATTTAAAAAATAGAGTTAAAATCAGACTTTAATAACTAAAGAAAAAAAGAGTGAGCTGCGAATAGTTACCCGCCCAAGTGATAAATCAGTCCCGTTACAGGCCAATAAGGGCCCAGAGGGGCATATACTGTAGAGGTATCTGAATCTTGACCACACGGGACACTAGGAAGATAGTGTGGTCAGTACTATGCTCCGGCCGCCTGATTTTTCCCTTTGCAGGTACCCATTAATTAATTAAAGGCTGGGGGAGCCTAGGGTCGAACTCCAACCCTCGAACGATGACTCTAGAAGAAAATATCTTTAGTGCGCGCTCGGGTTTTGAGCCTGGGTCCTCCAGTTCATTAGTCGAGAGCTCTACCACTGAGCTAACCTCTCACCCCGCCCAAGTGATAAGAGAAGGAAAAAGTCCGTCACGCAGGAGCTGCATAACTAAGCACTTTCCTCAGAATATTTGTAGTGCAGACTACATTACTGAATAATTTGCTTTAAATAACCTTTATAAATAAAATAAAAACATGAAGTGTTCTGCTCATTTACATTTGTAATGAGAACTGTTCAATTATTAATTTTGTAATTAATTTGCTTCCAGAGATTAGAATATTTCTGGTGAGTTTATACTAGATACTACACTACTAAATAAATACGCAAAAACTTCATATTCCGTATTTTGATCTGACGCAGGAACAGGATATAGTACCCCTAGTGGGAGATAGCGCTCCTCGCGGCTGCTTTGGGACCACACGTCTGGCAGGCGAGTTCTAATGAAACAGAGTTTAAAGTAAACCCTCCTTTCCAATAGACCGATTTACTTCATTTTTACAACACATCTATCTAATGAGATACCCACGACGTATACAGCGTTTCGTTACAATACAGCAGAAATTACGACCGGTATGAGTATATAATTTTTTTTTTTTTTTTTTTTTTTTACGGCGCATCTACATCTTGGCCATTAGCGCCGAGTATATTAGTAATTAGTATCATTAGTAATTTAGGTCTGGAGTAACCCCCCCCCCTCCAAATGAACCTATTTAGTTTATTTTTACAACACATTTTTCTCTGTTGATTACCACCACGAATACCAAGTGTCGTTGAAATGTAACAAAAATTATGGCTGGTAGTAGCAAATTGGTAATGGGGGTCCGGGAACCGATTTAGTTTATTTTTACAATGTATTTTTGTCTTTAGAGCAACATTACGAATGCCAAGTTTCATTGAAATGTAACAAAAACTACGGCTGGCATGGTCAAATTAGTGTTAAACCCCCCTCCCGGTGGACAGATTTTGGTGGTTAACGAACTCGTTCAATCGTTTGCTAATTGAACGCTATATACCACGTTTCGAGAAGAAAAAACAAAAACTCTGGCCGCTATCGTGTTAACAGACACATATATATGCATATATATATATATATATATATATATATATATAGATATATATAAATTTTAACGGGGGTCATTTTCGGTGTCTACTAGGTAGGATCGATAAAGATTTGAAGAAATTTTTCAAAAATTCCATCATGAGTGCAACCTCAATAGCTACTTTCCTTCGGAGGAAAGTGCTAAAAGAGAAGTTAAAAAGCAAGGGAAAAAGCTAGATTTTGGAAGTTACGGCATGTTCTTTGGCAGCCTTCTTCAACCTGAAAAATGAATATACATAAATAATGAAGGAAATAATCAATACAATATACAATTAGATAATAAAGATGTATGATATTTTTTTGGGTGCATATTAAATAACAACACATTTTTAAGTAAATTCACAGTAGTTCTAACGCCTTTTTTTTTTGTCATAAAAAAATATTGTCAACTGTTTCGATTATTCGACTTTTTTTTCTAAGCCGAAACCCAAGTATTCATTGACTTTTTTTTTTGTTTTTACGGCGCACCGACATCTGGGTCATCGATGGTGCAGCCGGAAACTTTCTCAATGCACCCTGATATGAGAATATTCCATGCAACAGGTGGGACTCGAATCCCCTTTTCCCAAGGTGAAACCAAGACATTAGCAACTATACCACGGGGAGACCCTCATGGACAATTTAATAACAACAAGGTACAAATTTCCGAAAACGTTTTAATTATGTTTAAAATGAAATTACAAAATTCCATAGAATTCTAATTTGAAGAAAGTATATTTTTATTGTATTTGAGATCACAAAACAAATAATATAGCGATATCAAATATCAGAAAACCAAGGGATTGGTTGGAAATTGAAGGATCCTATATGAAATTGAACCAATATTTTGAACGTAAAATTAGGAAGGTTCCTTTTTTTTTCGTTTTGAAGAATGAAAAATGAGATTACTAAACGTTGTGAAAGAGCAAAAATTACACGAAATAAAAAGGTTTTACCCCCTTTTAACATATTTAGAAGGAAATCTAATTTCCTCAAAAGGAACGGAAAAAGGGTCAAATTTAATACGCCGCTCTGGATGAGTTTCATTTTTATTGCGTTTTACTCATTTATATTGAAGAGGGAATCGAAGGGGAATTGAAACAGGAGCTTGAAACAGAAGCTTGAAACATTCGTAGCGACTATATCGGCAGAGAAGTTTCAAAAGTACTACCTAATTTAATTCATTCACTTAAAACAAGTTGCTCAAGTCGACTTAAACAAGCTTTATGCTTATATATATATATATATATATATATATATATATATATATATACAAATTTGAACCACCGTTATTTTCGGTCTCTAGAGGTTCTGAAATGCGAAATTTTCTTGTCGGCACTTCCGGATTGTTTCATTGTATCAACCTTATAAGCGGGGTTCCTCCCTATGGGGGAGGGAGGAACCGCGCTAAAAGTAATATGCTTAAGCCTCTTACATTTGTAACGCATATAATTTAGGTTGTTATAATTATAGTTAACTTTACCATCAATATGCTTGTACTTGCTGTTTTGATATGCTTTGAAGAAGTGATCTGTCACTATAATTATGTACTGATTTATAGTAGTAGGAGTTCATCGGGGACAGGAAACAATAGATCTCAAGCATTTATTTTGAGTCACCTGTAATTTTCTCTTGTTGGTTTCAATTGTCATAGACCAAATAGGGCATGCATAAAGTAACATAGGCCTAATGTAGAAGTAATATAATTAATCTTTTGAAAAAATTCTTAGGACACCTGTTATAAAAGAGTTTAAAAAAAATTGAGCCAGCTGGATAGTAAAAATATTTTTTATTATTATTTAATGAACTGAAGGGCGCGCAGCAATAAAGAGGCAGCTCCTTCTTTCACATTTTTGGCAAATTTAAAAAAAACATTTTACAATTTAATCTCTTGATATTTGTTTCCATTTTGTTTCTTACCAAACATAGCCACACACATATCGTTCCTAACATGTCAAACTATCGAATATGCAAATTGGAGCAAACTAGAGAACCAACATATTCTATCCATTGACGAAGTAATATATTGAAAAATGGTCTTACTCGATACTTTATTTAAGGCATTAAAAGATATTCTAAAGGAGCTAGAGTTGTGGCAATTTTCTACAAACCAAATCTTCCACAATCCAAGAGCAAATTCTCGAATCTGAAAAACGAGATTTTGAATATTCGATGGTTTGATAGGGACGATATGAAAGTAAGTCCGTAAGGACCCTGCCCTACCTGTTTTAGAGTAGTAGTGTCAGGTTTAATGGTTTGGAGCCTGCCTCATTATTGAGTCACTTTCGACTATTTCAACTAAAATAAACAAAATTTGCTTTTAATAGTTTTTTAGCACTTTCCTCCGAAGGAAAGTAGCTATTGAGGTTGGACTCATGACGGAATTTTTGAAAAATTTCTTCAAATCTTTATCGATCCTACCTAGTAGACACCGAAAATGACCCCCGTTAAAATTTATCTATCTATCTATATATATATATATATATATATATATATATATATGCATATATATATATATATATATATATATATATGCATATATATATATGTATATGTGTGTGTCTGTTAACACGATGGCGGCCAGAGTTTTTGTTTTTTCGTCACGAAACTTGGTATATAGCATTCAATTAGCAAACGATTGAACGAGTTCGTTAACCACCAAAGTCGGTCCACCGGAAGGGGGGGGTTTACCCCGAACCCAAAACACTAATTAGACTATGTCAGCCGTAATATTTGTAATATTTCAACGAAACTTGGTATTCGCAGTGGTAATATAGAGAGAAAAGTGAGACATAAAAATGAACTAAATCGGTTTATTAGAAGGGGGGGGGGGGTTTACTCCGGACCCACAATACCAATTCGCCACTACCAGCCGTGATTTTTGGTATATTTCGACGAAACTCGGTATTCGTAGTGGTAATCTACAGGTAAATATGTGTTGTAAAAATAAACTAAATCGGTTCATTAGAAGGGGAGGGGGGGTTTACTCCGGACCCAAATTCCTAATATACCGCTCGTAACCTCATACCGGTCGTAATTTCTGCTGTATTGTAACGAAACGCGGTATACGTCGTGGGTAACTCATGAGAAAGATGTGTTGTAAAAATGAGCTGAATCGGTCAATCGGAAAGCGGGGGTTTAATTTGTAATATATTTTAATAGAAAAGCCCGCCACACGTAGGTTCACAAAGCCGCCGCAAGGAGCGCTTTCTACCACTAGAGTGTCTGTATCCTGTTCCTGCGTTAGATCAAAATACGATAATATGAGGCTTTTTGTATTTATTACGTAGTGTAATAGGTACCATGTGTAAACGTAACTCTGGAAGCAAATTAATAATTGATCAGTTACTCATTACAAATTTAAAAGAGAACTATTCATGTTTTTATTTTATTTGTGTAGGATATTTTAAGCAAATTGTTCTGGAAAGCAGTCTACACTACCCGAATTCTGAGGAAAGTGCTTAGTTATGCAGCTCCTGCGTTACGGACTTTTTTTAATTTAGGAACTGTTTTCGAGAAAATTGGAAAACTATTTGTCGAATAATGTTTTTGGTTTGGGTACTTCGAATCATGGGATTCAGTTTAAACATTTTGTGCATGTTCGAATTTCATCAAAACTAATATGTTGAAAATTTGGTTACGTTTGGAGATAAGGAAGGGTTAGAATAAAATATTTTATTAACATACATGAAAAGTTTTGGTAACATTGTATACTTTCGTTAATATCTCGAAAACGGTTGAGAATCATGTCAAGCGGAAGGTTACCATTCGAAAGCTTAATAAATGCTCTACAAAAAAGGTTCTGTAGAAAGTTTTGATTAGACGATGTCAATCGGAGAAATAAGTGCTTAAAACTTTCTTTCGGCCTGTTTTTATTCCTTGTTTTTTTTTTTTAATTGCCCATAGTTGGATAATGTTTTTGACAATAAAACAGGTTATGTAAAATAAGAAAAACAATTTATTGTTAGAAATATAGATTTCCAAGAGATTGGAAGACCTTGTAACTAGCGGGGGCCTTTCTGGGGTTGGCCGACCCATCCAGGTAAGATCATAAATCAAGAAATCTTTCCAAATTAGACTAGGGATAAGAACGGAACCGCGCTAAGATGATGCAGTTCCTGCGAGTCGGACTTTTTAAGAGTAGGGGTTGGCTGTACGCTGATGGAAAGTCAGTAGTGGACCTCACACAGAGGTATAGTTGATCCCACTATTGAAGTCAGTAGTGGACCTCACACAGAGGTATAGTTGATCCCACTATTGAAGTCAGTAGTGGACCTCACACAGAGGTATAGTTGATCCCACTATTGAAGTCAGTAGTGGACCTCACACAGAGGTATAGTTGATCCCACTATTGAAGTCAGTAGTGGACCTCACACAGAGGTATAGTTGATCCCACTATTGAAGTCAGTAGTGGACCTCACACAGAGGTATAGTTGATCCCACTATTGAAGTCAGTAGTGGACCTCACACAGAGGTATAGTTGATCCCACTATTGAAGTGACCATAGTTGCTTCCATATTGTACCAAAAGATAGAGATAATTTTTAAATCCATGTTCTGACCTAAAAATCCGAAAAAATGGAGCAGCCTCCTTATTGCTGCACGTCCGTCAATTCGTTTAGATAAGTCAGTGTTTTCATGGATTAGAGAAGGTACTGATTCAGGGTTGCCACCTCAACAGATCAAATAGGTACCAGAATGTCCGGTGAGTATACTTTTGGAATCACCAAAGTTAGTCCATTTAAAAAATAGAGTTAAAATCAGACTTTAATAACTAAAGAAAAAAGGTCCGTCACGCAGGAGCTGCATAACTAAGCACTTTCCTCAGAATTTGGGTAGTGTAGATTGCTTTCCAGAACAATTTGCTTAAAATATCCTACATAAATAAAATAAAAACATGAACAGTTCTCTTTTAAATTTGTAATGAGTAACTGATCAATTAATAATTTGCTTCCAGAGTTATGTTTACACATGGTACCTATTACACTACGTAATAAATACAAAAAACCTCATATTATCGTGTTTTGATCTAACGCAGGAACAGGATACAGTCACTCTAGTGGTAGAAAGCGCTCCTTGCGGCGGCTTTGTGAACCTACGTCTGCCGGCTTTTCTATTCAAATATATTACCAATTAAACCCCCGCTTTCCGATTGACCGATTCAGCTCATTTTTACAACACTTCTTTCTCATGAGTTACCCACGACGTATACCGCGTTTCGTTACAATACAGCAGAAATTACGACCGGTATGAGTATATTAAGAATTTGGGACCCCCCCTTCTAATGAACCGATTTAGTTTATTTTTACAACACATATTTAACTGTAGATTACCACTACGAATACCGAGTTTCGTCGAAATATACCAAAAATCACGGCTGGTAGTGGTGAATTGGTATTGTGGGTCCGGAGTAAACCCCCCCTCCTAATGAACCGATTTAGTTTATTTTTACAACACATATTTACCTGTGGATTACCACTACGAATACCGAGTTTCGTCGAAATATACCAAAAATCACGGCTGGTAGTGGCGAATTGGTATTGTGGGTCCGGAGTAAACCCCCCCTTCTAATGAACCGATTTAGTTCATTTTTATATCTCACTTTTCTCTCTATATTACCACTACGAATACCAAGTTTCGTTGAAATATAACAAATATTACGGCTGACATAGTCAAATTAGTGTTTTGGGTTCGGGGTAAACCCCCCCTTCCGGTGGACCGACTTTGGTGGTTAACGAACTCGTTCAATCGTTTGCTAATTGAATGCTATATACCAAGTTTCGTGACGAAAAAACAAAAACTCTGGCCGCTATCGTGTTAACAGACACATATATATATATATATATATATATGCATATATATATATATATATATATATATATAGATATATATAAATTTTAACGGGGGTCATTTTCGGTGTCTACTAGGTAGGATCGATAAAGATTTGAAGAAATTTTTCAAAAATTCCGTCATGAGTCCAACCTCAATAGATACTTTCCTTCGGAGGAAAGTGCTAAAAGAGTGAGCTGCGAATAGTTACCCGCCCAAGTGATAAATCAGTCCCGTTACAGGCCAACAAGGGCCCAGAGGGGCATATACTGCAGAGGTATCTGAATCTTGACCACACGGCACACTAGGAAGATAGTGTGGTCAGTACTATGCTCCGGCCGCCTGATTTTTCCCTTTGCAGGTACCCATTAATTAATTAAAGGCTGGGGGAGCCTAGGGTCGAACTCCAACCCTCGAACGATGACTCTAGAAGAAAATATCTTTAGTGCGCGCTCGGGTTTTGAGCCTGGGTCCTCCAGTTCATTAGTCGAGAGCTCTACCACTGAGCTAACCTCTCACCCCGCCCAAGTGATAAGAGAAGGAAAAAGTCCGTCACGCAGGAGCTGCATAACTAAGCACTTTCCTCAGAATATTTGTAGTGCAGACTACATTACTGAATAATTTGCTTTAAATAACCTTTATAAATAAAATAAAAACATGAAGTGTTCTGCTCATTTACATTTGTAATGAGAACTGTTCAATTATTAATTTTGTAATTAATTTGCTTCCAGAGATTAGAATATTTCTGGTGAGTTTATACTAGATACTACACTACTAAATAAATACGCAAAAACTTCATATTCCGTATTTTGATCTGACGCAGGAACAGGATATAGTACCCCTAGTGGGAGATTGCGCTCCTCGCGGCTGCTTTGGGACCATACGTCTGGCAGGCGAGTTCTAATGAAACAGAGTTTAAAGTAAAACCTCCTTTCCAATAGACCGATTTACTTCATTTTTACAACACATCTCTCTCATGAGATACCCACGACGTATACAGCGTTTCGTTACAATACAGCAGAAATTACGACCGGTATGAGTATATAATTTTTTTTTTTTTTTTTTTTTTTACGGCGCATCTACATCTTGGCCATTAGCGCCGAGTATATTAGTAATTAGTATCATTAGTAATTTAGGTCTGGAGTAACCCCCCCCCCCCCCTCCAAATGAACCTATTTAGTTTATTTTTACAACACATTTTTCTCTGTTGATTACCACCACGAATACCAAGTGTCGTTGAAATGTAACAAAAATTATGGCTGGTAGTAGCAAATTGGTAACGGGGGTCCGGGAACCGATTTAGTTTATTTTTACAATGTATTTTTGTCTTTAGAGCAACATTACGAATGCCAAGTTTCATTGAAATGTAACAAAAACTACGGCTGGCATGGTCAAATTAGTGTTAAACCCCCCTCCCGGTGGACAGATTTTGGTGGTTAACGAACTCGTTCAATCGTTTGCTAATTGAACGCTATATACCACGTTTCGAGAAGAAAAAACAAAAACTCTGGCCGCTATCGTGTTAACAGACACATATATATGCATATATATATATATATATATATATATATAGATATATATAAATTTTAACGGGGGTCATTTTCGGTGTCTACTAGGTAGGATCGATAAAGATTTGAAGAAATTTTTCAAAAATTCCATCATGAGTGCAACCGCAATAGCTACTTTCCTTCGGAGGAAAGTGCTAAAAGAGAAGTTAAAAAGCAAGGGAAAAAGCTAGATTTTGGAAGTTACGGCATGTTCTTTGGCAGCCTTCTTCAACCTGAAAAATGAATATACATAAATAATGAAGGAAATAATCAATACAATATACAATTAGATAATAAAGATGTATGATATTTTTTTGGGTGCATATTAAATAACAACACATTTTTAAGTAAATTCACAGTAGTTCTAACGCCTTTTTTTTTTGTCATAAAAAAATATTGTCAACTGTTTCGATTATTCGACTTTTTTTTCTAAGCCGAAACCCAAGTATTCATTGACTTTTTTTTTTGTTTTTACGGCGCACCGACATCTGGGTCATCGATGGTGCAGCCGGAAACTTTCTCAATGCACCCTGATATGAGAATATTCCATGCAACAGGTGGGACTCGAATCCCCTTTTCCCAAGGTGAAACCAAGACATTAGCAACTATACCACGGGGAGACCCTCATGGACAATTTAATAACAACAAGGTACAAATTTCCGAAAACGTTTTAATTATGTTTAAAATGAAATTACAAAATTCCATAGAATTCTAATTTGAAGAAAGTATATTTTTATTGTATTTGAGATCACAAAACAAATAATATAGCGATATCAAATATCAGAAAACCAAGGGATTGGTTGGAAATTGAAGGATCCTATATGAAATTGAACCAATATTTTGAACGTAAAATTAGGAAGGTTCCTTTTTTTTTCGTTTTGAAGAATGAAAAATGAGATTACTAAACGTTGTGAAAGAGCAAAAATTACACGAAATAAAAAGGTTTTACCCCCTTTTAACATATTTAGAAGGAAATCTAATTTCCTCAAAAGGAACGGAAAAAGGGTCAAATTTAATACGCCGCTCTGGATGAGTTTCATTTTTATTGCGTTTTACTCATTTATATTGAAGAGGGAATCGAAGGGGAATTGAAACAGGAGCTTGAAACAGAAGCTTGAAACATTCGTAGCGACTATATCGGCAGAGAAGTTTCAAAAGTACTACCTAATTTAATTCATTCACTTAAAACAAGTTGCTCAAGTCGACTTAAACAAGCTTTATGCTCTCCAACAAAGTTGCAGTTCTTCAAGCAACTTACTTATAATTCAACTTCTTATTTCAATCAGGAGAATATTCAACATTACTCAGACATTTATTATATACACTTAATTTACAATTTTTATTCCTCCGCCTTTAGCTTTATATATATATATATATATATATATATATATATATATATACTCCACCATATTCATTAGCAAAATTAATTCATTTTTCTGCACATGAAAAACGTTCAGTACTTACTTTATTACAGGTTCAAGGCATTTCTCATGTCTACGCCTTTTTACTTAATCTACACTTCTATGAAATACTAATATATTCTAAGACGTTATGTCGGTAATATCGTGCTGCAATTAATTGTTCCTAGATGGCTATTATACAACCTACAGTTTCTGAAAATAGCCGACCAGAAGTCAACCATGCTACCGACAACGACGTCTGCACCTTTGGATCAAATAAACGATTGCAATATCGCCCGTGCAATTCTTTCGTTTCCCATTCTGAATGGTGATCAGAATCTGTCCTTATATTTGGTTCGTTCTCTTAGATTTCAAAGCTGTATATTTTTCGTCACATTTTACGATTTCTTTTAAAATTTAGCTCTTACAAGATCTCATAAAATATTTTCGGGTTGATTTCGTGAGATCTGCATACGTTTTCGTTACTGATAAGATCAAAATCATCTTTTTTCCTTGGTAAATACAGCCTTACCACTGAAGATGTTGGATGGAACATGCGTGCGCTGTAGTCATTTCAGTTCGAATGAATCTATCCAAATCCCAGGTAAATGTGAAGAAGCGCGGTCTCTACACCGATCCTTTTGAAATATTGCACTATGACGTATTTTGATGCACTAAACATGAATCCGTTAAAAAAAAGCTCGCTTTTCACTAGGAAAGAAGTTATGAAACACTAAAGTTCACTGTTGTGCGGGTTCTAAAAGGTAATGTAACCTACTATGTTTGTCAACATGCGCATGCGCGGGTACGGAAAAGTTCGTAATAAGGATGTCTAATTTAAATTTACCATCAATTATTTATCAATTTATCTCCAGTTAGTTATTCAAAAATATTTTTTTTAAATAATAAACCATTCTTTAAATTCTTTTTTTTAAATTTTAAGAAGATATCAAAACTCTAGTCAATCCAACTCGCTAAAATTAGTGAGTTGGATTGGCTAGGGGTTTTGATATTTTCTTGAGCGAGCGGAAACGCATAGCACGTATGTCCAAAAGCGACAATTTACGACCAAGTCAGCTACCACAAGGTGAGTTTAAATTTCAATTACACTTCGTCATTAAGGACTATTGCGCATGCGCGTGTTTACAAATACGCTTTTACCCCGTCTTTTATAACCTCCATAACAGTGAACTTTAGTGCTTAATAACTTCTTTCCTAGTTGAGAACATTTTTTTTTCAACGGATTCGTGTTTAGTGCATCAAAATACGTTATAGTGCAAACTTTGAAGAAAATCGGTGGTGAGGACGCTCTCCTTCAGATTTACCGCGACATGTTATGACAGGTGAGGACGCCTAAATTTACAATGATTTGTGAATAAATTGTTCATAAGCATTTCAAATAATCTTACATCTCCGCGCATGCGCACGTTTACAAATACGTTGTTTACGTCAGCTTTCAAAACCCGCACAACAGTGTACTTTAGTGCTTCATAACTTCTTTCCTAGTGAAAAGCGAGCTTTTTTTTTTAACGGATTCGTGTTTAGTGCATCAAAATACGTAATAGTGCAACATTTCAAACGGATCGGTGTGGTGACCGCGCTTCTTCACATTTACCAAATCCCGTACTGACATATCCACTAAATTCATTAACTCCATCTTTGAATGACTTCTAAAGACATCGAACTAGTTTGCCGCCCTATTTTTGTTTTACCTATTTTTTAATGAAAACTTTATTTCTAACTGTTAATGGTAGTTCTTGATAAATTTAAGAGCATATGGCCCAATAATGTTGCGGTGCTCCAATAAATATATAAAAAAAACAAATAACGTAACCGACCATTCCAGGACACCGATACAATACGTTAATGAAGGTACAGCTTAAGTGTTAGTTGTTTTAGCGCGGTTCCTCCCTCCCCCATAGGGAGGAACCCCGCTTATAAGGTTGATACAATGAAACAATCCGGAAGTGCCGACAAGAAAATTTCGCGTTTCAGAACCCCTAGAGACCGAAAATAACGGTGGTTCAAATTTCTATATATATATATATATATATGTATATATTTATTTATATATATATATATATATATATATATATATATATATATATATATATATATGTCTGTTCGCTCATTTCTGGCTTCCCTGATGGTCCGATTTTGATGAAATTTGGTACAAAAATCTGTCGTCCAATTTGAAAGGTCAAGTTCGTTAACCAGCAAAATCCGCCCACTGGAAGATGGCGTTTGGGGCGAAATTCGCGCAAAAAAAAATCGTAACGCCTACGTTTTTGAGTTCATAAGCTTGTAAGTACTCTTTTTATAGGCTTCTTGGGCTAGGAAATCGAATGGAACCATTTTCAAGGCGATAGCTTCAACAGTTTTCGAGAAAACTGAAAAAATAATTTTCGAATGCCGTTTTTGGTTTGGGTACTTAGAGTCATGGGATTCTGTTGAAACATTTACTGCGTGTTTTACTTTCATTAAAACTAATATGTTGAAATTTTGGTTGCGTTTGGAGTTAAGGAAGGGTTAGAATAAAATATTTTATTAACAGACATAAAAAAGTTTTGGTAACTTTGTATACTTTCCTTAATATCTCGAAAAAGGTTGAGAATTTGGGAAACAGAAGAATACCATTAGAAAGCTTACTAAATGCTCTACAAAAAAGGTTCTAATGAAAGTTTTGATTAGGCGATGTCAATCGGAGAAATAAGTGCTTAAAACTTTAAAGTAATTGATTTCGCTTATTCGAACTGTTCTTTTTGTCTTTGATTTTGATACTTAAAATTATGGGATTCAGTTGAAACATTTTCTGCATGTTTGAATTTCATCAACACTAATATGTTAAAATTTTGGTTACGTTTGGAGCTAAGGAAGGATTAGAATAAAATATTTTATTAACAGACATGAAATGTTTTGGGAACTTCGTATACATTCCCTAATATCTCGAAGACGGTTAGGAATATTGGCAAACGGAGGGTTACCATGCGAAAGCTTACTAAATGTTCTACAAAAAAGATTCTGAAACAATTTTTGATTAGGCTATGTCAATCGGAGAAATAAGTGCTTAAACTTTGAAGTAATTGATTTCGTTTATTCGAATTGTTATTTTTAATTGCTTAAAGTTGGATAATGTATTTGACAATAAACCAGATTAATTAAAATAAGAAAAACAATTCATTGTTAAAAATATATCAGGCTGTACCGTATGAAATGTCAGTTTTGGATTTGTCGAATTCCTTCAAATGTCTTGAAACTGTCGAGGCTCCTACTCCGAGTCCCTAGTGTTTTTAATTGCTTATAGTAGTCAAATGTATTTTTCAATAAAACAGGATACGTATAATTAGAATCAATATTTTGTTGGTTAGAATTCGAAGATGGCGTATGAATATCTAGATTACAGTACTGGTGTTGATTTCGTTCTTTAGAATTATTCTTGGTATTCCCTATTTTTAACTGTTACCCATAGTTTTTTATTGTTAGTAGGTTTTTCTTATTGATTGTAGAATATAAATCTATTTGGCTATAAAACGGGATACGTAAAATTAGTGACAATATTTCGGAGATTTCTGAGCGAAATACTTTTAAGATTTTCTACCACCACGAACGGCTTTTTTCCTCAATTTTTATCCACTAGATAGGCTTTATTTTGCATATTATTCTATATAAGTTTTATTCAACAGGGGATTCTGATGAAATGTCGTGTTTTTGCTGTGGATTTTAATTACGATGTATCTAAGATTGGATAACATTAGCGAGTCTACATAGTTAAGAACCGACGACGGAGGATTACTTCTTGCTATGATTTAGTCTACACATCTATATTAAGTCCTAAATCCAAAAAATAAACTTCACAACGGTTAGATACTATGAGCGAATATGACGGTTCAATGCCCGTAGAAACCAGGGGGCCGCAGGAAATTTACCTGCTAAGAGTTAATCCTCAAGAGCTGTAAACATACCCCAGGTATCTGCCGACACAAATACAAAGCCTAGGCGGAGAGCACCCCAAACATAACTCAGATCCAAACATAAGGTTATATACTAAATATTCATAAAGACTACTTATTTGTAAACCGATTCATCAATTAGCAATCAATAGTTTTCAACAAAGGTTATATACTAAATATTGATAAAAAGTATTTAATTAGAAAAAAAAAACAATATTCCACAAGACTTGTTTTTGGTCCATTTGTGTCTACTCCATAGACTTAATTAGGTATATTATTCTATTGTAGTTGGGCAACTAAACTTTGTTTTATTTTGTTAAATAAAGTTTTTTTTCTTGACTTGTTATTCGTCAAGACTTTTATTTGTCCTTGTGTATTTACTAGATAGGTTTTATTCGGCATATTATTCTATATAGGCTATATTAGGCAGGGTATTCTACTCAATCTTGTGTACTTCTTCTTGATCCTTCTGTACATGGGCGTATATAAAAACGATTTCGGGGGGGGGGGCTGAGACCATTTCCAGGGTATGGAATACTAAATATTTAGAGCTTGGAATAGTTTTAGGCAACTAAAACGCTATTACACGTAAAATAAAATATGTTTTATGAACTAAGTGATCTTATTTAATTTATTTTTAAGGGTTTTACGAGAAGTTTTTATCATCAATTCAAAATTTCGGGAGGGGCTGCAGCCCCCCCCCCCATATACGCCCATGCTTCTGTATCCTCTAGAAAGGCTTTATTAGGCATATTTTGTATTGATTTATAGAGCTTTGCTTTAGAATGAGAGCCAGATTCTGTAATTTCCGCTTCTGCGTAAAAGTTAGCTACTGTCGGTGTCCCTGACGCCTTAATATCACTTTTATTCGAGATGCTCGAGAGGTTTTTGACAATTGTCGCGAGATATATAAAAAAAAATAAGTTTATTTCTTTTCTAAGCTTATCAAATGGCACTAGGGACATGAACGGAACCGCGCTAAGATGCTGCAGTTCCTGCGAGTCGGACTTTTTTTACCTTATTCCTACAACGAAAATAATACTTTAGTATAATTCACAGCCGTTTTAAAAGCTTATTTTTGAGCTTGTTCTTAAAATTTTGATTGCATATTTTAAAATACTGTTGGATGGTAAGATACTTATACGATTTACTTCTCCCTAATTCACGTACATGGTTCCCTTTCGAAAGTGCTATTTTTTGCAGTAGATACTACAGCACACATATCTAAACCAAAGCAAATTTGAATGGTGTTGCTGAAATTTATTACACTGATTATCATGCTGTCTAGTTGGGAAGAAGCGTTCTTTGCGTACAATTTCAGATCATCCATGTACATACTGTAAGTACCATTCTTCAAAAAATAGGAGATGAATCATTGGCGTAAATAAACAGCCCCTTCAGCCCCCCTTCCTGGTTTTTTTGATTTGAACGGTAAAAATGTATCATAAAAAGCCCATACGTAAAGAAAATAAGATAGCTTATTATCTTATTATAGCTTATAGCTTATTATATTTTGAAAAAATAGTTTTTGGTGGCAGTAATAGCGTTTCAGTTAGCTAACTATTCGTAGCTAGTTGTAGGTTGTTAGTATGCAATACCCCTCCCCAAAAAAAAAAAAATCCCCCCTCCCCGAAATTACATCCTATACAAGCCCTTAAGGAGAATGTTCCTATAAAGGAGGTGCAAACTGTTATTTCCTTCAGGATATATCTATCCTCAGGGGAAGGAACGAAAGGGAGTATCGTACATTATATTTATATAAATATATCATAAATATATAGTTTTCTATTGGCTGTCCCGATCGGACTTAGATAGGCGATAAATTCCTTTGAAATGTGGGGTGCGGCCTCCCCCTTGCCTCCAAGCTCCTAAACCACTTCCGGAGTAGACGTGACCAGAATTCAAGGCTGGCCATCTTAGCAGAAACGAATTAGTTTGGACTTCTCAACGTTTTCTCCGACAAACATTTCTCACGATAACCTACTAAAATACTAACTTAACAAAATTACATATATATATATATATGTTATAACACTTACATATATATATATATATATATATATATATATATATATATATATATATATATATATATGTTATAATAACATATGACTTAATAGCAAGACTGGTAACCTATGCAAACGATACAGATGTACGTTCATCCCACCCAAATCCCATCATTGCGTCGAAGAAACTAAAGGCCCACTTGAATAAAATCCAACAAATAAAAAGTCCGACTCGCACGAACTGCGTCATCTTAGCGCGGTTCCAGTTTTTTTTTTTTTTTTTTTTTTTTTACGGCACATCTACATCTAGGTCATTAGCGCCGACATCCAGGGCGTAGCGAGGAATTTCACCAGCGAGCCGTGGGATGATAAAATTCCTGCCGGAGGTTGGGAATCGAACCCACCATCTCCCGCTTATGAATCCAAGGCGCTAGCCATTAGACCACGGGAGACCCCGGTTTCTGTTCATATCCCTATTCTCATTTGAAAAGCATAGAATAGAAACAGATAATATTTTCCTCGGCCTTTGTTCAAAGGGTTTTATGGCTACACCTGGGGTCAGGTCCGCAAGACCCTAGAATCCTCTTCTACCGATACTTCATTTCATACGTTTCAATGAATTGGAAAATATCAAATATTTTCACACATTCCTGTGTTCTTTTACTATAGTAATAATTCTACAGATAACATCAATTAAAAAATAAAATAAAAAAACCAACAGCATGAAGGCAATATTCAAAAGACGTCAACGAATCTTTTTCTCTTGGCAAGCTATATTTCTAACAATGAATTGTTTTTCTTATTTTGCTTAATCTGTTTTATTGTAAAATACATTATCCAACTATAAGCAATTAAAAAATAACAAGGAATAAAAACAGACAAAAAGAACAGTTCGAATAAGCAAAATCAATTACTTTAATGTTTTAAGCACTTATTTCACCGATTGACATCGCCTAATCAAAACTTTCATCAGAACCTTTTTTGTAGAGCATTTAGTAAGCTTTCTAATGGTATTCTTTCGTTTACCAAATTCTTAACCTTTTTCGAGATATTAAGGAAAATATACAAAGTTACCAAAACTTTTTATGTCTGTTAATAAAATATTTTATTCTAACCCTTCCTTAACTCCAAACGTAACCAAAATTTCAACATATTAGTTTTAATGAAAGTAGAACATGCAAAAAATGTTTCAACTGAATCCCTTGATTCTAAGTACCCAAACCAAAAACGGTATTCAAAAACTATTTTTCCAATTTTCTCGAAAACGGTTAAAGCTATCGCCTTGAAAATGGTTTCATTCGTTTTCCTAGCCCAAGAGGCCTATAAAAAGAGTACTTATAAGCTTATGAACTCAAAAACGTAAGCGTTACGATTTTTTCTGCGCGAATTTCGCCCCAAACTCCATCTTCCAGTGGGCGGATTTTGCTGGTTAACGAACTTGACCTTTCATATTGGACGACTGAATTTTGTACCAAATTTCATCAAAATCGGACCATTCGTCTTCGACCTAGAGAGCGAACAGACAAATATATATATATATATATATATATATATATATATATATATATATATATATATATAATATATACATATATATATATACAAATTTGAACCACCGTTATTTTCGGTCTCTAGGGGTTCTGAAACGCGAAATTTTCTTGTCGGCACTTCCGGATTGTTTCATTGTATCAACCTTATAAGCGGGGTTCCTCCCTATGGGGGAGGGAGGAACCACGCTAAAACATGGGGAATCAAGGTGAACGAAGGAAAATGCCATCACATAATCTTCAGCCTCCGACGCAGTTCCTGTCCACCAGTACACTTCAATAACGTCCCATTAACCTCTTCTAATATAAAGACAAGAGATGTTTGGGATTCGGCTAGGGGGGAAAGAACGTCAGACCTTCAGGAAGAAATCTGTATTGGACGTTTCGGCTGCACTTTGGCAGCCTTCTTCACGGCAACCGAAACGTCCAATACAGATTTCTTCCTGAAGGTCTGACGTTTTTTTCTCCTAGCCGAATCCCAACCATCCCTTAAATTCGTATCACTGCAACGGCTAACTATCTCCATCTCCTAGCCGAATCCCAACCATCCCTTAAATTCGTATCACTGCAACGGCTAACTATCTCCATCTCCTAGCCGAATCCCAACCATCCCTTAAATTCGTATCACTGCAACGGCTAACTATCTCCATCTCCTAGCCGAATCCCAACCATCCCTTAAATTCGTATCACTGCAACGGCTAACTATCTCCATCTCCTAGCCGAATCCCAACCATCCCTTAAATTCGTATCACTGCAACGGCTAACTATCTCCATCTCCTAGCCGAATCCCAACCATCCCTTAAATTCGTATCACTGCAACGGCTAACTATCTCCATCTCCTAGCCGAATCCCAACCATCCCTTAAATTCGTATCACTGCAACGGCTAACTATCTCCGTCTCCTCTCTTCTAATACAGTTCGCTACCTCGGACTACACTTGGACTCCGGACTTACCTGGAAACATCACTTATAACTTAAAAAACAAGAACTTGACAAACGATTTGGCAACTCTATCGAATGTCGAACCGCAAATCACATTTAAGTACTGAAAACACACTGATCATTTACAAATCACTACTGCAACCCGCTTGGACGTACGCATCAGAACTCGGGAACTGCGAAAACATCGAAGATCAGACGCATTCAAACATTCCAATCCTAAGTCCCAAGGACAATAGTCAATGCTCCCTTCTATGTTTCCAACCTCAACCTCCATAAAGACCTCAATATCCCACTCGTTAAATATGTTATATTATCCAGATTCCAACATTTGAACATCAAAGTATCTTATGATACTGTGCTACTGGTCATGAATGTAGATGAGTCGATATAATATGGAAAAAAATGATTTTACCATAGTTAAGGATATATTGATCATTTGTTATACTTTTTGGCGGAGCAGGTAATCACTGGCAGTGATTGGAGTACGTATTCATAAAAACTTTTATGTACATATCTAATGGTAGAATTAATGTCATAGGTATATATTTATTTGTTTGCACTCTGCTAAAAAAATGACCCGATTATGTCGAAATTCGACTCAAATATTTGATCAGCACGATTCTCACCCCAGAACTCAGGCAGGAAAAATCGCGGCGTATACGATTTGCGTTCGTGGGCATTAACCATAGGGAGGAAACCCAGTTTCACTCACCACAAAAAAAGTACTTAAAAATCCCGAAATCGGAAAGATTCAAGTACTTGCAGATTTTTGGCCAAAATCCAGCTTTTGGCACCACTGCGTGACTTTCTGACGCAATATTCGCTTTGATTGTCTGTGTATCTCTCATTGAAATCCAGATGTTTCTTTGTTTACATTTATTCGAGATAACTTTTCTATAACACACCATCAATGACAGCTAGACTGGAGTAATATGGAAGCTAGACACACAAAAATGGCAGCTAGACTGAAGTAATATGGCAGCTAGACTGAAGTAATATGGCAGCTAGACTGAAGTAATATGGCAGCTAGACTGAAGTAATATGGCAGCTAGACTGAAGTAATATGGCAGCTAGACTGAAGTAATATGGCAGCTAGACTGAAGTAATATGGCAGCTAGGCTGAAGTAATATGGCAGCTAGGCTGAAGTAATATGGCAGCTAGACTGAAGTAATATGGCAGCTAGACTGAAGTAATATGGCAGCTAGGCTGAAGTAATATGGCAGCTAGACTGAAGTAATATGGCAGCTAGACTGAAGTAATATGGCAGCTAGACTGAAGTAATATGGCAGCTAGACTGAAGTAATATGAAAGACAACAAACTAAGATAAATCAAACATATACTTACTGACTGGCCAAGCGCGTACAGAAATTCCCGGAGAGGGGAATAGTTCTTGCAAGACTGCGAATAGGCCACACACGAATACTTGATGACAAATACTGAAAGACCAAAATGTCAAATCTGCAATACAGAACTAACAGTCAAACATATATTAACGGACTGCAAGCTTACAGCGAACTTAGACATACCTCGGGACGTTACTGACCTACTTACTGACAGCAGCCACTATATCGACAATATTATCACACACTTGAAAAATATTAACATATATAACAAAATATGAAAACATCCGCAACTTTTTTATTTCAAACTCCAATGAATATTACTTAGTTTCTCAATGTTTATTTTTAATTTATTTTTGTGTTTTATTTTTATTTATTTATTTTTTTTTTATCTGCAATTTAATTTTTCTGTTTAGGTATTTGTTTTTTTCCATATTTTACTTTTGATTCTATATTAGTGTCGTAGTATATGATCACTATGAGCAACTATTACCAGCAATGGATGCCATCCATAGACAATGTGGAGCATCGAAAAAAAAAATCAACAAAATAACACACCATCGTCAGAACACGCATCCACTGTAACCATAGGCTCGGTAAATAACACACCATCGTCAGAACACGCATCCACTGTAACCATAGGCTCGGTAAATAACACACCATCGTCAGAACACGCATCCACTGTAACCATAGGCTCGGTAAATAACACACCATCGTCAGAACACGCATCCACTGTAACCATAGGCTCGGTAAATAACACACCATCGTCAGAACACGCATCCACTGTAACCATAGGCTCGGTAAATAACACACCATCGTCAGAACACGCATCCACTGTAACCATAGGCTCGGTAAATAACACACCATCGTCAGAACACGCATCCACTGTAACCATAGGCTCGGTAAATAACACACCATCGTCAGAACACGCATCCACTGTAACCATAGGCTCGGTAAATAACACACCATCGTCAGAACACGCATCCACTGTAACCATAGGCTCGGTAAATAACACACCATCGTCAGAACATGCATCCACTGTAACCATAGGCTCGGTAAATAACACACCATCGTCAGAACACGCATCCACTGTAACCATAGGCTCGGTAAATAACACACCATCGTCAGAACACGCATCCACTGTAACCATAGGCTCGGTAAATAACACACCATCGTCAGAACATGCATCCACTGTAACCATAGGCTCGGTAAATAACACACCATCGTCAGAACACGCATCCACTGTAACCATAGGCTCGGTAAATAACACACCATCGTCAGAACACGCATCCACTGTAACCATAGGCTCGGTAAATAACTGCACCATCTCTATTAATCTACCCCCTCCTGAAATGAGACCGCCACTGCCTTTGAGGTATTGGTTCCCACGGATTATATAGAATTTGGACACAAATATTTGATCAGCACGATTCTCACCCCAGAACTCAGGCAGGAAAAATCGCGGTGTATACGATTTGCGTTCGTGGGCATTAACCATAGGGAGGAAACCCAGATTCACTCACCACAAAAAAAAGTACTTAAAAATGCCGAAATCGGAAAGATTTAAGTACTTGCAGGTTTTTGGCCAAAATCCAGCTTTCGGAACCACTGCGTGACTTTCTGACGCAATATTCGCTCTGAGTGTCTGCGTATCTCTCATTGAAATCCAGATGTTTGTTTGTTTACATGTATTTGAGATAACTTGTCTATAACACACCATCGTCAGAACACGCATCCACTGTAACCATAGGCTCGGTAAATAATCCCACGCCATCTCTATGAATGTATCCCCTCCGGAAATGAGACCGCCACTGCCTTTGAGGTATTGGTTCCCGCGGAAAAGTTCTATCAAGCCGGGAATAGCTCCTGATTGAAAAGGAGATAGAAGGATGTGTGTTATGTATGAGAGAGATGGAGGCTTGTTTTACATCTATATAGAATCCTGCTCGGCCTGTATCCCAAGGCCTACAGAACCACGCGGCTTCGATATAGCAGCTGTAAGCACAAAACTCCACTTAGCAAACAGCTGTTGAGGTTCTACTCGTCAAGCAAGTTTTTAATAATACCTTCGCATCTTCATCAGGTGTATGACATGCACCTTTGAAAGTGCTGCTCATAGGGAAATATTTAAATTCGTTATTTTTTAACTTTTTAATTCGTTTTATTTTAAAAAGTCCGCTACGCAGAAAATGCGTCATCTTAGCGCATTCCTTTTCTTATTCCTCATGTCTTTTGTAAAGGACAGTTAGAAATTAGTTAACCCGGTTTCGTGAAACCGATTTAACTAATTTCATAAAACCAGGTTTCATGAAACTCTGTGTGCGCCAACCTATGGTTTTCTATCCATCGGTTCCATGAAACCAGTTTCTTCGGTGTGCACCAGGCCTTACACAGAACCGATAATTACTCTGTCCGCCTTCTAAAAGAAGCCTCAATAAATGAATAAAAACTAGAATACTCATCTCATTGTTCAATGCATTTAATAAAAAAAAAAAAAAAAAAACAATTAAAAAGTAAAGTAAATAGTAGATAAAAAATGTTCTGAAGAATGAAGCCAACAGCAGTACAGAAGTAGAAAATATTTACATGAAGCATTAGAATTCCTCCGCTTGGAAAGCTCAATTTCTAAAAACAAAAAATTGTTTCTAATGTGTTTTATCCTGTTTTCTCAATAAATAAATTTTCTTACTATAATAACTTAAAAAAATAAAAACAGACAAAAGGAACCGTTCAAATAAACGAAACATTTTTTGTAGAGAATTTGGTAAGCTTTCGAAAGTTAATTTTCCACGATTTCCCACCCGTTTTCGAGATATTAAGGAAGATATACGAAGATTCCAAAAAGTTTCATGTATATTTATTTCTAATCTTCATCAAATCCAAACGTAACCAGAATTAAAACATATTAGTGAGCTGAAAATTTAATTTTTAATATTTGATGTTACTCCGGTTTCTATTTGAGATGTTGCTGTGGTAAGTGCTGGAGGATTTGGAGGGTAAAACAATCGTCAAAGGTTGTATTGTTTACACACGAAGGAATAGAAAACCGGGAGATGGTTTGTTGTTTCAGTTTAGGGGGTGTATGATTGTTAACTGGGATATTTGTGAATCGTGTATTTATGGTTAACGAACATGTCCATTCGTTTGAAGGGAAGCATTATTTATGCCGATCAGACCATATAGTATTAAAGGGTCTGAACGATGTGAAACTGCTCCTGCCTATCAATTTCTCAACTCCGAACGTAATGAAATTTTGATATCATTGTTCTGTTAACTGCCAAAAGTCTTAAAAAAATGTACAGCTCAATCAGCTAGGTACTTAAGTGAAACATAAACGAATATTATACAAACGTTAGGACCTTGATAATGAAATAAACTCATTCCCGGGTGAAATTCATTACAAAAATACGAGCTAAAATATAGAACAGATCCAAAAACAATTGGTGATCAAATTCTAAATAAATTGTACTTAAGAAAGCAACAACCCTATATGAGAAGATATTTTTTCATAAAATTGGGGTTTATATGAAAAGTCCGACTTGCAGGAACTGTGTCCTCTTAGCGCGTTTCCTTCCTTATCCCTAGTTACATTTTTAAATACTATAGGCAGTTATTAGCACTTTCCCCCGAAGGAAAGTAGCTATTGAGGTTGGACTCATGACGGAATTTTTGAAAAAATTCTTCAAATCTTTATCGATCCTACCTAGTAGACATCGAAAATGACCCCCGTTAAGATTTATATATATCTATATATATGCATATATATATATATATATATATATATATATATATATATATATGCATATATATATATATATATATATATATATATATATATATATATGTCTGTTAACACGATAGCGGCCAGAGTTTTTGCTTTTTCGTCACGAAACTTGGTGTATAGCATTCAATTAGCAAACGATTGAACGATTTCGTTAACCACCAAAGTCGGTCCACCGGAAGGGGGGGGGGGGGTTTACCCCGAACCCAAAACACTAATTTCACCATGTCAGCCGTAATATTTGTTATATTTCAACGAAACTTGGTATTCGTAGTGGTGGTATAGAGTGAAAAGTCAAATATAAAAATGAACTAAATCGGTTCATTAGGAGGGGGGGTTTACTCAGGACCCACAATACCAATTTGCCACTACCAGCAGTGATTTTTGGTATATTTCGACGAAACTCGGTATTCGTAGTGGTAATCCACAGGTAAATATGTGCTGTAAAAATAAACTAAATCGGTTCATTAGAAGGGGGGTTTACTCTGGACCCAAATTACTAATATACTCATACCGGTCGTAATTTCTGCTGTATTGTAACGAAACGCGGTATACATCTTGGGTAACTCATGAGAAAGAAGAATGAGCTGAATCGGTCAATTGGAAAGGGGGGGTTTACTTTGTAATATATTTCAATAGAAAAGCCCGCCAGACGTAGGTTCACAAAGCCGCCGCAAGGAGCGCTTTCTACCACTAGAGGGACTGTATCCTGTTCCTGCGTTAGATCAAAATACGATAATATGAGGTTTTTTGTATTTATTACGTAGTGTAGTAGGTACCAAGTGTAAACATAACTCTGGAAGCAAATTAATAATTGATCAGTTATTCATTACAAAATTAAAAGAGAACTATTCATGTTTTTATTTTATTTATGTAGGATATTTCAAGCAAATTGTTCTGGAAAGCACACACTACCCACATTACACTACCCAAATTCTGAGGAAAGTGCTTAGTTATGCAGCTCCTGCGTGACGGACTTTATTGTTTGTTTTTTTTATCTTTCGTAAAAAATCTGACATTAATTAAAGCAATATTTTAGGTGTGATGATTACAGTAGCCATGCGGCAATTTGCCAATGCAAAACTACAATACAAAGCGACTTCTAATAAACATTGAAACCTGTTGTTAAGAGACATTTAAATCAGCAAGTTCTTATGTCGTAAATCACAGGACCTTTACGCTGTTTGGGGTTTCTATATTATTAGCATTTTACTCTTAACATTTTATTTTTAGAGTTATTTATTATTTTGATAATTACCTAAATAAGCCGTCAGAAGTGCGTGCCAGTTTTCCACTAAGACTATGATGTGATTAGAATAAGAGGGTCGGGTGGAACCAGCCAAACAAAATAGCCTTCATGGCAGAAACCAACTATCCAACCCTTTCTCCTTCCAACTTACCCACCCCCTCCCTCTACTTCCAACTTACTCCTTCTCCGCCAATTAATCAGTGCATAGCATTTCCACAAGGGATGGGAATGGAATTATTCAACGGGTCGACAAACTTCCATAAAGACGATAGAGTATGAAAAGCGTGTAAAAATATCTGCTAATAGTTCCGTTCGAAGGAAACATTACCAGGACTTATCAGGAATTGACTAGGTCATTAATCTACGAAAAGCTAAGCCTTCTAACACTTGTCGTCCACTTGGACCGGAAAGCTGCGAACTCCCAAACAACAGCGAAAGCTGATCCTGCGAAATCGTGCGAATTCCTCTCGTCCATAGCTGCAGTAATCATCAGGATTCGAAGTAGACGTTATGGCTCTTCGGAAAGGTTTTTCTCGTGGTTCTGATGAAGAACGTTTCGTTTTGGAATTATCTCCTTGAATTCATCGACAGATAGATCTTGCAACGCAGGATAGACTTTAAAAAAAACTGTATTTTTATGAGTTTACATTTACTTGATTATTACAATTTATAATTACATGAACATAAACAATGGGCTGATTGATTCCTAATGAATGAATAAGCTTGGATTTGGGAAAGGAGAGGGTCTTATATAGTACAGTTGGGAAGAAGTGCTAAGAAGGTGCTAAGGTGGCGTCTACAGTGCACAGGTGTCAGGATGTAAAAGATCGGCAAAGATAGGAAATGTGGGCGAATCACATTAACGCCAAAAGAAACGATTTCGGTGAATTTTCTTGTTATTGGGACGATCTTCAAATCGACGATGGCCACCACTTTTCCTATTTTCGAATGAGAAAATAGGAAAAGTTTCCTATTCGAAATTTCCTATTCGAAAATAGGAAAAGTGGTGGCCATCGTCGATTTGAAGATCGTCCCAATAACAAGAAAATTCACCGAAATCGTTTCTTTTGGCGTTAATGTGATTCACCCACATTTCCTATCTTTGCCGATCTTTTACATCCTGACACCTGTGCACTGTAGACGCCACCTTAGCACCTTCTTAGCACTTCTTCCCAACTGAGCACTTCTTCCAAACTTTAAATACAAAATAATCAATTTTCAACATATTATATTTTATTCCTTAGCTCCTAAGACGCATTGGACGAAACGCGCGGACACGTGTCGACTATTTTTGATGCAAAAAAATCACCAAAAAAATGGGCCTGATCGGTGACCCCACCGCTGTATACTCCCTTTATCAGATCAGACCGGCGTCATTTCACGTTAGACAATTTAAAAATGCATTTTGTTACATACAATTTTCCAAAATAATTTTCAACTTCTTTTTCCCCCTTTTAAAATGAGCTCTTAATTTTTAATTATGCTTTTTTTCAATATTTTAGAGAGTTTTAGTAATTTTGTTCTATATATTTTAAACTTTTGTACTTTCCATTTATAATAACAGAGTTCGAACTAGTTATCTACGTGTAGCGGTTCGAGTAAAGAGAGAGAGAATTCACCTATACACTCTGCCTGCCTTCTCCAAGTCTCGGATGGGAGTGGCGAGAGCGCATGCGCGACTCCCCACTACCCACGAGAGAGTGGAAGGGATGACAGGCCGGTATCGTCGACGCACTCAGCGACACAGGAATAGACGTCAACCCGACTAAGACAGATGCCGTTGTGTGTTCCTTCCAGGGAAACAAGGGAGGCAGACCCCGAGGATCTCTACCCTCGCACTTCGAGGTCCGAGGTCAGCGGATCAAGCTATCCACGAAGATTAACTACCTGGGAGTGCACATACACCGGCATCTTTCTGTGACACCACACGTCAACAGCCGCCTAAAGGAAGCCCGGCAGAAGACGTTCCGCCTGAATCACCTGTTGCGATCGGCCCAGCTGTCACTTCGGCTGAAGCTGCAGATTTACAAGGCAATCATCAGGCCAACGCTTCTGCATGGAGCGCCAGCCCTGCGTTACATCTACCCGAGTACGCTAAGGCGGCTACAGAAGTTCCAAAACGGGGTCCTCCTCCGCGCAGTACAGCACACAAGCCTCCAGAGGAAGAAGCCATCCCTCCTTCACGACGAGCTGCAGCTGCCAGCAGTTCAAGATTTCATACGGAGACGTCATATCAAATTTTATGACAGCCTCCAGTACTGCGTCAACCCCCTATTCAGGGACGTGACACCCCCTCTACTACCGCAGAGATGGCAGGGCAGCCCCAGGCGGATCCTGGACTTAGTAGAAGAGGCAGCTTAATGTATATATTGTAATAATTGTAAATAGTCTACGTTAGCTTTAAGTTAGGTTAAGTGATTTCCTTGTGTAGTCCCTCCCTATGCAACATTGTCTCCCCCTAGATTTAGTATCATAGACTAAGTAGGCTAAGATCCCTTTTGTACATTTTACAGTCCCTTCTAGTACGTAAGCGTAGAATAAGGTGTAGACTTAAGCCCGACTCCAGGCTCCAAACCGTTGGGCCTCAAGTTTCTGCAGATAAGTTTTGTAAATAAAATGGGGGGGTGGGAAAAAAAAAATAAATAAAAAAATAAAAAATAAAAAAAACTAGAGCCAGAGGTCTCCAAGCAGCTGTGTAAGCTGCTCCTCTCTCTCCTCTCTCCGCTAAAAATGCACAGCTCAAGTTAAGACAAACATCTTATGCATCAAGAATAGCCGTTAGAAACGAAGAGCCGCAAACCGCTACACTTCTAGGGCTAATGGAAAGAATGATGAAAAGAATGGAAGTGATGGAAAGCATTCTTCTCAAACATCAGATAAATGTACCAATTTCAGATGTAGGATCTCCAACCCTTCTACGCCACAAGCAGCAGCTCCGAGAGCACCAAGTCCGATCGAAGAAACATCACATCCAAAATCGAACACCACGCTGGATGAAAAAAGTGAAGGAGTTAAATTAATCAGCCGTAACACGAGGAAAGATGAGAGCGACAATTGCAGTTCATCCCAAGACGAGGAACCAATAAAAACAGGAAACGAAGTATCTGGCAAATCCGAAAACCGAAAAACAGCTTCTAAGAATATAACAAATTCTACAACAAGAAGAAATAGACGAGGAAAGCATACTTAATTTATTTTTTTCTTTGAGCGCGGTTCCTCCCTCCCCCTTAGGAAGGAACCCCGCTTATAAGGTTGATCTCATGAAACAATCCGAAAGTCTAGACTAGAAAATTTCGCGTTTCAAAATCCCTAGAGACCGAAAATAACGGTGGTTAAAATTTGTATATACAGGGTGTCCCGTAAATGTCTAGTCATATTGTGAGGGGTGATAGAGGACCTTTAGGGGAACAAAAAATGTCCTATGACGATTTCCCGAATTCTCGCCCATAAGGGAGAAAACGTCGTTTTATTGTTTTATCTAGACAAACGTGGTTTTTAGAAACATAATCGTTGTAGCTCCGTCCCAGATGGTACTACTAGAAAGGGAGTGAAACCAATCGAAAGCTGAGTAAATTTACTATAAGACTAGTTGGGAGTAAACGTAAAAATGAATGAATGTAAGTATGTATATCTTACAAAAAGAAGGCAATTCTAAATTTCCTGACATTTTATTGATATTTCTTTCCAGCGTTACTCCTCAATGGGCAGGATCTGAGATTTCCGGGTTTCAGAAAAACTTCCTCATTTAACCAGCTTTCCATTCATGTATCACAACCCTGTGTTATTGAAGTATTTGAACGGTTTAAGTACAAAAGTTTAAAAAAAAACATGGATCTCTAAAAAGAAAATTATATTTTTTTCTTCATTTCATTCAAAAAGCTGAAGGGAAATATTTATTTTTATAAATGTTTACATAAATATTAAGTAAATATTTACTTAAAACAATAAAAAAAAAATTACTTCCACGAATATAAAAAAAATTCCTAAAACAGTAAATAAATAAAATACACATTTATTTTGAATTTGTTAATTCAGGTAACTAATACTGGGTCCAGGAGGCGGCCATTAAGGAACCCCAACCATACATTAACCTCAAAAATTATTATTTTTACCTATATCACGCATTTGAACACATTTTTACAGGTACTTATATTTAGAAAACAAATGCTTTACCTTATATTAATACTGATGGCTACGCTTGTGAAACTCACTGGGATTCTGAGCCCATGCGTTTTTGTTGTGGTAATTAAAAATTCTATCCCTCATAAATAATAATAATAATATGTACATAGTCCTGTAAAAATGTGTTCAAATGCATGATATAGGTAAAAATAGTAATTTTTGAGGCTAATGTATGGTTGGGGTTCCTTAATGGCCGCCTCCTGGACCCAGTATTAGTTACCTGAATTAATAAATTCAAAATAAATGTGTATTTTATTTATTTACTGTTTTACGATTTTTTTTTTATCCGTGGAAGTAATTTTTTTTATTCTTTTAAGTAAATATTTACTTAATATTTATGTAAACATTTATAAAAAAAATATTTCCCTTCAGCTTTTTGAATAAATTGAAGAAAAAAATATAATTTTCTTTTCACAGATCCATGTTTTTTATAAAACTTTTGTTCTTAAATCGTTCAAATACTTCAATAACACAGGGTTGTGATACATGAATGGAAAGCTGGTTAAATGAGGAAGTTTTTCTGAAACCCGGAAATCTCAGATCCTACTTATTGAGGAGTAACGCTGGAAAGAAATATCAATAAAATGTCAGGAAATTTAGAATTGCCTTCTTTTGGTAAGATATACATACTTACATTCATTCATTTTTACGTTTACTCTCAACTAGTCTTATAGTAAATTTACTCAGCTTTCGATTGGTTTCACACCCTTTTTAGTAGTACCATCTGGGACGGAGCTCTAATGATTATTCTTCTAAAAACTACGTTTGTCTCGAAAAAACAATAAAACGACGTTTTCTCCCTTATGGGCGAGAATTCGGGAAATCGTCATAGAACATTTTTTGTTCCCCTAAGGGTCCTCTATCACCCCTCACAATATGACTAGACATTTACAGGACACCCTGTATATATATTTGTGTCTATATATATTTGTGTCTTACGACTGTTTTGCATTAAAAACAGACAGAAAATAGTTAAAATAGCGTTTATTTTCACCGTTCAGAATCAAAATATGGACAATTCCAACATAGTTTGGTTTAAAAAAATTACAACTCCTTCAGTAGCCAATGAGAAGCTTGCATTCATGCAATCAGCTCCCAACATGCACTGCAAATCCATCATGGCTGAATGTTTATAGTTACTTGTAATAAGTGCATTTAGAGATAATTCTAATTAATAACTAGCTGTTATCCGGCACACGGTGGTGCCGAACGCCGGATTTTGAGACAAAACACCTAGGTACTTAAATCTTTCTGATTTTGATGTCATTTTTAGCGCGGTTCCTCCCTCCCCCATAGGGAGGAACCCCGCTTATAAGGTTGATACAATGAAACAATCCGAAAGTGCCGACTAGAAAATTTCGCGTTTCAGAACCCCTAGCAACCGAAAATAACGGTGGTTCAAATTTGTATATATATATATATATATATATATATATATATATATATATATATATATATATATATATATATATATATTTGTGTATATTTATTTATTTATTTATATATATATATATATATATATATATATATATATATATATATATATATATATATATATATATATATTGGTCTGTTCGCGGATTTCTGGCCTCCCTAATGGTCCGATTTTGATGAAATTTGGTACAAAAATCTGTCGTCCAATTTGAAAGGTCAAGTTTGTTAACCAGCGAAATCCGCCCACTGGAAGATGGCGTTTGGGGCGAAATTCGCGCAAAAAAAAAACGTAACGCTTACGTTTTTTAATTCATAAGCTTGTAAGTACTCTTTTTATAGGCTTCTTGCGCTAGGAAAACGAATGAAACCATTTTCAAGGCGATAACTTTAACCTTTTTTGAGTTATTCGGAAAATAGTTTTTGGTTTGGGTACTTCGAATCACGGGATTCTGTTGAAACATTATCTGCATGTTCTACTTTCATTAAAACTAATATGTTGAACGTTTGGAGTTAAGGAAGGGTTAGAATAAAATATTTTATGAACAGACATGAAAAGTTTTGGGAACTTCGTATACTTTCATTAATATCTCGAACACGGTTGGGAAATCGTGGTAAGTGGATAAAAACTATTTGAAAGCTTACTAAATTCTCTACAAAAAATATTCTAAAACTATTTTTGATTAGGTTATGTCAATCGGAGAAATAAGTGCTTAAAACTTCAAATACGTCTATTTTGTTCTTATGAATGGGTTTTTGTCGTTCTTTCCCTTGGTATTTTATTGCTTTTTATTTTTGTAATTTCTTATGTTGGGAAAATTTATTTGTGTGTAACAGGATAGGAAAAATGAGACCAATTTTCTATTGCTAGAAATAATGAAAATTTTGGGAACTTCGTATACTTTCATTCATAATCTCGAAAACGGTTGAAAATCTTGTAAAGCGAAAGGTTACCATTCGAAAGCGTACTAAATGGTCTACAAAAAGGGTTCGGAAGAAAGTTCTGAATAAGCGATGTCGATCGGAGAAATAAGTGCTTAAACTTTGAAGTAATTGATTTCGTTTATTCGAACGGATCTTTTTGTCTGTTTTTATTCCTTGTTATTTTTTAATTGCTTATAGTTGGATAATGTATTTGACAATAAAACAGATTAAGTAAAATAAGAAAAAGTCCGTCACGCAGGAGCTGCATCACTAAGCACTTTCCTCAGAATTTGGGTAGTGTAGACTGCTTTTCAGAACAATTTGCTTAAAATATCCTACATAAATAAAATAAAAACGTGAATAGTTCTCATTTTGTAATGAGTAACTGATCGATTATTAATTTGCATCCAGAGTTATGTTTACACATGGTACCTACTACACTACGTAATAAATACAAAAATCCTCATATTATCGTATTTTGATCTAACGCAGGAACAGGATACAGTCACTCTAGTGGTAGAAAGCGCTCCTTGCGGCGGCTTTGTGAACCTACGTCTGCCGGCTTTTCTATTCAAATATATTACAAATTAAACCCCCGCTTTCCGATTGACCGATTCAGCTCATTCTTACAACACTTCTTTCTCATGAGTTACCCACGACGTATACAGCGTTTCGTTACAATACAGCAGAAATTACGTCCGGTATGAGTATATTAGGAATTTGGGTCCGGAGTAAACCCCCCCTTATAATGAACCGATTTAGTTTCTTTTTACAACACATATTTACCTGTAGATTACCACTACGAATACCGAGTTTCGTCGAAATCTACCAAAAATCACGGCTGGTAGTGGCGAATTGGTATTGTGGGTCCGGAGTAAACCCCCCCCCCTCCTAATGAACCGATTTCGTTTATTTTTACAACACATATTTACCTGTGGATTAGCACTGCGAATACCGAGTTTCGTCGAAATATACCAAAAATCACGGCTGGTAGTGGCGAATTGATATTGTGGGTCCGGAGTAAACCCCCCCTTCTAATGAACCGATTTAGTTCATTTTTATATCCCACTTTTCTCTCTATATTAACACTACGAATACCAAGTTTCGTTGAAATATAACAAATATTACGGCTGACATAGTCAAATAAGTGTTTTGGGTTCGGGGTAAACCCCCCCTTCCGGTGGACCGACTTTGGTGGTTAACGAACTCGTTCAATCGTTTGCTAATTGAATGCTATATACCAAGTTTCGTGACGAAAAAACAAAAACTCTGGCCGCTATCGTGTTAACAGACACATATATATATATATGCATATATATATATATATATATATATATATATATATATATATAGATATATATAAATTTTAACGGGGGTCATTTTCGGTGTCTACTAGGTAGGATCGATAAAGATTTGAAGAAATTTTTCAAAAATTCCGTCATGAGTCCAACCTCAATAGCTACTTTCCTTCGGAGGAAAGTGCTAAAACAATTCATTGTTAGAAATATATCAGGCTGTACCGTATGAAATGTCAGTTTTGGATTTGCCGATTTCCTTCAAATGTCTTGAAACTGTCGAGGCTCCTACTCCGAGTTCTTAGGCATATTCCCTAGTGTTTGCAATTGCTTATAGTAGTCAAATGTATTTGCCAATAAAACAGGATACGTATAATTAGAATATTTTATTTTTGCGGAATCTTGGGATTCTCAGATCCCTTATAAATATCTATTAGGCCCCCTTCGTATTTTTTCCTTAATATCTCGAAAAGGGTTAGGAGATCGTGGCAAGTGAAATGTAACAGTTCGAAAGCTTACTTAATTCTCTACAAAAAATGTTTTGAAGAAATGTTTGATAGGGTCGTCGCATTAGGAGAAATAAGTGCTTAAAACTTAGTTAGTTAGTTTCGTTTATTTAAACGGATCTATTTGTGTGTTTCCCGCAGTTTTTTTTTCACTGCTCGTTATTTTTGTAATTTCTTATTGCAGTCAAATGTATTTGTCAGTAAACAGGATACGTATAATTAGAAGCAATATTTTCTTTGTTAGAATTCGAATATGCCTTATAAATATCTAGATTACAGTACTGGTGTTGATTTCGTTCTTTAGAATTGTTCTTGGCATTCCCTATTTTCATCTGTTACCCATAGTTTTTTATTGCCAGTAGTTTTTTTCTTATTGATTATAGAATGTATATCTATTTGGTTATAAAACAGGATACCTAAAATTAGTAAGAATATTTCGGAGATTTCTGAGCGAAATGCCTTGTAAGATTGTCTACCACCACTCTATTTTTATCCACTAGATAGGCTTTATTTGGCATATTATTCTACATATGTTTTATTAAGCAGGGGATTCTGATGAAATGTCGTGTTTTTGATGTGCATTTTAATTACGATGTATCTAAGATTGGGTAACATTGGCGAGTCTACATAGTTAAGAACTGACGACGGAGGTAGACTTCTTGCTATGATTTAGTCTGGCCTCCCTAATGGTCCGATTTTGATGAAATCAGGTACAAAAATCTGTCGTCCAATTTGAAAGGTCAAGTTTGTTAACCAGGAAAATCCGCCCTCTGGAAGATGGCGTTTGGGGCGAAATTCGCGCAAAAAAAAACGTAACGCTTACGTTTTTTAATTCATAAGCTTGTAAGTACTCTTTTTATAGGCTTCTTGGGCTAGGAAAACGAATGAAACCATTTTCAAGGCGATAACTTTAACCTTTTTTGAGTTATTCGGAAAATAGTTTTTGGTTTGGGTACTTCGAATCACGGGATTCTGTTGAAACATTATCTGCATGTTCTACTTTCATTAAAACTAATATGTTGAACGTTTTGTTACGTTTGGAGTTAAGGAAGGGTTAGAATAAAATATTTTATGAACAGACATGAAAAGTTTTGGGAACTTCGTATACTTTCATTAATATCTCGAACACGGTTGGGAAATCGTGGTAAGTGGATAAAAACTATTTGAAAGCTTACTAAATTCTCTACAAAACCAACCTATATATGCATATATATATATATATATATATATATATATATATATATATATATATATATGCATATATAGGTTGGTTTTTGTTTTTTCGTCACGAAACTTGGTGTATAGCATTCAATTAGCAAACGATTGAACGAGTTCGTTAACCACCAAAGTCGGTCCACCGGAAGGGGAGGGGGGGTTTACCCCGAACCCAAAACACTAATTTCACCATGTCAGCCGTAATATTTGTTATATTTCAACGAAACTTAGTATTCGTAGTGGTGATATAGAGTGAAAAGTGAGATATAAAAATGAACTAAATCGGTTCATTAGGAGGGGGGGTTTACTCAGGACCCACAATACCAATTTGCCACTACCAGCCGTGATTTTTGGTATATTTCGACGAAACTCGGTATTCGTAGTGGTAATCCACAGGTAAATATGTGCTGTAAAAATAAACTAAATCGGTTCATTAGAAGGGGGGTTTACTCCGGACCCAAATTACTAATATACTCATACCGGTCGTAATTTCTGCTGTATTGTAACGAAACGCGGTATACATCTTGGGTAACTCATGAGAAAGAAGTGTTGTAAAAATGAGCTGAATCGGTCAATCGGAAAGCGGGGGTTTACTTTGTAATATATTTCAATAGAAAAGCCCGCCAACCGTAGGTTCACAAAGCCGCCGCAAGGAGCGCTTTCTACCACTAGAGGGACTGTATCCTGTTCCTGCGTTAGATCAAAATACGATAATATGAGGTTTTTTGTATTTATTACGTAGTGTAGTAGGTACCATGTGTAAACATAACTCTGGAAGCAAATTAATAATTGATCAGTTATTCATTACAAAATTAAAAGAGAACTATTCATGTTTTTATTTTATTTATGTAGGATATTTTAAGCAAATTGTTCTGGAAAGCACACACTACCCACATTACACTACCCAAATTCTGAGGAAAGTGCTTAGTTATGCAGCTCCTGCGTGACGGCCTTTATTGTTTGTTTTTTTTATCTTTCGTAAAAAATCTGACATTAATTAAAGCAATATTTTAGGTGTGACGATTACAGTAGCCATGCGGCAATTTGCCAATGCAAAACTACAATACAAAGCGACTTCTAATAAACATTGAAACCTGTTGTTAAGAGACATTTTAATCAGCAAGTTCTTATGTCATAAATCAAAGGACCTTTACGCTGTTTGGGGTTTCTATATTATTAGCATTTTACTCTTAATATTTTATTTTTAGAGTTATTTATTATTTTGATAATTACCTAAATAAGCCGTCAGAAGTGCGTGCCAGTTTTCCACTAAGACTATGATGTGATTAGAATAAGAGGGTCGGGTGGAACCAGCCAAACATAATAGCCTTCATGGCAGAAACCAACTTATCCAACCCTTTCTCCTTCCAACTTACCCACCCCCTCCCTCTACTTCCAACTTACTCCTTCTCCGCCAATTAATCAGTGCATAGCATTTCCACAAGGGATGGGAATGGAATTATTCAACGGGTCGACAAACTTCCATTAAGACGATAGAGTATGAAAAGCGTGTAAAAATATCTGCTAATAGTTCCGTTCGAAGGAAACATTACCAGGACTTATCAGGAATTGACTAGGTCATTAATCTACGAAAAGCTAAGCCTTCTAACACTTGTCGTCCACTTGGACCGGAAAGCTGCGAACTCCCAAACAACAGCGAAAGCTGATCCTGCGAATTCCTCTCGTCCATAGCTGCAGTAATCATCAGGATTCGAAGTAGGCGTTATGGCTCTTCGGAAAGGTTTTTCTCGTGGTTCTGATGAAGAACGTTTCGTTTTGGAATTATCTCCTTGAATTCATCGACAGATAGATCTTGCAACGCAGGATAGACTTTAAAAAAAACTGTATTTTTATGAGTTTACATTTACTTGATTATTACAATTTATAATTACATGAACATAAACAATGGGCTGATTGATTCCTAATGAATGAATAAGCTTGGATTTGGGAAAGGAGAGGGTCTTATATAGTACAGTTGGGAAGAAGTGCTAAGAAGGTGCTAAGGTGGCGTCTACAGTGCACAGGTGTCAGGATGTAAAAGATCGGCAAAGATAGGAAATGTGGGCGAATCACATTAACGCCAAAAGAAACGATTTCGGTGAATTTTCTTGTTATTGGGACGATCTTCAAATCGACGATGACCACCACTTTTCCTATTTTCGAATGGGAAAATAGGAAAAGTTTCCTATTCGAAATTTCCTATTCGAAAATAGGAAAAGTGGTGGCCATCGTCGATTTGAAGATCGTCCCAATAACAAGAAAATTCACCGAAATCGTTTCTTTTGGCGTTAATGTGATTCACCCACATTTCCTATCTTTGCCGATCTTTTACATCCTGACACCTGTGCACTGTAGACGCCACCTTAGCACCTTCTCAGCACTTCTTCCCAACTGAGCACTTCTTCCAAACTTTAAATACAAAATAATCAATTTTCAACATATTTTATATTATTCCTTAGCTCCTAAGACGCATTGGACGAAACGCGCGGACACGTGTCGACTATTTTTGATGCAAAAAAATCACCAAAAAAAAAAAATGGGCCTGATCGGTGACCCCACCGCTGTATACTCCCTTTATCAGATCAGACCGGCGTCATTTCACGTTAGACAATTTAAAAATGCATTTTGTTACATACAATTTTCCAAAATAATTTTCAACTTCTTTTTCCCCCTTTTAAAATGAGCTCTTAATTTTTAATTATGCTTTTTTTTTCAATATTTTAGAGAGTTTTAGTAATTTTGTTCTATATATTTTAAACTTTTGTACTTTCTATTTATAATAACAGAGTTCGAACTAGTTAGCTACGTGTAGCGGTTCGAGTATAGAGAAAGAGAGAGAATTCACCTATACACTCTGCCTGCCTTCTCCAAGTCTCGGATGGGAGTGGCGAGAGCGCATGCGCGACTCCCCACTACCCACGAGAGAGTGGAAGGGATGACAGGCCGGTATATAAACCCGCTCTCAGCAGCTAGAGGCAGACTATCCATTTGCGACAACACTAGCGATTTCCCAGTCGCTTAGTGACCCCCCCCCCCCTACCCTCAGTTACGGCTGACTTATTACACTACCTTTAATTTTGCTACAAGCCTTCAAATGTGCCTCAGCACAGTATAAGGCAGTCTCTTTCCATCACTTCACCCCGCAGTGCTTAGCTTCCAGCTGCACTCGCGCAGTTTTTCTTTCGTCTCTTCTTTTATTTTATTTTTTGTTCTTCACTAGTTTTCATGGATTAGGAAAAAAAAAAAAAAAAAAAAAGAGGCAGAATGCCGACGATATTGGCGTCTATTCCTCCAGCTTCAACGCCCGCGTCGCACTTGGACGAGCCCAGGCAGCCTGCGAGACTATCGTCGACGCACTCAGCGACACAGGAATAGACGTCAACCCGACTAAGACAGATGCCGTTGTGTGTTCCTTCCAGGGAAACAAGGGAGGCAGACCCCGAGGATCTCTACCCTCGCACTTCGAGGTCCGAGGTCAGCGGATCAAGCTGTCCACGAAGATTAACTACCTGGGAGTGCACATACACCGGCATCTTTCTGTGACACCACACGTCAACAGCCGCCTGAAGGAAGCCAGGCAGAAGACGTTCCGCCTGAATCACCTATTGCGATCGGCCCAGCTGTCACTTCGGCTGAAGCTGCAGATTTACAAGGCAATCATCAGGCCAACGCTTCTGCATGGAGCGCCAGCCCTGCGTTACATCTACCCGAGTACGCAAAGGTGGCTACAGAAGTTCCAAATCGGGGTCCTCCTCCGCGCAGTACAGCACACAAGCCTCCAGAGGAAGAAGCCATCCCTCCTTCACGACGAGCTGCAGCTGCCAGCAGTTCAAGATTTTATACGGAGACGTCATATCAAATTTTATGACAGCCTCCAGTACTGCGTCAACCCCCTATTCAGGGACGTGACACCCCCTCTACTACCGCAGAGATGGCAGGGCAGCCCCAGGCGGATCCTAGACTTAGTAGAAGAGGCAGCTTAATGTATATATTGTAATAATTGTAAATAGTCTACGTTAGCTTTAAGTTAGGTTAAGTGATTTCCTTGTATAGTCCCTCCCTATGCAACATTGTCTCCCCCTAGATTTAGTATCATAGACTAAGTAGGCTAAGATCCCCTTTGTACATTTTACAGTCCCTTCTAGTACGTAAGCGTAGAATAAGGTGTAGACTTAAGCCCGACTCCAGGCTCCAAACCGTTGGGCCTCAAGTTTCTGCAGATAAGTTTTGTAAATAAAATGGGGGGTGGGAAAAAAAAATAAATAAAAAAATAAAAAATAAAAAAAACTAGAGCCAGAGGTCTCCAAGCAGCTGTGTAAGCTGCTCGTCTCTCTCCTCTCTCCGCTAAAAATGCACAGCTCAAGTTAAAACAAACATCTTATGCATCAAGAATAGCCGTTAGAAACGAAGAGCCGCAAACCGCTACACTTCTAGGGCTAATGGAAAGAATGATGGAAGTGATGGAAAGCATTCTTCTCAAACATCAGATAAATGTACCAATTTCAGATGTAGGATCTCCAACCCTTCTACACCACAAGCAGCAGCTCGGAAAGCACCAAGTCCGATCGAAGAAACATCACATCCAAAATCGAACACCACGCTGGATGAAAAAAGTGTAGGAGTTAAATTAATCAGCCGTAACACGAGGAAAGATGAGAGCGACAATTGCAGTTCATCCCAAGACGAGGAACCAATAAAAACAGGAAACGAAGTATCTGGCAAATCCGAAAACCGAAAAACAGCTTCTAAGAATATAAAAAATTCTACAACAAGAAGAAATAGACGAGGAAAGCATACTTAACTTATAAGGTTGATCTCATGAAACAATCCGGAAGTCTCGACTAGAAAATTTCGCGTTTCAGAACCCCTAGAGACCGAAAATAACGGTGGTTAAAATTTGTATATATATATATATATATATATATATATATATATATATATATTTGTGTCTTACGACTGTTTTGCATTAAAAACAGACAGAAAATAGTTAAAATAGCGTTTATTTTCACCGTTCAGAATCAAAATATGGACAATTCCAACATAGTTTGGTTTAAAAAAATTACAACTCCTTCAGTAGCCAATGAGAAGCTTGCATTCATGCAATCTGCTCCCAACATGCACTGCAAATCCATCATGGCTGAATGTTTATAGTTACTTGTAATAAGTGCATTTAGCGATAATTCTAATTAATAACTAGCTGTTATCCGGCACACGGTGGTGCCGAACGCCGGATTTTGAGACAAAACACCTAGGTACATAAATCTTTCTGATTTTGATGTCATTTTTAGCGCGGTTCCTCCCTCCCCCATAGGGAGGAACCCCGCTTATAAGGTTGATACAATGAAACAATCCGAAAGTGCCGACTAGAAAATTTCGCGTTTCAGAACCCCTAGAAACCGAAAATAACGGTGGTTCAAATTTGTATATATATATATATATATATATATATATATATATATATATATATTTGTGTATATTTATTTATTTATTTATATATATATATATATATATATATATATATATATATATATATATATATATATATATATTGGTCTGTTCGCGGATTTCTGGCCTCCCTAATGGTCCGATTTTGATGAAATTTGGTACAAAAATCTGTCGTCCAATTTGAAAGGTCAAGTTTGTTAACCAGCGAAATCCGCCCACTGGAAGATGGCGTTTGGGGCGAAATTCGCGCAAAAAAAAAAAAACGTAACGCTTACGTTTTTTAATTCATAAGCTTGTAAGTACTCTTTTTATAGGCTTCTTGCGCTAGGAAAACGAATGAAACCATTTTCAAGGCGATAACTTTAACCTTTTTTGAGTTATTCGGAAAATAGTTTTTGGTTTGGGTACTTCGAATCACGGGATTCTGTTGAAACATTATCTGCATGTTCTACTTTCATTAAAACTAATATGTTGAACGTTTGGAGTTAAGGAAGGGTTAGAATAAAATATTTTATGAACAGACATGAAAAGTTTTGGGAACTTCGTATACTTTCATTAATATCTCGAACACGGTTGGGAAATCGTGGTAAGTGGATAAAAACTATTTGAAAGCTTACTAAATTCTTTACAAAAAATATTCTAAAACTATTTTTGATTAGGTTATGTCAATCGGAGAAATAAGTGCTTAAAACTTCAAATACGTCTATTTTGTTCTTATGAATGGGTTTTTGTCGTTCTTTCCCTTGGTATTTTATTGCTTTTTATTTTTGTAATTTCTTATGTTGGGAAAATTTATTTGTGTGTAACAGGATAGGAAAAATGAGACCAATTTTCTATTGCTAGAAATAATGAAAATTTTGGGAACTTCGTATACTTTCATTCATAATCTCGAAAACGGTTGAAAATCTTGTAAAGCGAAAGGTTACCATTCGAAAGCGTACTAAATGGTCTACAAAAAGGGTTCTGAAGAAAGTTCTGAATAAGCGATGTCGATCGGAGAAATAAGTGCTTAAACTTTGAAGTAATTGATTTCGTTTATTCGAACGGTTCTTTTTGTCTGTTTTTATTCCTTGTTATTTTTTAATTGCTTATAGTTGGATAATGTATTTGACAATAAAACAGATTAAGTAAAATAAGAAAAACAATTCATTGTTAGAAATATATCAGGCTGTACCGTATGAAATGTCAGTTTTGGATTTGCCGATTTCCTTCAAATGTCTTGAAACTGTCGAGGCTCCTACTCCGAGTTCTTAGGCATATTCCCTAGTGTTTGCAATTGCTTATAGTAGTCAAATGTATTTGCCAATAAAACAGGATACGTATAATTAGAATATTTTATTTTTGCGGAATCTTGGGATTCTCAGATCCCTTATAAATATCTATTAGGCCCCCTTCGTATTTTTTCCTTAATATCTCGAAAAGGGTTAGGAGATCGTGGCAAGTGAAATGTAACAGTTCGAAAGCTTACTTAATTCTCTACAAAAAATGTTTTGAAGAAATGTTTGATAGGGTCGTCGCATTAGGAGAAATAAGTGCTTAAAACTTAGTTAGTTAGTTTCGTTTATTTAAACGGATCTATTTGTGTGTTTCCCGCAGTTTTTTTTTCACTGCTCGTTATTTTTGTAATTTCTTATTGCAGTCAAATGTATTTGTCAGTAAACAGGATACGTATAATTAGAAGCAATATTTTCTTTGTTAGAATTCGAATATGCCTTATAAATATCTAGATTACAGTACTGGTGTTGATTTCGTTCTTTAGAATTGTTCTTGGCATTCCCTATTTTCATCTGTTACCCATAGTTTTTTATTGCCAGTAGTTTTTTTCTTATTGATTATAGAATGTATATCTATTTGGTTATAAAACAGGATACCTAAAATTAGTAAGAATATTTCGGAGATTTCTGAGCGAAATGCCTTGTAAGATTGTCTACCACCACTCTATTTTTATCCACTAGATAGGCTTTATTTGGCATATTATTCTACATATGTTTTATTAAGCAGGGGATTCTGATGAAATGTCGTGTTTTTGATGTGCATTTTAATTACGATGTATCTAAGATTGGGTAACATTGGCGAGTCTACATAGTTAAGAACTGACGACGGAGGTAGACTTCTTGCTATGATTTAGTCTACATATGTATATTATGTCCTAAATCCAAAAAATAAACTTCACAACGGTTAGATACTATGAGCGAATAGAAAGTCGGTTCAGTGCCCGTAGAAACAGAATGTCCGCAGGAAATTTACCTGCTTGGAGTTAATCCTCAAGAGTTGTAAATATACCCCAGGTATCTGCCGACACAAGTACAAAGCCTAGCTACGGTACAGAGAGCAATTTAACGATATCATTCACCAAAATTTCTTAAACTATACTAGATTCTGAAATAACACAGTTCCAAACATAGGTTATATACTAAATATTCATAAAGATTACTTAGTTGTAACCCGATTCATCAATTAGCAATCAATAGTTTTCAACACAGGTTATATACTAAATCTTGATAAAAAGTATTTAATTAGAAAAAAACAAGATTCCTCAAGACTTGTTTTTGGTCCATTTGTGTCTACTCCTTAGACTTAATTAGGTATATTATTCTATATCTTGACTTGTTATTCGTCAAGACTTGTTATTATTCCTTCTGTATCTACTAGATAGGCTTTATTCGGCATATTATTCTATATAGGCTATATTAGGCAAGGTATTATACTCAATCTTTCTTGTACTTCATCTTGATCGTTTTTTATCCACTGGAAAGGCTTTATTAGGCATATTTTCTATTGATTTATAGAGCTTTGCTTTAGAAAGAGAGCCGGATTGTGCAATTTCCGCTTCTTTGTATAAGTTCACTACTGTCGGTGTCCCTGACGCCTTAATATCACTTTTATTCAAGATGTTCGAGAGGATTTCGACAATTTTCATGAGATATATAAAAAAAAAAGTTTATTTCTTTTCTAAGCTTTTCAAATGACACTAGGGATATGAACGGAACCGCGCTAAGATGATGCAGTTCCTGCGAGTCGGACTTTTTATTATTATGGCTATCTTAACTGCCTATTACTAGTCAGATTTTATTTTCTATTTTATCTTACTTTTTTAACTCTTAATTGAAATCCATGAATATTTCAGATAACCTTTCAATGCCTATATTACAATGGAATATAAATGGTGTTCATAGACATATAGGTGATCTGAAGGTCTTGATGAATAATAGAAAGCTCAGAATCGTTGCGATTCAGGAGAGCCACTTAACTCAGGGTAAGGAATTCAGTCTTCACAGATATTCTGTTTATAGAAGAGATTATTCCTTGGGTGGCAGATCATGTGGAGGGGTAGCTATATTTGTTAGTGATAACATATATAGCAATCCCATACAGCTGAGGACTGGACTTCAAGCGGTTGCAGTATCAGTACACCTCCCCTTTAGGGTTACAGTATGTTCTATTTATTTTCCTCCAAATGAACGACTAGACGTAAATGAAATACGTGACTTACTTGCCCAACTCCCCCCCCCCTTTTTCTCTTATTAGGAGACGGTAACGCTTTAAGTTTAATGTGGAACTCTTCATAGACTAATAGCAAAGGCCAACTATTAACAAATATTTTCGAGAATTTTGATCTAAACCCCTTAAACACTACCGACACACTTATGCCCAAGGACAGGTACTATGACAAACATAGACATTTCATTATGCTCCCCTTCTCTTTTTTCACGTTTTTCATGGACAGTTGATGAGGACTCCCATGGAAGCGATCACTTTCCTATTCAAATAACACTAAATACTCCAACCCCACTGTTTCAAACTAACACGAGATACAATACTAAAAAGGCTAATTGGACACTATATAAAGAATACATTGACCAGCAACTTAACCATGCACAGCCCCAAAACATTGACGAACTATTTTAATAATAAAACAGGCAGCGGGCAGTACTATTCCCAAGACATATAACACTTACAAGAAATCACCAGTTCCTTGGTGTAATGATGAGTGCAGAACAGCTGTAAATGATAGGAAACGAGCATTGCGTTTTTTCCGCAGGAATCCTTCACATGACAACCATCAAAATTATAAAATGAAAAAAGCAAAAGCTCAGTGGGATATTAGGAAAAGTAAAAAGGAATGTTGGGTAGAATTTGTATCTGGCATCAATCGGCACACTACATCACACTAAATTTGGAACAAAGTTAATCAAATTTTACATAAAAAATACCGCGCCCCTATTACGGGACTCGGGCATAATAACTCAATTATCACAGACGATTTCAGCATTAGCAATATTCTAGGCCATCAATTTAGTTCTGTATCAAATAATAACCATTACGCCGAACAATTTCTACGACACAAATTACTCACAGAAACCATTCCCATCACTTACATTCCTCAATACAACCATCCGTTAAACGATCCTTTCACATTACCCGAACTCAAATTAATTTTATCAACCGTACGCTTGACAGCCCCAGGACCGGACGAAATCACTTACAACATGCTACAAAATCTACCCGATCTCGGCCTACTTACTCTTCTTAACCCACAGAACAAGGTTTATACAAGTGGCATTTATCCTCACTCTTGGAATGATTCTATAGTAATTCCAATTCTAAAACCAGGAAAAGATAAGAACGTTCCATCTAGCTACAGACCTATTTCCTTAACCAGCTGCATTTGCAAAATAGCAGAAAAAATTATTAATAAAAGATTGCTCTGGTTTTTGGAACATCAAGGTTACCTCTCTCCTTACCAGTGTGGGTTTCGCCCAGGACATTCTACAATGCATCTCATTGCAACTATGGACAATACTGTTCTTAATGCATTCTTAAATAACAAATCAATTTTACCAGTATCCCTCGACATAGAAAAAGCATACGACACCTTATGGAGGCGGCTTACATTCTCCCAGCTTTTGGAGTGGGGTGTTCAAGGAAATATCCTTAAATTTCTTGAAAATTATCTTTCCCAAAGATCATTCAGAGTGAGAATAAATTGTCTGATAGATTCTTGCAGGAAAATGGAGTGCCCCAAGGAGGTGTCTTGACCACCACGCTGTTCAACATTGCTGTTAATTCTGTAACGAAATTTATTCCCAAGGAAGTATCTCACTGTCTGTATGCTGATGACCTCATAATATATCATGCTTACTCAAGTCTTACTTCTGCTCAGTTTCACATACAGCACGCTCTAAAAGAGTTAGAAAAGTGGTCACTTACCACTGGCTTTAAATTCCCAGTTGATAAAACTAAATTTATTAATTTTTCTAGGAAAAGAGAAACCCAATCTCCACTATTAATGTTAAATAACCTGTCCATAAAGAGCACAGAAAACCTTAAGATTTTAGGTCTTAATTTTGATAAAAAACTTACATGGTTGCCCCATATAAAAGAACTTGTCAATAAGTGCAAAAAATCATTGAACTTATTGAGGATTCTAAGCAATACTACATGGGGAGCTGACAGATGTATGTTGCTTACTTTTTATCGCTCCTACACCAGGTCTCTTCTGGATTATGGCTGTATTGCATATTCATCTGCCAGTTCAAATTTGCTAAAGCTTTTGATTAGCATTCACCACACAGCTCTCCGAATCGCAACTGGTGCTTTTAGAACAAGTCCTGTTGATAGCCTCTGTGTGGAAGCTGGAGAGCCGCCATTGGAGTATAGGCGATGGTTCATCGGAATGAAATTTCTGCTAAAATGCAAAACATTAGGTATGCCATGCGTAAATGAATTTATGGAAAATACAATACAATACAATACAAAGGGACCTGGGCCCTGCGCCCTTGTTCACCGCGACCCTGTTGGATCTATTGTGATTTGCGTCCCTGTCTTACTCCCTTTCTAGCTTGCAGCTCCTCACGTATAGCTTGAGCTCCTTGGGAGTAGCCTCGGCTATGTCCTTGGGCGTAGCAATTGCCTTCCCTATGTGCACTAGCCTATTGTAGGCCAAGGCCTCACATTCGCAGAGGACGTGCTGTGAGGTTTCCTCTTCTTCGAGGCACCAGCGACATGTAGGGTCCTCTATTAGCCCCATCGTGCACAGGTGTTTTCTTAGCGGACCATGTCCAGAGAGAAGTCCGACTATCCTTCTTAATTCTATTCTTGTTAGTTGAAGGAAATACCCTGCCCTATCTTTCGAGATCCGGACAAGTAGCTTTGCCTGCCTCATACCTGGCTTAGCCTGCCAATTCTTTTGAATTTCTTCTTGTTCCCAGGCATTTACTACCTTTTTGACAAAGCTTTTTGAAACACCAAAGAACGGCTCAGGACCATGAAGTATCTCCTCCGATCCCTTCCTTGCCAGCTCATCGGCCTTCTCATTGCCCTCAATGCCCTCATGTCCCGGCACCCACACAAGCGTAACCCTGTTACGCCTGCCCAGATCACTTAGGGCATTGTGACAATCGAGCACTAGTTTTGAGGAGACACTATGCGATGCCAGTGCCTTCAGTGCAGCTTGACTGTCACTATTTATTCGTATTCTTTGCCCTTTAACACCTTTTCTTAGATTTTCTCGGGCTGCAATCTCATTTGCATGAACTTCCGATTGGAAGACTGTCGCAAAGGATCCAAGAGCTATGGCTATTTCTGTTCTGGGACCATATACCCCTGCACCAGCCCTCTCATCCTTAAGAGAGCCATCGGTGTACCAAACCAATGAGTCTCTTTGGAAACTATCCTGTCCTTCCTCCCAGCTCTGTCGACTAGGAAAGACAACACTGAACTGCTTGTCAAAAACAAGTGTCCGTGTCATCTCATCCGACCGGGTGAGGCATAGATCGCTCTCTTTTAGTCTTTGCAGAATCCTGAGATGTCCCCTAGTCTCATCCTTGCTCACTTTGAGGGACTGGATTCTCAGTGCACCAATCAGGGCCTCTCGCTTGATGCGGATAGCTAGCGGTGTTAATCCTATGATTGCTTCCATCGCTGCAGTAGGGCACGTCCTGATTGCCCCTGTGATTCCCAGGCATGCTAGCCTTTGGACTCTTTCTAGCCTGCTGGCTGCGGTCTTCTCCTCAGTTTTTGTCCACCAGACTAGTGCTGCGTATGTTACCATAGGCCTTACTACAGCAGTGTATAGCCAGAGGAGCATCCTCGGACTCATACCCCAGGTCTTTCCACAGAGCCTGTTACAGGCCCATAAAGAGACCTTTGCCTTCTCAATCTGTTTATTGAGGTGCAGATTCCAAGTGAGCCTTCTATCCAGTGTTATTCCCAGATACTTGATCTCATTTGTGACCAGTACAGGAGACCCCTCCACCAGGGTAGGTTCCATATTCAGGTTCCTTTTCCTAGAGAAAGGGACTACCTTGGTCTTTTCAGGATTAACCGTTAACCCAAGATTATGGCACCATCTCCTAATCATTCTTAGTGCCAGCTGCATACGTTCCTTTAGGACATGCGGAAATCTCCCTCTTACTATAACCACTATATCATCCGCATATCCTATTACCTCGTACCCACCTTCAGAAAGAGTTCTAAGGAGGGAGTCCACCACCATTGTCCACAACAGGGGTGATAAAACACCTCCCTGGGGGCAACCTCTAGTTGCCCTTATTCTTGTGGAGACCCACCCCTTCCTTGCTCTAATTCGCCGGCTTCCCAGCATAGCCCTAACCCATCTTCTGAGGATGAGCTCAGCACCAAACTCCTTGGTAGCCTCCTCTATGGCTGCATATGAGGTATTGTCAAAAGCACCCTCTATATCCAGGAATGCACATAGCGCAATTTCCTTGTTTTGAAGTGAGTCTTCTATTCTGCCCACTAGATAATGCAGGGCAGTTTCTGTTGATTTGCCCTTTTGATACGCAAATTGCTGGGCATGCAGAGGATGCCTTCCTAAGAGGTCCTCCCTGATGTGCATGTCCACTACCTTCTCCATCGTTTTCAGCACGTTGGAAGAGAGACTTATAGGTCTATAGGACTTAGGTAAGTCCAGGGGCCTTGTTGGTCCCTTTGGTATAAAGATCACATCCGTGTCCCTCCAGAGACAGGGGATGTATCCATGTGCATAGCTTGCCTGAAACATGGCTGCTAGAATGCCTGCAAGCTTTTCTTTCCCATGGATTAGCTGAGCAGGGATAATACCATCTCCTCCAGGAGCCTTGTAAGGCTTGAAGGTTCCTATTGCCCACTTTACCTTTTCAATTGTAAAGATTTTCTTGGCTGCTTGAAGCATCCATTTGTTTGCATTTTCATGCCTCGGAGGCTCATCTATCTCGTCTGTTTCGTCTGAGCAGTCTGGGAAGTGGGTCACTAGTAGCTCCCTAACTGTCTCTTCCAGATTGCTCGTAATCGTCCCATCGGGTCTCTTTAGCAGTCCCATTTCATTTGTGTGCCTTTTGGCAAGCACTTTCTGTAGCCTAGCAGCCTCTGGTAGGCTACTAACATCCTTGCAGAAATCTCTCCAGGTCCTTCTCTTAGCCTGCCTGATTCCTTTGTTGTACTCCGTCAGGGACTGTTTATAGTCCCTCCAATTACCATTTTGTTTTGCTCGATTGAAAAGCCCTCTGGCCTTTTTCCTGAGCTTTTCCAATTCGCTGTTCCACCATGGTGGCTCCTTTTCTTGCCTTTTAACTCTTGGCGGGCAGCTAATTTCAAACGCCTCATGCATGGCGTTGTGGATTTTTACAGAGATTCTTTCCAGTTCCTCTGTAGTACCCACTGCTAACTCCTCTCCTTCATACTCTTCTAGGAGTATGTTGTCGTAAAGGGTCCAATTTGTTAGTTTTGGAATTCTCACCTGTTGTGGGGCCTCCATTCTTGCCCCGACCTCAAACCTTATTTGCCGATGGTCAGACATTGAGACCTCTTTGGAGACGTGCCAATTTAGTATCATTTTACTAGTGGACTGTTTTGTCAGTGTGAGATCCAATACCTCACTTCTATTTGCTGTAACAAAGGTGGGCTCAGAGCCTCGATTAGCTACATCAATATTGTTAGATATTAAGTAATCAAGGAGCGACTCACCTCTTGTGTTGTTATTGCTGCTTCCCCAGACCTTGTTGTGAGCGTTGGCATCGCAACCCATTATTAGGTCTAGGTTCCTGACCTTACAGTAATTTACCAGGCCATCAACTTCATTGGGAGGTACTTCCACAGCATCTCCAGGAAAATAGGCCGAGGCAATCAGCACCTCCCCTCTTCCTCTCGCTGTCGGCACCTCTATGACCACCGCAACCAGGTCCCTACTAATGAAGTCTGGAACAGAGTAAAAATTTACTCTTTTATTAATCAGCAGGGCTGCTCTTGGTCTGTCAACACTTGTACAATAGACTAGCTTACCTGCTTTGGATGAAAGGCCCATTATAGTCCCTTTGCCTGCCCAGGGTTCCTGAAGGATCCCTACGTCCAATTTATTGGAGATGAACCTTCTAGTCAGGACGCTGGTCGCTGCCCTTGCACAATGAAGGTTCACCTGCACGAACCTTAAGTTTTCACTCAAGGTCGTGGTATGGGGCTCCTTTTCCCTGAGCCCCTGGGTCTCCGCTTCTCGGTGCGCCACCCTAGCCTGTCATCCTCCCGTCTTCTTCCAGGTGAGTAGCGCCCTTCTCTTCGGGTCGGAGTGGAGTGACTTCTCCTACCCTGTCCGTTCTTTTCTTCTACCCTGTCCCTATGACTATGGGCAAGGGGAGGGCGGCGAGATCTTTTCTTTCTCTCCTCTTCCTCCTCCTCCATCCTTGAGGTGCTGGGTCTCATGTCAACCCTCTTGGCTGTAGCATCCTCAGCCCTCTTCTCCTCTCTACCTCTCCCTTCCGATACCTCAGGAGTCCGGGCTACTTGCTTTTCTTTTCCCTTTGCCTTATCCACCGTGGCTACTCCTTCTTCTCTCTCATGCACCTTCTCAACCACAGGCACGGAACCTTCACCTCCCCCTGCCTCTTTTTTACGGCCTCCAATCACCCTATATTTAAGACTATGGAAGCCGTAGTGCAGCATGTCTCTGCCTTCCTGAAGCTTGCGGGCTGTATCCTCGTCGATTCCCATAGCAAGCTGAGTGATTCTAGGCATCGAATCATCTCTGCTGTATACTCTCCAGGATTCTATCCTTAAATCCTTTGGGTTCTGAGCCCTTAGCAAATTAAGAAGCGCTTTGTCCTCTTTATTTGTTTTAGGGAGATACACAACTAAGGTACTCCTGCGAGGTAGGTCTTGCTCCTTCAGGACCTTTAATTTGGCCCCTTCCCACGGCGTTAGGAGTGGACCATTCTCCAGGACCCAGTCAGCTGTCTCCTGGTTTGAGCATACAAGCTGTATCCAGCCGCCCTTCCATATTATATCATAGAACCGAACTTTTACCTCCCTGTCCGGTTCCTCACCTATTTTCAGTAGGAGAGCCTCCTTTATCAGCTCAAATTGCTCACCTTCAAGTTGCACTGTGGGGTGTTCCTGACAGCAAATGCCAATCCTCACCCCTTCAAGGGCTCTCCGGTACGAGAGAGCTGGAGCCATGTCCCTCTCCCGTTCCTTTCCCTCCTGTGACTGCTGTACAGATGAGCTCAGCTTAGCCCTTTTGCTGCGCGCCACAGGAGTGGTCTCACTGGAGCGAGTCCTCTCACCCTCCTCCTCGGATCTGCTCCTCTTCTTCTTGGTCCCATGCGTTCCCATAGGGTCCCTACACATCCTGGTAGCCTCTTCCTTGCTATACCCATGTCTTCGGAGCCAGCGAAAGCGTCTCCTAGTAGCTCCACCAAGCTTAATTTTCTTATCGCTGGTGGTAGGGGGCATGGATTTCTCCTCCCCCTTGTCAGTGTGAGTATGCTCCTCCTCCTGTACAGGTGGTGGAATTAGCATACCTTCCGTTTCCAACTCCATGTTGGCATTCCCTTCTTCCTCTGAGGCAAGCCTCTCCAGAAGGTCGAGATTGAACTCGATCGATAGGGGCGTTAGAGCCTCCGTTGTTGTAATGTCCGAAGACAAAGATTCGCTATTTACCTCTTCAATTGTTCCCACGAGAAGCAAGGGATCTAAAGGTCACCTGCAGCAGAGCCCCGCATACTGCAGTAAGGCAGTTCTTGAAACTGGAGGTCGCCCGGTGTCCAGAGTCCGCATGGTAGGACTGAGTTCCCCTCAGCCATTCGTCCAACGGCCCATGCTGTTCCACCTTGGATTGGGGGATGTTTTCTGACCATCCATGTCATTTGCCTAGGGAAGGTGATCCTAGGTTGTTTACTGTAGATGTCCTTAGTTTTATTTGGTGTGGGGTGTGTGTAGTGTGCTGTATTTAGTGTACTGTGTGTGTGTCAGTGTTTATGTTCCCCCAACCTGGAGGGCCAGTGGCTGACTGCGGTCAAGAGACCGGGCGATGGGACCGCCACCTCCCTACGCCTATTATGGAAAATAACTTACTTAACAAATATTTACAAAAAAAAAAAACTCGAAACACAAGCCTCTAATTATCCGCCACTTGAAAACCCCTAATGATTCCGCCTTATTACAACATCCAACCTACACTAACACTATTCTACAGTTTCCTCCTTGGAGAGTCGATAACTTAAAAATTAATCTTTCATTAACACAATTTACCAAAAACAATCCAATATCTTCCAAATGTTACCAGACGTTTTTTATAGCTATTATTAAAGATAACCCGACTTCAATGTACATTTTCACAGACGGATCTAAAACCGACTCCGGAGCAGCCTCAGCAGCACTTGTCGATGTCAACACTTACGGACTTAGACTGCATGACATATCTAGCATATATTCTGCTGAGTTACAAGCAATAAACTTAGGCCTTTCTAAAATAGAAAACACAACAGACAATCTGTCAATATTGTTATTTACAGACTCATTAAGTTCTCTACTCTCTCTGGAGGATATTTACAGTACACACCCAATAATTACACTAATATTCACCGACTACATAACCACAACATTACACTTGTGTGGCTACCTGGACATGAAAACATTGACCAAAACACATTAGTAGACAGTCACGCTAAATTAATGACAACAAAACCAGAAATAGACAATGACCTATTGACTTCACTAGACTTGTTTACAACTGCACACACGCATTCTATGGACGACTGGCAACAGAAATGGACAAGGACTGAAAACAAACTGCGTGAAGTAAAACTCTCAGTAAAACCCTGGCCTCTTAAAAATAATAACCTCTCAAGAAGAGAACAAGTTGTACTGACACGTCTAAGGATTGGTCATTCCCTTCTTACGGACTCCTACTTAATGGAGAGGAAAGAAAGGCCAATATGTCCAGAGTGTAATGAAGAGTTGACTATAAAACACATACTGACAGACTGTAGGAAACTAGAGAACTTACCCATCCCACATGACTTACACCACTTACTAACTCAAGGTAGTCCATATATTAACACAATACTCCAACATCTTAAACAAATTAAAATAATTTCCAGAACATAACCACATAATGACGTAAAATCTATTTTTTTTTTAAGCAACAGAATCCTTGATTAGTATTGCTTCCCGTCTCATCCTTAAGTTATATTTGTAATATGTTGTTTATATGAAGTTAACTCATATTGAGTTAATTAATTATTTTATTTTATATTGAGCTAATAATCTAAACTGTGTGAATAAGTATATTATAATAAGTACATATACTGTGATAAGTATATGATGTTGTATTAGATGTTATAATTTCAATATTGTCATTATATATATGTTATGGTTATATTGGGTGAGTCGCCTTTGTTGCTAGAGCTCGAGAATAAATAAATAATCAAAAAAAAATAATCTCCGCTACATCTCTTTCTACCTCATTTCAATAAACCTCCATTCTCTCTACACCTGTTTTCTTATTTACCCTGACCTTCTCCAGTCTCACCGCTGTGTTAAGCGGTCTCCTTCTTCTCCTAGCTCCCCTCGCTGTGCTAAGTGAGGTTTTCCCCCGCTGTGTTAAGCGGTTATCCTACACCTACCTTCCTCACTGTGCTAAGTGAGATATCCTCGCCCGCTGTGTTAAGCGGCCGTCTTCCTCTCACCTTTCTCGTCTCCCTCTTTCCTCCACCGCTGTGTTAAGCGGAACAGTAATCCTATTCATACTCGCTGTGAAAAGCGACGTGAAACCTAATACATGAACACGCACTCTATCGCGACCTTCTGATACTACGCACACGCACGCAACTAACTAAACTTACTTACACGAACAAACAACCACACTAACGCGATATATGCTTTTCTTTTCAATATTTTATAGTATTTTTGGTATTTTTACTACATATTTTCAGTTTTTTATTACATATTTCTTCCTAAATAGTTAAATATATATGTTCATATTTTGAATTTTATTTGACATGAACATCCGTTCCCTAGTTTTTTTTTTTTTTTTTTTTTTTTTTTTTTTTTTTTTTTGTTTTTTTTTACGGCGCATCTACATCTAGGTCATTAGCGCCGACACCCAGGGTGCAGCGAGGAATTTTACCAGCGAGCCGTGGGATGATAAAATTCCTGCCGGAGGTTGGGAATCGAACCCACCATCTCCCGCTTATGAATCCAAGGCGCTAGCCATTAGACCATGGGAGACCCCCCGTTCCCTAGTTATAACCATTTTCTTACTCAGTAATTACTTTAGACGACGCTTCTCAAATTTTAAGGAAGTACGCCATTTTAAGGAAGTATGATATTGTTGAAGAATGGATTGGGCCCAGAAAGCCCCTGGAGTTGTAAAGAGATATGAATGCCGAGGGTTGATCTGCTACTCTCAAGAGCAGTACTCTCGAAGTTCCGGATTCGATTAGGGTCTCTTCATGGCGGCTCGGAGCAAACTTTCACGACCAAACCTACCAATTCAATTTATGTCGCTAGTTCCCAACATTCCATGAGCCACAATTCACTTTTCTTCTACGACCTAATTTTTGTCCTAAGGCTAGGTGATAAATTTCCTCGGAGCAAACTCGTATAATTGGAAATATTTCTTGTCGGCCTTCAGAACTGACACGGCAGTACGTTTGAAACCGCATTGAAATTAAATATTAGGTGTCACATGATTATTTTGCACTGTTTCTAACTCATTCGAGACTGATAGAGACTTTCGTGACAAGGCAATTTCTTCCCTGCAGGCCTGCAAGCTTTTTTAAGCTCTATTCACTTTAGTATCTGCTAGACTTAATAAATATCCAATTTGAGCCTATTAAATAAAGGTTTCACTCTGCTACCCGCTCCTTTTGCGTTGTTCTGATCCCTCTGTGTGAAGAGCCTTATTTGTGTTTTACCAGTTAATATATACATAGATATAATGTTCCGTACATATTATACCAATGCCGAAATATCTGACGATAATATTTTTAGAAGAATAAATTCAAAAAAATCTTTAAAAAGTAAAAAAAAATATTCATCATTTCCACAGAATCGTGAATTTGATCTCCCCAGCCTTCGAGAATGGACAGTGTTGCTCTGGGGTAGCCCAGGCTTTTGATCATGTGTTACTCCGAGCATGTTCAAACTCAGAAAATGTATCCCATCAATCCTATCTTTCCAAAAGATTTTTCTATGTTTTCTATGGCTCTTCATCCTCGCTTAGTTTGCCCCAACTTGCAGTTGTACCTCAAGGCGGAATCCTCAGTCCTGTCCTATACCTCACATACACGGCTGATTTCCCAACTCACCCCGGCACATCCCTTCATATGTTTGCCGATGATACAGCAATATTTTTATGCAGTCATTACTCAATCCTCACATCCAAGTCCCTTCAGGAACACCACAGCCTGATCGAACCGTGGCTCATCAAATGGAGAATCAATGTTAACCCTCGTGTCCATGACTTACCGCGGTTGAATGCACCCTTCAAAATAACACAAAACTAACCCACAGAAATCCTGCCACTCAACCTTCACCCTGAGGCGATGTTCCTTTCCTCCAGTGATCCTCCATAGTTGTCTAATTCCTCAAAAATCCCAAATTCGCTATCTAGGACTGATACTTGATCAACAACTAATATGGAAGCTACATGTCATATTATTTGAAAATGCTCATAGAGTTCAGGAGAATGTCTCTTTGTAGTTTATATAATTTTTACTAATATTGTGTTTAAAAATTAGTTTTATGCGATGAATCGCCGTAGTAGCGGCCTCACAAATTTTTAAATAAATACTTAAAACCTTGAATCCGTTGATTGAATCGTAACAGTAAATATGTAATAATAGTAATAGAAGGGGTCTCCCGTGGTCTAGTGGCTAGCGCGCTGGATTCATAAGCGGGAGATGGTGGGTTCGATCCCCACCGGTGCCAGAAATTTTCTCATCTCAGGGCTCGCTGAGAAAATTCCTGGTTGCACCCTGGATGTCGGCGCCAATAGCTACGATTTGATGATGCGCCGTAAAAAAAAAAAAAAAAAAAAAAAAAAAAAAAAAAAAATAGTAATAGAAAGAGACTAGAAGGACATTGAAGGTTTCCTGACTAAATAAAAGATGCGGTCCAATAGTCCGTCCCTCTCCTTCGCCCAATACATTCCAGGCTGACGGATAAATCCTCGCTTACATTGGAAACAGATTGTATTCACTCTCTCCAATCCCCAGCCTTTACAATCAATCCAATCTCCCAATACAAACAGCCTGAATCTCTTAAAACCCTCATTGCTATTGATTTAGTTTGCATGATTGATGCTTGGGAACGAGGCGACAATCGTTCGATCAATGCCAGCGCGTAAGATGTTTAATTGAAGAGAGGTCTGTCAATCATAAGCAGCGAATACTGAACAAATTCCACAGCAGAATAATTCGGGCGCGTTACCCCGTCGGGGAGCTTCGCCCCACTGGATCCACCGTTTAATTATGCATTTATTTGCATAGAAGCAAGCTTTAACTACTTACAATTAGTAATTTGTTTAATGTTTTCTTTCCACTTCATGTTCATTTCCTGTCCACTTTCTGCTCAACTCCTGTTAATTTAGACATATCAATGACCGTAAAGATTTTCTACTACTTCTTCGAAAGTCCAAACCTAACCGAAATTGATTTCTATAATAGTGTTCTAACAAGGAATGATATGTCCTACAATAGGGTGAAGATAGATGGTATTAAGTCACCCTGTTACAAGACGAATCTTCCAGCCAGAGGATCCACATGTTCAAACCTTCCAGCCAGAGGATCCACATGTTCAAACCTTCCAGCCAGAGGATCCACATGTTCAAACCTTCCAGCCAGAGGATCCACATGTTCAAACCTTCCAGCCAGAGGAGTCACATGTTCAAACCTTCCAGCCAGAGGATCCACATGTTCAAACCTTCCAGCCAGAGGATCCACATGTTCAAACCTTCCAGCCAGAGGATCAACATTTTCAAACATGAGACAGAGGATTCACATGTCCAAACCTTACAGCCAGAGGATCCACATGTTCAAACCTTCCAGCCAGAGGATCCACACGTTCAAACCTTCCAGCCAGCCAATCCACATGTCCAAACCTTACAGCCAGAGGAGTCACATGTTCAAACCTTCCAGCCAGAGGAGTCACATGTTCAAACCTTCCAGCCAGAGGATCCACATGTTCAAACCTTCCAGCCAGAGGATCCACATGTTCAAACCTTCCAGCCAGAGGATCCACATGTTCAAACCTTCCAGCCAGAGAATCCACATGTTCAAACCTTCCAGCCAGAGGATCCACATGTTCAAACCTTCCAGCCAGAGGATCCACATGTTCAAACCTTCCAGCCAGAGGATCAACATTTTCAACCATGAGACAGAGGATTCACATGTCCAAACCTTACAGCCAGAGGATCCACATGTTCAAACCTTCCAGCCAGAGGATCCACACGTTCAAACCTTCCAGCCAGCCAATCCACATGTCCAAACCTTCTAGTCCAGCCCAGGCAACGAATGCTTGAAAACAGCTATAGGTGGAAATTTTTGGAACACAATTTTTGACTTCGTAACTTTGTTTGGGCTGGATAGGAGGTGAAGATATCAAAATTCCTCGCCCCTAGCCTTTAAGCCGGGGGGATGGGGGGTTCATAAGGTCCCATTTTTCGGGTTTTCACTTATATCTCGGAAACCCTGCGTCCTAGCGACATGACTATTCTATAACAAATAAAAGCTGATTAAATTTCCTACAAGTTCTATTCTATAAAGTTTTTCGAGATATCTTCAGTTTTCGAAATATCCGCTCTTGATAGTCTGTCATTTTGGGGAAAAACACTTTTGCCGCATATTTTTTCCCCGTTTTGACCGGATAACTCTTCAACGATGTACCAAAATAATAAATCACGGCTATAGGGTTGTAGATTATTGCTTTCCCTTCAATAATATATAATACTATGCGAACAAAGTTATGAAGTTAAAAATTGTGTTCCAAACATTTCCACCTATAATTCATAGTTTCCTGGGCTGTTAGTCGCTACATTTCAGATTTCACGATGAACACTGAAATTATTTTTACGTTTGAAGGAAAATACATGAAATAGCAAAGTAATATATATTATTGAAGGAAATGCAATACTCTACAACCCTATAACCGTGATTTATTATATTGGTACATAGTTGAAGAGTTATCCGGTCAAAACGGGGAATAAATATGCGGCAAAAGTGTTTTCCCCCAAAATAACAGACTTTCAAGAGCGGATATTTCGAAAACTGAAGATATCTCGAAAAACTTTATAGAATAGAATTTGTAGGGAATTTAATCAGCTTTTATTTGTTATAGAATAGTCATATCGCTAGGACGCAGGATTTCCGAGATATAAGTGAAAACCCGAAAAATGTGACCTTCTAAACCCCCCCCCCTTCCCCCCGGCTTAAAGGCTAGGGGCGAGGACTTTTGATATATTCACCTCCTATCTAGGCTAAACAAAGTTACAAAGTCAAAAATTGTGTTCCAAAAATTTCCATCTATAACTGTTAGTTGACTGGACTGGTCAGAGGATTCACATGTCCAAACCTTACAGCCAGAGGATCCACATGTTCAAACCTTCCAGCCAAAGGATCCACATGTTCAAACCTTACAGCCTGAGGATCCACATGTTCAAACCTTCCATCCAGAGGATCAACATGTTCAAACCTTCCAGCCAGACAATCCACATGTTCAAACCTTCCAGCCAGACGATCCACATGTTGAAACCTTCCAGCCAGAGGATCCACATGTTCAAACCGTCCAGCCAGAGGATTCACATGTCCAAACCTTCCAGCCAGAGGATCCACATGTTCAAACCTTCCAGCCAGGCAATCCACTTGTTAAAACCTTCCAGCCACAGGATCCACATGCCAAACCTTCCAGCCAGCCACAGAATCTACATCCTCATACCTTCCAGCCAAAGGATCCACATGCTCCAACCTTTCAACTAGGGAAGCCACACGCCTAAACCTTCCAACCCGAGGATCTGCATGCTTAAACCTTCGAGCCAGAGGACCCACATGCTTAAACCCTGCAGCCACAGGATCCTCATGCCTAAACCTTCCAGCCAGCCACAGAATCTACATCCTCATACCTTCCAGCCAAAGGATCCACATGCTCCAACCTTTCAGCTAGGGAAGCCACACGCCTAAACCTTCCAACCAGAGGATCTGCATGCTAAAACCTTCGAGCCAGAGGACCCACATGCTTAAACCCTGCAGCCACAGGATCCTCATGCCTAAACCTTCCAGCCAGCCACAGAATCTACATCCTCATACCTTCCAGCCAAAGGATCCACATGCTCCAACCTTTCAGCTAGGGAAGCCACACGCCTAAACCTTCCAACCAGAGGATCTGCATGCTAAAACCTTCGAGCCAGAGTACCCACATGCTTAAACCTTGCAGCCACAGGATCCTCATGCCTAAACCTTCCAGGCAGCCACAGAATCTACATGTTCAAACATTCCAGCCAGTAGAACCACGTGTTCAAATCTACCAGGCTCAGGAGTCTCTTAGAGAAACCAACTAAACAGAGGAATCTCTTGATGAAAACCTTCCATACACTGGTAATAACATGAAAAATTTGATAAATATTTGTGACCTATAAAAGACCGCAGTAATGTCACATTTATAATTATGTTTTAACATTCTCTTCATTATCTGCTTCAGCGGCTTAGAAATTCAAGTAAATTTCAGAAGGAAAAGTTTTAATTAGAACTAGGAAATGTATTCAAGGGAGTTTAAAACTCCTGTCTTCATTATTTTTATAATTTGAATTCTAAACTACCAAACAACCTGGGCCAAAAGTTCACAATTATAGAATTCACACGCGCACACACACGTACAAATATATTTACTCTCTTCTAGGCTTCTAGATGAATTGAATTTTTTCATTGCTAAAAAAATCAAATTTAAATATCCTTTTGGCTTATTTTCAAATATTTTATATTTAGAATAAATGAGAACTCATTTTAGACTATTCTACCCAATAAAAAACTTTTTATGAACTTGCGTATATCACCGGTATTAGCAATCATTTGACACGAGTGCATATGCAATCAATATTAGACGTTACTAAACCTTTTCCTGACTTACCTGGAAACATCACTTAAAACTTAAAAGACAAGAACTTAACAGAAGATTTGGACAACTCTATAGAATGTTGAACCGAAAATCACATTTAAGTACTGAAAACAAACTGATCATTTACAAATCACTACTGCAACCCATTTGGACATACGGTTCAGAACTCTGGGGAACTGCGAAAACATCGAACATCAGACGCATTCAAGCATTCCAATCCAAAGTCCTAAGAACTATATTTGATGCTCCCTTCTATGTTTCCAACCTCAACCTCCATAAAGACCTCAATATCCCACTCGTTAGAGATTTTTTATTATCCAAATTCCAACGTTTCCATTCTAAACATTCCACTCCTAAAAATCCTGAAGTCCTCTCCCTATCAAGTGTCACCCACCCACTCTCTCCACCGAGGCGACTCAAAAGACATTGGCCTAGAGATCTGCTGCAGTGACCAAGTGAAGTGTTAGCAATGGCTTTCTCTTTGTTCAAGTACGACAATTTTCTGTGGCTCACCGGTCTCTCTTCGACTCCAGCCACTGGTCGGAGCAGAAGGGAGCTTGTGTAGGCACGTCTCAACGTCATTTGAGCGCCTTTCTGACGTTAATCGAGTATGCAGTTGGGAGGCCTTGAGCACAGAACCTTCATATTGTATCATATATCATATTACCAGATGTATTTATATACAGGATGTAATAAAAAAAAAAAAAAAAAAAAAAAAAAAAAAAAAAAAACAAACTTAACCTTTAACAAAAAGCCTAAGAGAAGGTAGAAATAATGACATACATATGTATTTATATATATATATAAACAAAGTTTCTTTTTTAGAAAAGCTTCTTCCTAGCATTAAATACTATAGTAATAATTCTACAATTAAATCAATTAAAAAATAAAATAAAAAACCAACAGAATAAAGTCAATTGTTTTTCTTATTTTACTTAATCTGTTTTATTGTCAAACACATTATCCAACTATAAGCAATTAAAAAATAACAAGGAATAAAAACAGACAAAAAGAACAGTTTAACTAAAAACGAAATGACATCGCTTATTCAAAACTTTCTTCAGAACCTTTTTTTGTAGACCATTTATTAAGCTTTCGAATGGTAACCTTTCGCTTCCCAAGATTTTCAACCGTTTTCGAGATATTAATGAAAGTATACGAAGTTCCCAAAACTTTTCATTATTTCTAGCAACAGAAAATTGGTCTCATTTTACCTATCCTGTTTTACACACAAATAAATTTTCCTAACATAAGGAATTACAAAAATAAAAAGCAATAAAAAACTAAGGGAAAGAGACAAAAATTACAAAAAGAACGACAAAAAACCGTTCATAAGAGCTAAACAGAAGTATTTGAAGTTTTAAGCACTTATTTCTTCGATCGACATCACCTAATAAAAAATTGTTTCAGAATCTTTTTTGTAGAGAATTGAGAAAGCTTTCAAATAGTTTCTATCCACTTATCAAAATTTCCCAATCGCGTTCGAGATATTAATGAAAGTAAACGAAGTTTCCAAAACTTTTCATGTCTGTTCATAAAATATTTTATTCTAACCCTTCCTTAACTCCAAACGTAACCAAAACGTAACCTAAAGTTAGTTTTGATGAAATTCCAACATGCAAAAAATGTTTCAACTGAATCCCATTAGTATAAGTACCAAAACCAAACTAGGCTTTGTATGTGTGTCGGCAGATACCTGGGGTATATTTACAACTCTTGAGGATTAACTCGTAGCAGGTACATTTTTTGTAGACCTGCTTCTACAGGCAGTGAATGGACTCTCTATTCCCTTATAGTATCTAACCTGTGTGAAGTTGAATATTGTTTCTAATTATACGTATCCCGTTTTCTTGACAAATACATTTCACTACTATAAGCAATTACAAACACTAGGGAACTCGTTCTGTTTTTCTTATTTTAATTAATCTGTTTTATTATCAAATACATTATCCAACTATAAGCAATGAAAAAATAACAAGGAATAAAAACAAACAAAAAGAACCGTTCAAATATACGAAATCAATTACTTCAAAGTTTAAGCACGTATTTCTCCGATTGACATCGCCTAATCAAAAATTGTTTTAGAATCTTTTTTGTAGAACATTTAGTAAGCTTTCGCATGGTAACCCTCCGTTTACCAATATTTCAAACAGTTTTCGAGATATTAGGGAAAGTATACGAAGTTCCCAAAACTTTTCATGTCTGTTAATAAAATATTTTATTTTAATCCTTCCTTAACTCCAAACGTAACCAAAATTTCAACATATTAGTTTTAATGAAAGTAGAACATGAAAATTTTTCAACTGAATCCCATGATTCTAAGTACCCGAACCAAAAACGGCATTCAAATACTATTTTTCCAATTTTCTCGAAAACGGTTAAAGCTATCGCCTTGAAAATGGTTTCATTCGTTTTCCTATCCCAAGAAGTTTTTTTTGCAAGAATTTCGCCCCAAACGCCATCTTCCAGTGGGCGGATTTTACTGGTTAACGAACTGGACCTTTCAAATTAGACGAAAGATTTTTTTTCCAAATTTCATCAAAATCGGACCAATCGTCTGGGAGCTACAGAGCGAACAGACAAATATATATATATATATATATATATATATATATATATATACACACAAATTTTAACCACTATCAGGAGACCCGATGGCCGTGAGGGTTAAGGCGTGAGCACTTAACACTCTGAGCCAAAGGTCGTGGGTTCGATTCCCACTAGGGGTGGTGGCTTTTCTTTAGAAAAAAGAAAAGGCATCAGCCCTATCCTGGCTAGAAAAGGGTGGAAACTTATAGATAACCCGTCCTAAAATTCCTAGTTAATAATAAATGGACGTTAAAATTTAAATAAATAACCACTATCATTTTCGGTCTCTAGGGGTTCTGAAACGCAAAATTTTCTAGTCGGCACTTCGGGATTGCGTCATGAGATCAAGCTCATAAGCGGGGTTCCTCCCTACGGGAGAGGGAGGAACCGCGCTAAAACAGTATCGATTCGGTCAAAGGCCTCGAGATTACGCTAAAAACTCGCTTCATAAGCTCATAAACAAGCACAATGCTAATAAATCAGAGGCATAATAAGCAGTCATCCATTCATGAATATCCTGCATTGATGAGGTAGAGAGAGAGAGAGAGAGAGAGAGAGAGAGAGAGAGAGAGAGAGAGATGAATTCTCTGAGCGTTTGATGATGTACGCTCCCAATGCTGAGTCTTGGTCGATTTATAGCAATGTTGGGCCATAAATATCACCATGTGGGATTCCCTCTTGTTTCCAGCATTAGTCCAGCAATACAAAGACCGATCTATGCAGACAGTACTAACTCCACCCATTTGTTCAAATATATGCCACATAGCGTAAATTGATTATAGTCAATGCGTTTCCTGTGGCTATGTTAATGGCCCAGTCGGTGGACTACAAGTAGAACGCCATTAATCAAAGTGGAGTTTATCTATATATATATATATATAAAAATCACGTGTCTGTCTGTTTGTATATCTGTTTGTTCCTTGTACAAATCCACACCGTTCGACCTATTTTGACCAAAAGTGGCACACGGGTAGGTCTCAATCCGGGAATTATTGTAGGCTAGGTCAAAAATGTCTACCAGCTGTCTATCTGTATGTTTGTTCCTTATACAAACCCACACCGTTCGACCTATTTTGACCAAACTTGGCACTCAGGTAGATCTTGATCCGGGAACTTTCGTAGGCTATCTCAAAAACGCCAATCAGTTGTTTGTCTGTCTGTTTGTTCCTTATACAAATCCACACCGTTTGACCGATTTTGACCAAATTTGGCACACATGTATTTCTTGATCTGGGGAGTGTCATAGGCTAGGTTAAAATCGTCTAGGACTCACAGTTCGGAGGTTCGAAACTGCGAACCCGAAAAGTTACAGATTTGTTTTATTATATTATAATATTACTTATTTGGTTTCTAATTTATTTTGTTTTTTTCTAGATTCAGACTTCATGTAAAGTGTTTTCTCTCAGAAAATTCCAAAATGAAGATTTACGACAGCTGAAAACTGGTCATCACTCAATTCTCTGGACTCCAAAAGACCAGAGTATACGCTATCTCGGAGTATATCTAGACACAAGACTGACTTGGCGACATCTCATTCACAGAAAACTACAAGAAGCTCACACACGAATGATACAGATTTATCCATTAATAAATAGAAAAACTCCTCAGAAATACGCCTGCGCCACACTTCTATACAAATCTACAATACTACCCATACTAACTTACGCATGCCCTGTCTGGTTTGGTGCCAGTAACACACACTTAAAACGCTTACAAACATTTCAACACAAGGTACTCCGAATAGTGTCCAATGCTCCTTGGTTCGTAAGGAACAGCCAGATCCATAGAGAATTGGAGGTTGATCCATTTTTCACTCACATAGAAAAACTAGTGCGAAAATATCACCAGACTCTTCCAGCCTCCAGCAGTTCCGTGTTTTATCAACTTGGACAAAGAAAAACTTCGCGAATCAAACACATACTTTATCAAGACATTTTAACCCTTTAAATTTTTATCTTACAAATATTGTTTTGTGTATAATACGTTTTGTATTGGTCCAATAAAATCGTTTTGTTGTTGTCTAGATTCAGAAAGTACCTAGGTGTAGCATGGCACGCTGGTTGACAGCTAGTTTCAAATATTTTAATCCATTGCGGAATTGTTCTTTGACTCGCTAAAAATGAACTCATATCCATCAATGTTGTTTGTTTGTTTGCTTTTGCTTAAGGGCAAAAAACTGCGAGGTCATCATTCCCCGACCTCTTTTATTTATTTATTTTTTTTTTTTTAAAGACATTATCTAATTTAATTTATTCTTGTAATTCCCTGTAAGTGTTTGATTGTTTGCATGATGGACGCCTTAATATTGGTAAAGGTATTAGGTATTTTAAGCCTTAATTTTATTTAAAACTACACATTTATGAACAGTGGTTGTATAAAAAGTATTAACATAATCGTATACACTTAAAGTTCTACATTTTTATCTTTTTTACATTTTTGTTAAATAAGTGTTTTAATACATGTTACGTATCATTTTTATTTTTTTAACATGATCATTTTTTTATTTTTAAAATATATATTTTCTTTTATAGTTTTTTTTAATATATATATTTACTTAACATACGTGTATGCTTGTGCTTTTTTTCATTTTTAATGTATGTATCACTTTCTATTTTTTTTTCTCCTCTTTTTTTTTTTTTTGATCTTTTTGTTACTTTTTTTTTAAATTTTTTTTTTTTATTTACTTTATTTTTATATTATTTGTATTTATTTGTTTTAATTGCATACACACTATTTATTTGTTTCATTTGTTATTCTTAAACCTAATTTACAATAAATTATACACACTTGCCTCTTTAAGAAAAAGAATGACTGCATCAATAGAATTGGCAGAATTCCCTAAGGCCTTCGACAGATCTCCTGGGAGTTTGTAGTTTTCCAAAATTCTTCGGTAGTAAATACACTCATTGAATATACGATTGATACTCAGACGAGATTGACAGTGAGTACACTTTTGTTGTTCCTCATTGGTGATAAGGTATTCATGGGTTAGTCTGGAATGTCCTATACGCAGTCTCGTTAAGACAACTTCTTCCCTTCTATTTTCCCGACACGATGAATCCCATGCCATAACCGAGTTCTTGATTGACCTTAACTTATTATTAGTTGTTCCTAACCAGGTATTGTTCCACTCATATATCCATCAATGTTGTTTGTTTATCTTATTCTTTAGTAATCCGGCGTGGGTGCTTAGCTTGTAAGAATGGCAGATTCAAGTCCGAAGTTGGTATTGTTGAATTCCCAGGTTTTGGTTAAATCCTTAGACTCATGCTCGTTTTTGCACATATCAAAATTATTATTCAGCCAATCGCACTAGTATTTCTAAAGTGACACAACTCAAAAATCAGTTTTATTCACACCGCCATAGTTATGACTATGAAAGACATGGTGAATATCTCTTTATCAACCATCAAAACATTATGTTCCTAACTTCAGAGCTTCTACACCAGAAGCTATACCATCTAGTGTTTAAGTGCTTTAATTTAATGATAAAAAAATAAATACGTTGTGTACATTTATATGTAATTCTATTGAAAAAAAAAAAAATAAAAAAAAAAAAAAAAAAAAAAACAACTATATATAAAAATAAATAAAAATAAATAAAAAAAAATTAGATATATTCTGTATGGTTAGATTTAATGTAAGGAATACTTGTAAATAAATATATGTAGGTGTTAGAGTATAAGTATATATATGCATATATGTGTGTGTGTGTATGTGTATGAGTGTGCGTGTTTATAAATATGTATATATGTATGTATGGATGTGTGTGTTTATGTACGTGTGTGTGTGTATATATATGCATGTGTGTATGTGTATGTAAGTGTGTATGTATATATGTGTATATATATATATATATATATATATATATATATATATATATATATATATATATATATATACATAGAAGTAGCTATAAGTGAAACAGAAAGGAATATACCATCTATTGTTAGCTTTAAATTAATGAGAATAAATAAATAAGTTGTGTACAGTTATATCTTATTCTAATAACAAAAAAAAAAAAAAAAAAAAAAAAAAAAAAAAAAAAAAAGTAACAGAATGTGCTTACATATTTCATGAGATAAAATCCTAAGTTTAATTAAAAAAACAAAAAAAATTGGTTCATAGGACGATTAAAACAGTACGTTGTTCGTCATTTAATTCATTCCATTCCATTCCATTCTACACCAGAGGGCAGTTGTGTCAGTCACCCTTCCTACCAATCCTAAGGCCTCTACATAGGCAAGAGTGACACATTTTCAGTTGAGTTGTATTTTGAGTTCTGTCACTTTAGAAATACTAGAGTACAATAAGTAATTTAAAAAGTCCGACTCGCAGGAACTGCGTCATTTTAGCGCGTTCCCGTTCATATCCCTAGATTTATCGTGTAAAATATACAATTAAATCACAAACAGAAGAATATATGATTTTAAGCGCCACAAGAGGAAACTGATTGTATCCTAAGCGGAAATTACTCTCTACACCATCCTCTTTCTCAACGTTCGCTCTTGGAAACATTATAATAATCTTTCTCATTTTCTTACCTTGTTTTACTAAAATACTCATTTTACTGTTAAATGCATTAAATAACAACAACAAATTAAAAATTTAGGTAAATAGAGACAAAATCCCGTCGAAAATACCAAAAATAAGAATTTCGTAGAGTTAAGTACTTATTTCTACGACATCGCCTCTTCGAAAATAACATCAGAACCGTTTTTGTAGAGAATTTAGTACTTTAGCTTTTGAATGGTCACCTTCCACTTATCATGACAGCCCATCCATTTTAGAGATATTTTAGAAAATACTCCAAAATCCTAGAAACTTTTCTTGTATATTAATACAATTTTTTTTTCTAGTACTTAGCAACCAAGAGATCCAAAATTGGACTATATTCGGTTACATAGGAACAAAAAAAAAATATATTTTAGGCCAGAGTTGCAGCTTAACCCACCTTGAGAAAGTAAACCGTCCTTCCATACCATTTCAGGCCTCAGTTTCATCCTACGCAACTGTTATGGTGCCACGTGCCGATTGTCCACAAGGGCATCGTACGATTATCACGTGAAAAACACGTTCTGTCACGAGCTGAAGCTGTGAAGCAATAAAAGTCCTTGGTAGGTAGTACATGCGATCCGGATACCGACCTTACTTGACGGCCATATCGATTAGGAAGACCCGACGTCGAAAAGTAAAGGACACGGCCTGGGATGCCATGAACGTATCCGTCCATCTTTCTACCTCGCCTCTTTGAATACTAGCTCGACGCACTATCATGCGGAAGGGCGTATACCCGCAACATCCTCATCACACCAACGTCGACGGCACCAGCTCTAAATTCGCTTACAAAAAATATTGATATCCCCCCCCCCTAAAAAAATTAACTTTGAAAAAGAAGAGGCCAAGTTCCAGGCCTCTCGCAAACACACAATATAATTATTACACAATTATTATATCGAATTGGTAGTGTTATCGTGCAACCCAGCACAAAAACATTCTTCTAAAATGATACCGCAATCAGAAATATTCAATCACCTCCAGGTTTTTCCACCTAATCAGGCGTTTGGCGCTACTGTGAGCCGCTGTGTAAGTTTCTAGGATTACTTCTTGGGCCGGGTGAATAAAAACATGTAGGACGAGTATTTACTAACAAGTAAAGTGTGACAAGTATTTATAGGGCAAGTAAACCGATGTGAATAAAGTGACGAGTTTACTCGTGACCGTTTACTACCGTATACTACCCAGATCGAGAGTATACTTGCAAGTATTTACTCACGAGTGAGCCTAGTTCACTAGAAACGCCAGTAATTACTTGTAGCAGCTCATGGCTACACATCCTTCCTGGAGTGCCTAGCCGTTGCATCCTCTTGGCAACACGACTCACATCCTTTCTTTTCTTGGTAGTCGGCAGTTGTGTCTGGCTGTGTTTGTCATTATATTATTTATTATTACTTGCAGCTATGAATGAAAGCGGTACGATTGCTTTTTCTGAGAATAGGGTTATTTTTATAGAGTTATTAAAAATATATTACACCATATATACTATAAATATTACAGCATTGTATTAAATAAATCAATGTTGCCAAAAATTACATCCGAAAGAGAAAAGGCCTGGGCCTGTTTAGCCGATCAATTTTCAAAAAACTCTGGGAAACAAACCAGTCTTTCGCAAATTAAAAAACTGTTAAACAATATGGAAACTGCAGTGAAGAAAAAGAGTGATGATTTGGTTACTATCTGGTCTAATACACACGAAAATTTTTTGCTGACAGTGCTTCTTTCCACCCCGATATCGTTAGCAACACCACTTTGATATCCTGGATCACTCACATATCGGAGAAAAAGTTACCTTGAGCATCAGTGTTTTCATGGAGCAAGTAGGTTGTAATAAAATCTGCACTCACTATCGAACCTTAATAGTCTCTTATATACATCAGGACTTAAATCTCGCCGGTCTCTGTAATGTTTGACACCACGGAGGTTGAGAAATGCAGCCATCCCGATATGCAAGTACGGACTGGCAAGTCTGGGGTCAGGTAGACTTGCAAATCTACAAGTATTTACTCGCCACGGAAGTATTTACTTTCGTTTATTCACACCAATTCAGGGGGTTTACTTAGTATATACTTGCCTTACAAGTATTTACTAGCAAGTAATAGTAAATACTTGTTTTATTCACATCAATTTAAGTTTTTACTTGTCTTTTGAGACTCCACGAGTATTTACTCGTCCTACTTGTTTTTATTCACCCGGCCCATTGAAGAGTACTCCAAGTTCCTTACTGCTACAGCTAAAAAGGTAATTATTAATATTAAGGTGACAAAAGGATTAGTAGCAACCATTAACTAACCAAATACTAAGTTTTGAAACTTCCCTAGAAGAGGACAAATCAATTTTCATATTTCATGAACACCAATTTCCCTCTGGGCTTGAAGTTTTCCCCACTCCCCCCTCACTAAGAGAATTCTTATTCTGCCCTTATTCTTGAAAGTTTTCCAAATAAGGGGATTTAGGAGGTAGGGGGGGCTGTTATTGAAATGATAACGTAATTAGGAGGGGAGGGGCCGCTAAAGGCTTTTAGAAACCTTCCCTGATAAACCTTATCTTGAAACTTTTATATTCAAATAATATCAATAATTAGGGAAAATTATTTTTATACTAATTACAAACTAATAAGATAATATACTATAAATTTGTCAAATACCACTCACTCACTCACTGACCTATCATCCCCCAGCCCAAACCGCTCGACAGAAAACTTTGAAATTTTGCATGGGCACTCCCTACATAACGTAGGCACTCAATAAGAAAGGATTTTTTGATATTCGAATTTTTAAGTATTTTTAGAGGGGTTTAAAGTTTGAGTTGGTTAGAGCAAGCCAAGGCAGCAAGCGTTGCTAGGACGATAACAGAACAGCTGTTACCGTATTGTATCTATTTCACAGTATTATTTTAATATTTTGAAGCCCTAAATAAATAAATAGTTAAATAGTATTATTTTAAATTGAGGTGAATTTCAACTATGATAGCAGACCTTGAATTACTAGAAATAAACTGTGATTTTGTCACTGATAGAGTTTACGCCCTGGTGATGCTCCATCCGAGGTAATAATATCCCGAACCACTTGACACAAAAATTTGAAATTTTGCACTGACAATCAGTTTAGAATGTAAACACTCGCTAAGAAAGGGTTTTTTGATATTCAAATGTTTAAGTACTTTTAGGTTCGATTTTGATAACATTTGGGGGTCTTTTTGCGAAGACCACATCCAGTTACTTTTGAAGTAGCAGTAGTGATTGTATCAGTGATTTAGCGCATGCGCATAACTCCTTTGCCTTCCTATTGGAGGATTGGATGACCAATTGCATTCGTTCTGGCTGGGAGTAAAGTAACCTTCAACAGTGAATTAGCTTTTGTTTATGAAAAAGCTCTGCTTATGTTTGTGAGAAAAAGCTCTGCTTATGTATGAGTCTTTTACAATTAGTTCGCGATGTTCCTGACAAAGTAAAAGGGATTGGTTTCTTACTCAGAAAAATTAATGGAATCCTATTAATTTTAGCGAGTTGGATAGACTAGAGTCGCTACAATTAATATAATTCTATTAATTGGGAGTTGGATTGACTAGGGTTTTGATATTTTCTTGAGCGAGCGGAGCGTAGCGAGCGGAAACGCATAGCATGTAATGCCTAATAAATGTAAAATATCCAAAAAAGAGAGAGAGAAAAGGAATAAAATATGTTTGTTTACAAATAACGTTGTTTGTTATCCTTCATAACCTGCAAAACAGTCAACTTTAAAGCTTAATAACTTATTTCATAGTTGAGAGAATTGATTTTGATCATATTAACCTTTTTATTAATAAATATTGCTTGCCATTATCTAATATGAATTATAACCGTAGATAACGAGTCAAGAAGTAGTAGATAACCAGCAAAGAACCTATAAGCTAATCAGTAAGCTTATCAGCGAGTACGAGTAACTGTTATAAATCACTACTGCTACTTCAAAAGTAACTGGATGTGGTCTTCGCAAAAAGACCCACATTTGGTACAAAAATCTTTCTTCTCATTATAAAGGTCAAGTTCATTAACCAGTTGAATCCGTTCACTGGAACATGGTTTTTGGAGCGAAATTTGTGCGAAAGATTCCTTAACGAATGGAAAACGAATGAAACCATTTTTTAAGCGAGTTCTGTAGCCATTTACCAGAAAAATTGATAGAAATACTTTTCAAAACTAATTTTCTGTTTGGGTATACAGAAACGAATTATTTGGGAAAAAATTGTATGAATGGTGATACAAAGTTTTCGGATCTCATCATATTTTCTAAAATATCTCGAAAACGGTTGGGAACTCGTAGTAAGTGGAAGGCGGCTATTCGAAAGGTTACTAATTCCTCTGCAATAAGATTCTTTTGTAATGTTCGGTGGGGCGATGTCAATCGACGAGATAAGTGCTGAAAATCTCAAATTTGTTAGTTTTATGCTTTTCAACGTGTATTTGTCTCTTTTTACCTAACTTTTACAGCGTTTTTTTTTTTTTTTTTTTTAAATACTTATCGTCCGTGGTGAAGCACGGGTATTCAGCTAGTTTTACAATGATTTCACTTATTTTGAAAATTGGTATAAACAAATATTTTCATGCAAATTATTCAATGGAAGATTTATTTCGCAGTAGTTTCGTAACCTTAGCACATTGATCATCAAGGCATTGGTTTCCTAAATGATTATATTACACTGATATTGATTACATTAATAATTTCGGCCGTTATGGGCCTTTTAGCACTTTCCTCCGAAGGAAAGTAGCTATTGAGGTTGCACTCATGACGGAATTTTTTAAACATTTCTTCGGATCTTTATCGATACTACCTAGTAGACACCAAAAATAACCCCAGTTAAAATTATATATATATATATATATATATATATATATATATATATATATATATATATATATATATATATATATATATATATATATATAGTTATATATGTGTCCGTTAACACGATACAGGCCAGAGTTATTGTTTTCTCGCCACAAAACTTGGTATGTAGTATTCCCCCATCAAACGATTGAATGAGTTCGTTAATCAACAAAATCGGTTCATCCGGAGGGGGGGTTTACTCCGGAGCCAAATTAGTTATTTGTCAATACCAGCCATAATTGTTGTTATATTTCAACGAAACTCGGTATTTGTTGTGGTCAACTGAAGAGAAAATTTTTTTGTAAAAATAAACTAAATCGGTTGACTAGAAGGGGGGGGGGTTTACTCCGGACAGAAATTACTAATTTCCTTATACCGGTCGTAATTTCTGTTGTATTGTTACGAAACTCTGTATACGTCCTTGATATCTAATAAGAAAGAAGTATTGTGAAAATGAACTAAATCGGTCTATTCGAAGGGGTGGGGTGTTACTTTAAACTATGTTTGAATTGAATTCTCCCGCCAGACGTAGGTTCGCGAAACTCATCAAGATCAGTAGATGAGTAGAACCACGCATACATAAAACTCTGGAAGGAAATTAATTACAAAATTAATAATTGAAACAGCTGCTCATAAAAGCAAAAGAGTAGAACAAATTATGTTTTTATTTTATTTATTTATATAGGTTATTTTAAGCAAATTATACAGCAATGCACTCGACCCTACCCAATTCTGAGGTAAGTGCTTAGTTATGCAGCTCCTGCGTGACGGACTTTAATTATATAAACCGTTGTAAGCACCTTCATATATAGAGAGGTTTTTTTTTTTTTTTTTTTTTTTTTTTTTTAGGACAGGGGAAAAAATCTTTCATTAGACGAAGTGGGCTATGCCAAAACAGTGTGAGATTCCTACTCACTAAAAAAACCACCTCCCTTGTCACCTCATCCACCCTACGGAACCGCCATCAGGCACTACTTCGTAGGGGGAGTGTTGGCCTTATATAGAGAGGTGTGTATGTAGGTGTATGTGTGTGTGTATCATGGGCGTATATAGGAAATCATTTCGGGGGGGGGACTGGTAAAATTTCCGGTGAATGGAAGACTAACAATCTAGAACTTGGAATAGTTTTAGCCAACTACAGCGCTATTACACCCAAAATAAAATATTATTTATGAACTACGTGATCTTATTTCTAAGAGGTTTATGACACATTTTTACCAATCAAATCATAATTTTGGGGGGAGGGGCAGCTGTTTATATACGCCCTTGGTGTGAATATAAAAATAGACACACACACTAACACATCATACATATAATAGAATTAGTCTTTCAGCGTATTTCGTCCCTCCCTCCAAAGGCAGGAAAATAATGGTAGTTCAAATTAGTGTAAAGGACCCCGCCCTTTCCTAATGGAAAATGGCTTTCGGTCAAATTGAACGAAACTATGCTCGTTGGATAGAGAAAGTCTTTCTGAACAAAAGTCTCCATGGGCACAAAACCAAAAAGTTAAAACTTTTGGTACTTTTGGGTATCCGAAGTTTTCCATTTTTAATTTTTGCAAAATCTCGAGATCTCTGGTTGAAAGGTTTCCCAAGCCTTTTGGCCAGTAAAAAAAAAATACGTATCAATTATTTTTCGAAGACCTTTCGAACGACACCACATTTGACACTCCTACCCCCCCCCCCTCCACTCACGGGGATTGGGGGAAAGCTTTTTTTGCAATTATCGTCTATCCATTATCATTTGAAGATCTTTTCGAAGGCAATACACTGAAACCTTGCCTCACACCCTTACCCCACCCCCACCCCAACCCCAACCCCACCTCTAGCTTGTATGTTTCAAAAAAAGGCCATTTTTTGCAAAAAAAAAAGTGTTCTGTTAGCAGCCTTTAACATTAGTAGCCCTGAAAAGGGCCGCTTTTTGTCTCTTAGACTACTGTCTACTGTTTTGTCTTTTCGTTTGCTATCGATCAGCTGCACATAACGTATGATTCAGCAAGTAAGAAGTCGGATATTTGATGTTTTGATTATGACGAGCTTATCCCAAGGGGTTGGGGGTGGGGTAAGGGTGTGAGGCAAGGTTTCAGTGTATTGCTGTCGAAAAGATCTTCAAATGATAATGGATACACGATAATTGCAAAAAAAGCTTTCCCCCAATCCCCGTGAGTGGAGGGGGGGGGGGTAGGAGTGTCAAATGTAGTGTCGTTCGAAAGGTCTTCGAAAAATAATTGATACGTATTCTTTTTTACTGCCAAATGGATTGGGAAACAATTCAAACAGAGATCTCGAGATTTTGCAAAAATTAAAAATGCAAAACTTCGGATACCCAAAAGTACCAAAAGTTTTAACTTCCGGGTTTTGTGCCCATGGAGACTTCTGTTCAGAAAGACATCTCTATCCAACGAGCATAGTTTCGTTCAATTTGACCGAAAGCCATTTTCCATTAGGAAAGGGCGGGGTCCTTTATATACAGAGTGTACGGGTTAAAGGTATTAACCTGTCAGGAAGAATTAGTAGATCTCAAGCAACAAATATTTTTACAGCACATTTTTCTCTCTAGATCACCACTACGAATACCGAGTTTCGTCGAAATACAACAAAAATTACAGCTGGTAGTGGCAAATTGGTAATGTGGGTCCACAGTACTAACTAATTTTTCTCTGTAGATTACCACTACGAATACCAAGTTTCGCTGAAATATATCAAAAACTACGGCTGGCATGGTCAAATAAGTTTTTTGGGTCCGGGGTAAACCCCCCCTTCCGTTGGACCGATTTTGGTGGTTTACGAACTCGTTCAATCGTTTGTTAATTGAACGCTGTAAACCAAGTTTCGTAACGAAAAAACAAAAACTCTGGCCGCTATCGTGTTAACAGACACACACACACACACACACACACACACATATATATATATATATATATATATATATATATATATATATATATATATGTATATATAAAAATTTTAACGGGGGTGATTTTCGGTTTCTACTAGGTAGGATCGATAAATATTTGAAGAAATTTTTCAAAAATTCCGTCATGAGTGCAACCTCAATAGCTACATTCCTTCGGAGGAAAGTGCTAAAACGTTCATACGAAGTATGGTTCAATTCCCAACAGAAAAAGGGTAAATTCAAATTTCATATTTTTTATGTGGATCTTGTTTTTTTTTTTTTATAAATATGTAGTGATTTATGATAAATGAAGTCAAATCAAACCATCGTAAAGTAGATGAAATTTTCTTTGAGAAACCAAAGTTTGTAAATTTACTATGCCTATTTTAAAGGGGTTCCAGGGTTGTTCCATAAACCAAATTCAGGTTATTTATCAAAATATTTGTTTTTCGGGAATAATTTACTCTGTCCCCTGAAGGTTTCTCCTTTTACTAAGCTTTAATCCCCTAATAAGAATAATGACGGTTACTTGGTTATAAGGGGTGAAATGCCTCTTGATAAGTGAAAAAAAAAACTTGAAGAAAAATTAAGTTAGTTTTTCTATTTCCGAGGGCTTATCTTGGTATTCTAATGGTTAGAATGAAGTAGGTATTATCCCAGAAGGTTTTTTGTTAGACATTAACTGATTCAAACGATTTAACAAGTGCATTGGCGTTATATACGCCCATGAGCCAGTGTTATCTTGTGGTATAATAAGGTTAGGAAGATACAAAGGAAAATTGAAAGTTTTTGTTTAAGTAAAATACTATAATACGCCCATGAGCCAGTGTTACTTGTGGTATAATAACCTTGTAGGATAACAATACCTAATTTATTATCATCATTAGGGTAAGGCATCGCAAATCTAAGTTTCAGAGGACAGAGTAAAATATTCCCGAAAAACAAAGGTAAGTGTCCAAATTATAGATTTTTCCGAAATTCTTCTTCTTCCGTTTTTCACTTGCATTTCACAATGCTAATCGGAATAAATAATACGGACTTGAGAAAAATACACCCTTCTAAGACTGTAGTGTATTTTATTATCCAGGAGTTAGGTTTATCTTGGAAGTGCCTGAAGAGGGGTTATATCTTTAAGCTATATATATTCTGGAAGGTAGAGCTTAGAAGTGTCAGGTGGAGGGTGCTGTCAGCTCCAGGGGTAGTCCAGACTAGGTCTAGAGCTGGCTACTAAAGGGGCGAGGCACCTGTAGGATCTCTCCTTCCAGGCGCAAAACGCTAGTTTAGAATAATATCTTTTACATTTTTGTACTATAATATTGTCATTTGTATTTTAGACCGGGTACGATTTTGGAATATTCCTATAGAAAAAATGCTCCACCAAGGATGTTCATGAGCTAAAGGTCTTGACACGAGGAGAGTCATAGGCTAAGTGAATTTCCCGGTGGGAAACAGCTGTTATCATGGATATGTCTAAACAAAAAGTCCGTCTCGTAGGACTGCATCATCTTAGCGCGGTTCCGTTCATATCCCTAGTCTAATTTGGAAAGATTAAAATAGAAGCAGTAATTATTTTGGTTCCACCAGTCTTTTTTTTTTTTAATTAATTATTATAATGGCGTGTCAACCCTTAAGGTCACTAACGCCATTCCTATGAGTAGTAAAGTCTTGAAAGGTGACATACATGATTTACAATCTTACCTGGAAGGGTCCGCTACACTAGAAACAGACCCGCTAGTGACAAGGTCTTGGAATCTTGGAAATCTATATTTCTAACAATAAATTGTTTTTGTTATTTTACTTAACCAGTTTTATTGTCAAATACATTATCCAACTATAAGCAATTAAAAAATAACAAGAAATAAAACAGACAAAAAGAACCATTGGAATAAACTAAATCAATTAATTTAAAGCTTTAAGCACTTTTTTCTCCGATTGACATCGCCTGATTAAAACTTTCTTCAGAACCTTTTTTGTAGAGCATTTAGTAAGCTTCCGAATGGTAATCTTCCGCTTCACAAGATTGTCAACGGTTTTCGAGATACTAACGAAATTATACAAAGTTACCAAAACTTTTTTTGTCTGTTAATAAAATATTTTATTCTAACCCTTCCTTTACTCTAAACGTAACAAAAATTTCAACATATTAGTGTTGATGAAACTCCAACATGCAGAAAATGTTTCAACTGTATCCCATAATTCTAAGTACCAAAATCAAAGACAAAGAACCCTCCCTAGAAAAGACGCTAGGCAGTTGAAAAGCTATATATCTTGGAAATCCATGTCTCTAACATTAAATTGTTTTTCATATTTTTCTTAATCTGTTTTATTTTCAAATACATTATCCAACAATAAGCAATTAAAAAATAACAAGGAATAAAAAACAGACAAAAAGAACAGTTCGAATAAGCGAAATCAATTACTTAAACGTTTTAAGCTCTTATTTCTCCGATTGACATCACCTAATCAAAACTTTCATTAGAACCTTTTTTTTAGAGCATTTAATAACCTTTCTAATGGTATTCTTCCGTTTACCAAGATTCTCAACCTTTTTCGAGATATTAAGGAAAGTAAACAAAGTTACTAAAACTTTTTATGTCTGTTAATAAAATATTTTATTCTAACCCTTCCTTAACTCCAAACGTAACCAAAATTTCAACATATTAATTTTGATGAAAGTAGAAAATGCAGAAAATGTTTCAACTGAATCCCATGATTCTAAGTACCCAAACCAAAAAGTCCGGCTCGCAGGAACTGCATCATCTTAGCGCGGTTCCTGTTCATATCCCTATTGTCATTTGAAAAGCTTAGAATAGAAACAGATAATATTTTCCTCGGCCTTTGTTCAAAGGGTTTTATGACTGGTCGGGTCCGCCAGACCCTAGAATCCTCTTCTACCGATACTTCTTTTCATACGTTTCAATGAATTGGAAAATATCAAAATTATTCACATATTCTTGTGTTCTTTTACTATAGTTATAATTCTACAAATAAAATCAATTAAAAAATAAAATAAAAAACCAACAGAATAAAGTCAATTGAAAATATTCAAAAGACGTCATCGAATCTCTTTCTCTTGGCAAGCTATGTTTCTAACAATGAATTGTTTTTCTTATTTTACTTAATCTTTTTTATTGTCAAATACATTATCCAACTTTAAGCAATTAAAAAATAACAAGGAATAAAAACAGACAAAAAGAACTGTTCGAATAAACGAAATCAATTACTTCAAAGTTTAGGCACTTATTTCTCCGATTGACATCGCTTATTCAAAACTTTATTCAGAATTTTTTTTTTGTAGACCATTTAGTAAGCTTTCGAATGGTAACCTTTCGCTTCCCTAATTTTCAACCGTTTTCGAGATATTATTGAAAGTATACGAAGTGCCCAAAACTTTTCATTATTTTTAGCAACAGAAAATGGGTCTCATTTTACCTATCCTGTTTTACACACAAATACATTTTCGTAACATAAAAAATTACAAAAATAAATAGCAATAAAAAACTAAGGGAAAGAGACAATAATTACAAAAAGAACGACAAAAAACCGTTCATAAGAGCTAAACAGACGTATTTGAAGTTTTAAGCACTTATTTCTTCGATCGATATCACCTAATCAAAAATTGTTTCAGAATCTTTTTTGTAGAGCATTTAGAAAGCTTTCAAATAGTTTCTATCCACTGATCATAATTTCCCAACCGCGTTCGAGATATTGATGAAAGTAAACGAAGTTCCCAAAACTTTTCATGTCTATTCATAAAATATTTTATTCTAACCCTTCCTCAACTCCAAACGTAACCAAAAGTTTAACATGTTAGTTTTGATGAAATTCAAACATGCAAAAAATGTTATAACTGAATCCCATGATTGTAAGTACCAAAACCAAGCTAGGCTTTGTATTTGTGTCGGCAGATACCTGGGGTATATTTACAACTCTTGAGGATTAACTCCAAGCAGGTACATTTTTTGTGGACCCACAGGCAGTGAACGGACTCTCTATTCCCTCATAGTATCTAACCGGTGTGAAGTTGAATATTGTTTCTAATTATACGTATCCTGTTTTATTGACAAATACATTTGACTACTATAAGCAATTACAAACACTAGGGAACATGCCAAAGAACTCGGAGTAGGAGCCTTGACAGTTTCAAGTCATTTGAAGGAAATCGGCAAATCCAAAACTGACATTTCATACGGTACAGCCTGATATATTTCTAGCAATGAATTGTTTTTCTTATTTTTATTAATCTGTTTTATTGTCAAATACATTATCCTACTATAAGAAATGACAAAATAACAAGGAATAAAAACAAAAAAGAAGAACCGTTCAAATAAACGAAATCAATTACTTCAAAGTTAAAGCACGTATTTCTCTGATTGACATCGTCTAATCAAAAATTGTTTCAGAATCTTTTTTGTAGAACATTTAGTAAGCTTTCGCATGGTAACCCTCCGTTTGCCAATATTTCAAACAGTTTTCGAGATATTAGGGAAGGTATACGAAGTTCCCAAAACTTTTCATGTCTGTTAATAAAATATTTTATTTTAATCCTTCCTTAACTCCAAACGTAACCAAAATTTCAACATATTAGTTTTAATGATAGTAGAACATGTAGAAAATGTTTCAACTGAATCCTATGATTCTAAGTACCCAAACCAAAAACGGTATTCGAAAACTATTTTTCTAATTTTCTCGAAAACGGTTAAAGCTATCGCCTTGGAAATGGTTTCATTCGTTTTCCTATCCCAAGAAGCCTATAAAACGAGTACTCACAAGCTTATGAAGTCAAAAACGTAAGCGTTACGATTTTTTTTGCGGGAATTTCGCCCCAAACGCCATCTTCCAGTGGGCGGATTCTGCTGGTTAACGAACTTGACCTTTCAAATTGGACGACGGATTTTTGTACCAAATTTCATCACAATCGGACCATTCGTCTTCTATCTAGAGAGCGAACAGACAAATATATATATATATATATATATATATATATATATATATATATATATATATACAAATTTTAACCACAGTTATTTTCGGTCTCTAGGGGTTCTGAAACGCGAAATTTTCTAGTCGGCACTTCCGGATTGTTTCATTGTATCAACCCTATAAGCGGGGTTCCTCCCTATGGGGGAGGGAGGAACCGCGCTAAAAGGAGATAATGAGTTATCCACACAATTTCTTATTCATCTGGAAGAGGCCCATTAGTAATGCTTAATATTACGCTGTGACTAACTCCACTGATTTAATCTACATTGATTGTACGTCATAACCTACTGAAAATTTGACAGTTTCAGTAGTACGGTAACCACGTTGGTTAGTCGTCATAGCAACGGAACCCTCGTGTACCATCGTCCGGACGTAGCCGATGAATTACATTTTTAGCGTCACCCTAGTTCATAGCTAAGACATATCCATGTCAAAACGCTGAAATGCCGATTTATTATCAAACTGCTGAGGAAGCCATATACCAACACCTCACTCGCTGCTCGCCACTGCAAACGGCCGCATATACCGACATCCCTCACACTGCTCGCCACTGCAAACAGCCGCATATACCGACATCCCTCACACTGCTCGCCACTGCAAACAGCCGCATATACCGACATCCCTCACACTGCTCGCCACTGCAAACAGCCGCATATACCGACATCCCTCACACTGATCGCCACTGCAAACGGCCGCATATACCGACACCACTCACACTGCTCGCCACTGCAAACAGCCGCATATACCGACATCCCTCACACTGCTCGCCACTGCAAACAGCCGCATATACCGACACCACTCACACTGCTCGCCACTGCAAACAGCCGCATATACCGACACCACTCACACTGCTCGCCACTGTAAACAGCCGCATATACCGACATCCCTCACACTGCTCGCCACTGCAAACGGCCGCATATAATGACAACCCTCACACTGCTCGCCACTGCAAACAACGTCGGCATATACCGACACGCCTCTCGCTGCTCTGAGTTAGCTCCAAAATAATACTTTTTTCTGCCGGAATGATTTGCACATAAATAAGTTCAATGATGTATATAAATTTTAACGGGGATCATTTTTGGTATCTACTAGGTAGAATTGATGAAATCTACATTGTGTTATATACATAGTGTATATATTTTAGGATGTGTATTATTTACTTTTGTAACTACAAATTTTTCTTAAACAAAAAATAATCATATTAGGTAGTACGCAAGAAAATAATTATGTAATTGTAATGTATTTGTATTTCGCTTGTTTTTTTTTTTATAAATTTTTGTCAAACTTTCAATAATTGAGTTCATTGTGTAAATAGTTTAGTCAAAAAACGACATGTAAATATTGAATAACATAATAAGCTTAATGTATACATTGCATATTCACTTTTGTAAATAACAATTTCTTCTTCTTCTTCTTCTAAAAAGTGGTGAAAGTTAAAACTATGCAAGTTTTTTAAGTTGGGTGAAGATAAGTTATTTTAAGCAAATGCTTTAGGAAGTTATTTTAAGCAAATGCTTTAGGAAGTTATTTTAAGCAAATGCTTTAGGAAGTTATTTTAAGCAAATGCTTTAGGAAATTATTTTAAGCAAATGCTTTAGGAAGTTATTTTAAGCAAATGCTTTAGGAAGTTATTTTAAGCAAATGCTTTAGGAAGTTATTTTAAGCAAATGCTTTAGGAAGTTATTTTAAGCAAATGCTTTAGGAAGTTATTTTAAGCAAATGCTTTAGGAAGTTATTTTAAGCAAATGCTTTAGGAAGTTATTTTAAGCAAATGCTTTAGGAAGTTATTTTAAGCAAATGCTTTAGGAAGTTATTTTAAGCAAATGCTTTAGGAAGTTATTTTAAGCAAATGCTTTAGGAAATTATTTTAAGCAAATGCTTTAGGAAGTTATTTTAAGCAAATGCTTTAGGAAGTTATTTTAAGCAAATGCTTTAGGAAGTTATTTTAAGCAAATGCTTTAGGAAGTTATTTTAAGCAAATGCTTTAGGAAGTTATTTTAAGCAAATGCTTTAGGAAGTTATTTTAGTAATTAGTTCGTGATTTCTAAGGAATTTGTTTTTTGCATTAAAAATATAACATTAAAACTTAATATTTGTGAAATCCTTAAGAAGATATCGACTAGCTGAAGCCATGAAGATGTAGTAGTTATACCGTAAAGAAGAAAACTATTTCTAGGTTAAAGCCGGAACGATTATTGCCAAGGAGAGAACCCTGGCTTATCCAGACAGCAAAGGGACTTTCACAATATCCAAGATCTGCCGCTTAGCTCTGAACCTCTTCTTATCTTGTTAAGACTAGTAGCAGATAGAGGCCCACTTCAAGAAGCAAGAACATCTTGGAGGTGGTGGAGTTAGCCCTTCTGATGAACATTATGCAAAATGTGCACGTCTTAAAGGACAACAAGATACTGCTCACTTTAGCAGCATGATTCTAGGTCAGTACAACAATAACGGCAACATTCTTAAACTAATCTCTGAATCCTTTTCCTAGTTTTTTCTCTGAATAGATTGGATTATAACGAATTCAGGCATAAAAAAAAAACACATTATTTTTGAATTGCTTTTATTGTCCTGCTTCTCTATCTGCCGGACTGGTACAACGGACTGGGGTCTTCCCTAAAAGAAATTATATAAAATCTAATAAATTATAGGCCAAAGATCAGTAACGAAGTTAAAAAATAAAGGGTATGGAGAATGAATAATAACAGAATAATAATAAAGAAATATATAAGCAATTAATAAAATAAATAAATACAGAATTAAACGTATAATTTTAATGGTAATAATAAATAGTAATAATAATGATATTTTTGGAGTTGAAATCTTAGGTACAGTAGAACCTCCATTATCCGGGACTCTATTATCCGGGACTCCATTATCCGGGACTCTATTATCCGGGATTCCAATTAACCGGGGTCTCGATGGGGGAATTTTTATTTTTATTCCTTCTTTAAATATTATGTACATACGAACATATTTATTTCATTATTTTTATCAACTAAAGCAATTGATTTCATAATTATGTATTAAATATTTGTATGTATGTAATGACGATTATGTACATAAATATGAATTTAAGTTAATCACATACATTGTAAACTAAAGAATGTAAAAAAAGCACTGTTTTCGGAAGAATGTTGTGATTCCATATTTCTGGAAGCATCTCAATTTATTTCATATTCTTGGAACTGAAACGTTTTCACGTCTTTCTATGAATCCCCTACTGGGCTGTTAGCCTACCAAGGAAATATTTCCTCAGTTGGGCTTTAACTCTTCACTCGAGTACATACGAATCCCGATTTCAGCAGAATTATCTTGTTACGGGCGATCAGAACAGATATAAGAAAATAATTATATATCAAAAAATGACGAAAAATTACTGACTTTCACGACAAAAAAATTTAGTAAATAAAATATAAATAAAAAAAAAATTAATTTGAACTTGAGTTTATTTTTGCACTTATACAAATTATTAATTAATAAAACGTTTACATACACATTTCTCAATGCAAATAAGGTTTACATGACACCTTGTACGTAGTTTTTCTTTATAACCTTAAAATCCAGCACATTTAGTCAATAAAATATTGTGTTTCGATTATCCGAGGTTTTCGATTATCTGTGCACCACCCTCCCCGTCATTACCCCGGATAATGGAGGTTCTACTGTATATTATCCTGAAATAAGAAACTTTGACTTGTTATGTGTGGTATAACTATATTTTATTATATGTCTTTGTCGTCTTTAAGTACATTCGTTTTACCGCATTAAGAATTGTATTGACGTCGAAATCATGATCAATTTTTTTAAAAAAACTTATTCTTCAACAATCCATGTACTACTATAGCCCGTTCAGTTAGATGGAATAATTGTAATCCCGCATGCGCAAAATTTTGAGGGAAATATTCATCTAACTAAGATATTTACATTTTTGTTAAATTTGGAATTAAGGAAGTATATGAAAAAATAATATTTTATTAATAGACATGAAAAGTTTTCGGGTCTTGATATATTTTCTCAAATATTTCAAAAACGGTAAAAATTAGTGGTACGTAGAAGGTGACCATTTAAAAGCTTACTAAATTTTCTACAAAAAACGTTCTGAAGCGATTTTCGATGGGACGAATTCAATCAGAGAAATAAGTGCTTAAAACATCGAAAGTGTCAGTTTCGTTCTTTTGAATGGGGTTTTATTCATGTTCATTTCACTTTTTAATTGATTGTTTTATGTCATATTTAACAATAATAGAGTATTTTAGTAAAATGTTATTATTATTACTATTATTTTTTTAAATTTTAACGTCGATTTACTATAAAGTCATGTGTATTAAGTACTGTTCACCACATTTTCGGAACTCAATTAATTAAATATATTAATCAAGGGTTAGATTTAGCGCGGTTCTTCCCTCCCTCCATAGGAAGGACACCCGCTTGTGAGGTTGACCTCATGACACAGTCCGGAAGTGCTGACTAAAAATTTTCACGTTTCAGATCCCATAGATCACGAATATAACGATAGTATTAATTTGTATATATATGTATATATATGTGTGTGTGTGTGTGTGTGTGTGTGTGTGTGTGTGTGTGTGTGTGTGTGTGTTTGCTCTCTCAACGGATCAAAAATGGTCCGATTTTGATTAAATTTGGCACAAAATCTTATATCTGGCGTTTAAAATCTTATTTTACTTCTCTTGGTGATTTTAATGTATATTTTTCACGAAAGATCAGAGCGTATTAATAACTGTTTCTATTCCTTTACTAATGGCACTAGGTATATGAACGGTTCCGCGCTAAGATGATGCAGTTCCTGCGAGTCGGACTTTTTGCACGGTTCCTCCCTATGGAGTCTAATTAATAGTTAGAATTTATAATTAAATTAATTAGACTAATTACTGTCCAACAACAGTCAAACAATATTAATGTAATGTTAATATGCATGTTTTTATTTGTTGTTAGCACCTGATGATGGGACATTTGTGTTAAAAAGCCTAGTGCAAAATAAAGAAAATTTGCGGGAAGACTGAATTTTGTTTCACCCTCTGGAATTAAGCAACCCCACTACCGGAAAACATCAATAAAATATATATAAATATATATATATATATATATATATATATATATATATATATATATATATATATGTCTGTTCGCGCTTTTCTGGCCTCAATAATGGTCCGATTCTGATGAAATTTGGTACAAAAATCTTTCGTCTAATTTGAAAGGTCAAGTTCGTTAACCAGGCGAATCCGCCCACCGGAACATGGTTTTTGGAGCGAATATCGCGCGAAAAAAAATCGTTCTGCTTACTTCATATGCTTGCAAGTACTCGTTTTATAGGCTTCTTGGCCTAGGAAAACGAATGAAGCCCTTTCGATTAAGGCGATAGCTTTAACCGTTTTTGAGAAAATTGTAAAAATAGTTGTTGAATAACGATTTGGGTTTGGGTACTTAAAATCATGCAATTCAGTTGAAATATTTTCTGCATGTTCGAATTTCATCAAAACTAATATTTTGAAATTTTGGTTACGTTTTGAGATAAGGAAGTGTTAGAATAAAATATTTTTTTAACAGGCATGAAAATTTTTGGGAGCTTCGTATACTTTCATTAACATCTCGAAAACGGTTGAAAATCTTGGGAAGCGAAAGGTTACCATTCGAAGGCTTTCTAAATGGTCTACAAAAAAAGGTTCTGAAGAAAGTTTTGAATAAGCGATGTTAATCGGAGAAATAAGTGCTTCAACTTTGAAGTAATTGATTTCGTTTATTCGAACGGTTCTTTTTGTTTGTTTTTATTCGTTGTTATTTTTTAATTGCTTATAGTTGGATAATGTATTTTATTAACTCGTTATACGTGTTAATTTAAATAAATAATTGTGTAAGTAAACTATTTACTAAATAAAGAACCTTAAGTGATTTATGTGTCGAGAATTAAGAGCACGTGTGTTATTCCCCGCCAGAAGGCGGGAGATGAGACGCGGGATATAAAGTGGATATGACTGAATTTAAATTGAATATTACCTGCGGAAGGCTCGGCTTAGGCGCTCTTTAATGTTTTATTATTGAATGAAGCAGCTCTTCTTCAATGGGAAGATTAATCAATGAAAATCTACCCACCTTTTACATAGCTATCATCTTTTATCACTTTATGAAGCGGAGTAGATATCCAGGCATGAAAACATTTTTGATTTCTTTCTGATTGTACTTACTATACACCGAAAATTACCCCGATAAAATGTGTAGGGTATGTGTAAATGTGTAATGTGTGTATGTGTATATACTTCTCCAAAACTCGAGCGCGCACAAACATTTTATCTTCGAGTTTGGGTGTTGGATTCGGGGCCCCCGACCGTCTCTAGTCCCACCCAGCCTTTTATTAATTTATTTTGCCTTATGACCAAGAATCAGATACCTCTAAAGCATTTGCCCCTCTGGGCATTTCCGGCCCGATACGGGACCGTTTTTATTTAATACTAGCGTGCCATGCTACCTACACCTACTTTCTGCATCTAGAAAAGCAAAAATAAATTAGAAACCAAATAAGTAATATTAAAATATAATAACACAAATCTGTAACTATTTGGATTCATTGTTTCGAAATCGTGGCCTTCGAACTATGAGTCCTAGACGATTTTAACTTAACTTATGACTCTCCCCGGACCAACACATACATGTGCGCCCAGTTTAGTCAAAATCGGTCAAACGGTGAGGATCAGTATAAGGAACAAACATACAGACAGACAGCTCGTAGACGTTTTTGACTTAGCCTACGACACTTCCCGGATCAAGACCTACCTGTGAGCCAAATTTGGTCAAAATCGGTCAAACGGTATGGATTTGTTTAAGGAACAAACAGATAAACAGACACGTGATTTTTATACATATGGTTACACACTAACACACGTACACATATATATGCTAACATCATGGGAGTGTTAAAGCAGAATTACATAAGACATTAAATAATTCCAGAAGAATGGTTGCCTCGTTTGATTAGGAGCGAGTTGGGTGTCATACCTTCCCGCAGATGTTACCGCAAAGAAAGGTCAGCGAACAGCACAGGGTTTTTTTATGAATTAATGTTTATTTAAAATCTGTACAATTTATATAGTACAATAATTAATTGTGCTGTCCTAAATATACATCTCAATGAATAGTACATGGAAGGAGCCAAACAGTATTGACTCTTCTTAACTTATGCTAACATTTTTATTTTCGCTCATTTTTAACCGCTGCTAGGATAGCTGGTCACGGGGCCAAAGTCTCTTAAGCCTCCTGGGAAGGTCTTTAGGATGGGTCCGAGTGGAAAGGGCCTCTAGGATTTGGGTCGGGTGACAATTTCCAATGAAAGGTTAGGAATCGGGATTTGGGGAGATTGTTTGCGAAGGTAATATTAGAGTCGTTGTGTAGGGTTTTGTTGGAGACATAAAAGGGAGCATTGACTATTCTACGAAGGACTTTGGATTGGAATGCTTGTATTTGTTGTATGTTTGTGTTTCGCTGCTCCGCATAATTCAAGTCCGTAAGTCCAACCAAATTGATTACACTTTTGTATATAACGAGTTTGTTTTGTGACGTAAGCTTTGAAGTGGGGCCAAGTAGTCGTCGTAGGAGTCCATATCTCCTTCAGTCGTTCTCTCGTCTCTTCAGTCGTGTGTGTGGGTTCCATGTGAGTCTGCTGTCTAGTAGAAGTCCCAGGTAACGTACCTCATTTGATGCTGGAAGTTGACTGCTGCAAATGGGTACAGGAGGGCTGGCGCTCCCATTATAGAATGTTACATGGCAGCACTTTTCATAGTTCACTCTGATTTGACCAGTTGCGCCATTTCTCGGCAGTATCAAGGTACTCCTGTAGTTGTTTGGATGCTGAAGAGGGTTCAGGGGAAGAAGAAAAAATGGCTGTATCATCGGCGTAGGTCGTTATTTGTGTAGACGGGTGGATAGGGATGTCTGCCGTGTATAGGAGGTACAGGACAGGACCTAGGATGCTGCCTTGTGGGACGCCTGAGAATATGGGATGAAAAGTAGACAAGGTAGTACCAGACCTTACTTGAAAGGAACGACTCGAGAGGTAGGATTGAAGGATGAGGTAATGTGTCGAGATAACATAAGCTTCTCTTTGCTTAACAACCCCGGGTGCCAAACTCGATCGAACGCTTTTGGGTGGCGTCGAGGATGGCTCTCGTACAGTAGTTTTTACATCCATGCGTGTAGGATATTCTATCAACAGCGCTAAAGCATTGTTAAATAGTGGAGTGCCGATTGCGGAAGCCAAGCTGGTGGTCAGGAATAGAGTTGGAGGATGTTAGGATTGTAAGGATTCTCATCAGAAAAAAAAATAGTACAGATGGACCTCTAAATTTACGGGAAGTTCCATGTTGGCGTTTGATCGACTAGAGAATCTGTTCAGTTTAAGCCTGGAACACTAACCTTAATTCATCCTACACTATTACTAACCTGTGTATCAATTTGAGGTATACACAGTAAAATTACTCAGAACTTGATTATCAGGGATAATGGAGAAATTTGTTGTTAAAAAAATGAATATTTGTCAATATTTAGTACATAAAAATACAAATTAAAAACATAAAACATAGAGCAACAAAAAATATGGAAGAAAGAGAAGAAAATATGAATGTAGACAAGAAATATTACACTTAAAAAAATATTAATATTACTCGTACATATATAATATAGGCAGCCTTATAATATATAATATAGACAGTCTATTAATATATAATACAGGCAGTCTTATAAAAGGAACTCAATATTGCCTTCAAGGAACTATGTAGGAACTCTCAATGGGAAATGGAAGAAGGTAGATGTGGGAGGAAGACGCAGCCTATGCATATCACCTCGTGTGTATTTACATGAAAGACCTGAAGGGGCGAAACCATTATTTATGTTTAACTTAACAAAAAACAAAAAAACAACAAGATAGTAGTCAAAGAAAGGATATGCCTTTCACATGGGCGTATATGAAAAATAATCGGGGGGCTGGGACCATTTCCGGGGTATGGAATACTAACATTTTAGAACTTGGAATAGTTTTAACCAACTAAAACGCTTACACCTAAAATAAAATATTTTTTTATGAACTAAGTAATCTTATTTTATTTATTTTTAAAGGTTTTATGACACATTTTTACTGATCAAAAAAATTTTGGGGGGGCTGCAGCCCTCTCAGCCCCCCCTTATTTACGCCCATGGCCTTTCACAAGAAATAATAACAGGAATAATAATAATAATAATACATAATATAATATCCCAATGCCTTCTTGACTTTTAAAATAATTACTGCGTTAGCAATGTGTAATTTGCAATTATTTACATAATTAATTAATTGTGTAATTATATTTTAGGTGCTCGTTACTAACTCTGTGTCAAATTGATGCAATTTATAATGAGTCTTTATTACTACCTATACGTCAGAGTGACGTAGACTTAATGGGGTGGAGGCCGGCTCTACCCCATTTAACGGAAGAAAATGACAATTGATTACAGTCATATGCGTCAATATGACGCAGGTTAGTGTTCCAGGGTTAAATGCAGCATTTTACATATTACGTGTCCGAAATTATTGCACTTTTGAGGTGCTTCAGATGCCAACTGTTTAGACATTCAGCAGTGAAATGCACGTTAGATGATATCCATATTCATGAACATCCTGAACCTATAAAATGCCCATACGGTGTTGATATAGATAACTCTCTTTCTAAGGGACTACCTAAGAATACTTGTGAAGAGTACTCCCGCCTGGAGAGGTCTCTGCTCTAGTACAGTAAAAAATGAAGCAAAAACACAGGAACCAGTTACTAATACTGATAGATAAAAAACAAAGGAATAGAATTCCCCCATCTCCCGTATTTCTGAAACTCTTAGACAATATCCACCTATATTCCCCACAATACTATTTCTATCCCACAATCCACCCCTATCCCCCTGCTTCAAGTACATCCATTTCAATGGATGATAATAAAAAATTTGAAAAACACATTTCCCCTACTGTTCAGACATTCAATAATATAATAACCTTGTACTTTATAAATGATTGTTTACCCACTTAACTGAATCATCAGGAAAGCTAGATGCAATAGATCTTTCAGTAAGAAGCTCATAAACCATAAAGTTTTTTCAGTGGAATGTGCTTGGGGACCTTCACCGATCACATGATTCCCCAATCCTAAAAACCCACATTGGAAGGTATAGTGAGCATAGAAAACCTATAAAATAGAGTGTTAATTGGGAAACATATCATGAATTGCTCTGCTTACATTATGCAACCGATTCTTCAGGTTACCCACACTGATTAAATAACGAGAGCATTAAAATACATGGAATGTTACTAAATCCCACCCACCTCATACTCATGCTTTGTTTCATAGACGATAAGCACACTGAGATAAGTCATTGTGAATTACCTCATTTGAATACAGGATTCGTTTATTTTAAATTAAAGTATTTTAAGAATTAAAATTATTACAAGAAATTTTAACTTTAAACTATTATGATTTTGACTTATTCAGGGATAAAAAATGCAATTTCATTAATCTGTCTTCGAGATCTTCATAAAGGTAAAAATCAGGTGTTTGTCTGTCAGTCTGTCTGTCTGTTTGTTCCTTATACAAATCTACACTGTTCGACCAATTTTGATTAAACTTGGCTCATAGGTAGGTTTTAATCCGGGGAGTGCACTAGGCTAGGTCAAAATTGTCTATCAGCTGTCTATCTGTCTGTTTGTTCCTTATACAAATTCACACCATTTGACCGATTTTGAAAAAACTTTCAACACAGGTAGGTCTTGATACAGGTATTGTCATAGGCTAGGTCAATATTGTCTATCAGCTGTCTGTCTGTCTGTTTGTTCCTTATACAAATCCACACTGTTTGACCAAACTTGGCACATAGGTAGGTCTTGATCCAGGGAGTGCACTACGCTAGGTACTTCATAATGAACACAAAATAATTTCAGACATATTTCGAACTGTATTGTTTACAATTTCAATTATATTCATAATTTATTCCAACAAAACAGTTTTTAAAATATTGTAAAAAACAGGCAGCACGTTTTAAATGAGTCAGCATAGAGGAGTCAAACCATCCCACATCCCGTCATCTCTTGCAGCCAAGAGCACATGCAGTGTAAGGATTTAAGGGTGAATTCCACAAATTTAAACTTTTCAGAAACAATTTATTGGCATCATATAGAACAATTTTTAATGTTTTATAAAAACTTTCTACAAAAATAATAATACTTCAGAATAATTTACATATAATTCTTTGAAATATGTGTAAACTTGCAACTGCTAGTACTTTTGAGCTTAAGATATTTTATACCAGTTTATGAATTAACAAATAAATCCTTGATCTTGGAATGGCTGACTACCAAGTTCAAGGACATCGTATTTCTATTTAGCGACAATTATACTATTTATCCAATGTTCTATTTACATTAATTTAATATGTTTTTACACTCATTCATTTCATCATACATTCTCACAAGAAGAGAAAAAAATTATAAACACTAGAACAGAATAAGTCTCTACAATAAGTAGACATAGATTAGTATTATACATGTAAAGTAAATATTTGCGTAATTTTGTGAATATTAACACAATATTTTTACTATTAGATAAATAATGATTATAGTAAATATATCTACTATAGTCTATCACAAATAGTTATTATATTATACAACCTCACATGTATGCTCATACTTATTTACAAAATGGATTTCGCCGTCCTCAGCGGAACAGGGATCATTCGTTCACTGTTGTTACAATATATTTCCAAATCTCAAAGGATATTTGTATTACTCTGTCTCTCGTCAAATCAAGGTAACACTCGTCACGTTCGTACATATATACACTTATATAACAATCGAAGACACTAATGGATGTAGTGCCGTGATGAAGAAAAATATGGTACAGAAGAACTTAAAAGGTAACAACTAACACAACAAATTAAATACACACATATTCACAATTACTTTATGCAGTCTTTCGAATCGACGGAGTATAATATAGGAATGTGGGGACGACTGCATTTCGAAGTCGTTCTTTATGCAGGCTCTGTAGGGCTGTTCATCGGGATTTCTGTAACTCCTATGGCTGTTGTCATTCTCTCTGTTGTTTCATTTGTACCTGGAAGATCAGGGAAAACATTAGGATTAATATTTATGAGGAATTAAGAATTATAATTTGTTAACCCTTACGACAATAATGCCTTGACTAACGCCCTTCAGAGGGACCCGAACTATGCAAAGGGACCGGGAAGCAGTAGTCAATCACTGTTGTGTAAATTTAAATTAAAATGTAATTCAAATGATATTTGAATTATGAATTTTGTTTTTTAATTGTAATTGAAAAGGCTGGAAATATTTATTACAGTAATTGAAACAAATAATTCAATTTGGATTAACTGAATTTCAATTAAATGTAATTCAAGGATTTGAATTGTGTAGTAATTTGAAATCATTGTTGAGTAAATTTGAATTATCAATTATATGTTTTTATTGTAATTGAAAAGGCTTGAAAGACAAACAGTAAGAAGATGCTATTTCTGTGAAGGAACCACAAGAAAAAAAAATATTAATAAAAATGGGTGTATATTTATTTAATATATTTTGTACCTAATGTTTTAATTTCCAATTGTTGCTGTTTTTTTTTTTTTTTTCATTTATTATAAATAGAATGTAAAATAATATAGTATTTACTTCAATAGAAAAATTGATTTTGATTTGTTCACTACAATAACATAAATATAATTTCTTTATAATTAAAAGTTAATAAAATTGTGTTTTTATTATGTAATTAAGAGTTTAAGAAATAGCTACAGCTGTAGCCAACACGCCTAATGGTGTCGCAGACTTGAGCGTGCCTACTGGAGGGTTAGTGTCTGTTCGTTGTATCTCAGGGGTAACATTCTCTAATAAAACGTTAAACTGGTTGAGTGTCATTCTCATGAAAATTTGCCCCTTTTTATCTTGAGTTGCCAGCTCCATGAACAGCTGCATTGAATTGCCAATAGTTTCTCTTTGTAGCAACCACGATCTGGCCCATAAGCCCTTCCCTTTCTTAAATTCTTTGAGTTCTTCTATAATTATTGCTAAAACAATGTTTGAGAAATGTTCAACACCGATCGGCATCAATACTCCTGAACGGGTTTCTTGCCACTGATGAGTTTACTTACACACCAACAAGTGAAGGATTGCTTGTCACTTGTCACTTACAGGAACAGTAATACTAATACTAGGTTTTATTTATGTTATACCAGTTGTCTCTAATTGGCTGACATGGATATTTCAGCAATGTCATCAGAACCTACAAGCAGCTTGTCACTTGTCACTATGGCAGCTTAGTGAGAGAGATAAGAACTCGGCCAAATGGGCAATCCTTCTAAGGAAATATTTTCATTCAACATCATTATCTGTGAGGAATTGCTAATGAATTATAATGAGGATGTGTAGATAATCGGGGTACGGTCATATTGCACTAGTAATTCTAAAGTGACACAACTCAAAAATCGGTGTTTTTCAGTTATGACTATGAAAGACATGGTAAATATCTCTTTATCAACCACCAAAACTGTATGTACCTAGCTTCAGAGTTTGTACACCAGAGGGCACTTGTAGCACATAGGAAAGAGTGAGACATTTTCAGTTCAGGTTTTTGAGATGTGTCACTTTAGAAATACAAATGCAATATGTTGAATACAACTTTATTACAAAAGTGAGTTTCATTTCTGCCAATGCTTCAACTTTACATACAAGCCTTCTTTAGCGCTATGGAGGAGAGGGAGAACAGTTACATTTCTTGAAGGCTAAATTTCAGAAACATTGGCAGAAATAAAACTCATTTTAGTCATAAAGTTGTATTCAACTTTCTCAACCTCATTTGTCAATTACCTCTTCCCAATGAATTGTAATGATATGAGCTTCGAAGATGAAAGTAATAGAGTGTTCTAAATAGATAAATACAAATAAGAGTTGTCTAACGTATGTAATTATTAAATTAAACCCACAAGTAAACTCTCAAAAATTGTGAATAACTTTATTTTCTCCTAGGTCGAATCGTTCTTTGATAAAACATTGTTTTTTTTTTTGTTTTTTTTTTTAATTTTAGGGCATTGGAAAACACCTGCCAATCTGGACTTTTTGTATTGAGAAGAATATGCCACAAGTAATAGGGTGTGACATATATGTCCCTCTGATAGATCCTACTAATTTCTGAGCCCCTTCACAACCTTGGATAGGCAGAGGATCTAAGTCGGGCACATATGTCCCTCTGTGTGTTAAAGAGTTAATGTAAATCACTGATTTTTTGTTTATTAAGTAAAATATGATAAGTTAATTTATTCTCAAACTTACCACAGTTTTCTTCATCACTTCCATCTGAACACTGCGCTACTGAATCACAGACCATAGACTTACTTATACATTTTCCATCTTTACACTGAAATCAGACATTTTTATTTTTTAATTATTTTCACACAGGAACTATGTATTTTTATGCATAAACAAATTTGGATAAGAATCTAAACAGTATAAATTTACAAGTTTCATCTGTTGAAAAAATATAAGTATATAAAGATATGACATGAGTGTGAATTGGAGTTAAGATGTTCAGTGCTCAGGACACACCAGGTGGGTCCATCATGGAATTCCTCGAGTTCACCCGATATGCCTGGCTTGTTTAAGCAAGCCCCTATGGGCTAAAGAAGGAGAGAGCACAAGGATCAGATTTCATAATTTACAGGAGCAGTGAATGGTTAAAAATATGGTGTTCGGTTTTCATTTATGTTATGTCAGTCACCTCTAATTGGCTTATATAGATATTTCAGCAATGCTGCCAGAATCTGTAAGCAGCTTTTCACCCGGTGTTTCGCCACTTCAAGTCAGGGTTCAACTGTGAAGGTAGAGTGCTCTAAAGATCCACCTATTTGCGTTGTAGGAAATTTGTTTAAGTAGAATAAGACTGTGTTTACTAATCAGAAGAAAACTGTAAAGTCCTAGGTACACCTCCTAGCGATCACACCTCCACCAACAACTCCTTCAAGTTCAGAAAGACTCAGAGGAAAATGTTCCTTCTATGGACGGAAAAAGAAGAAGAATGGAAATCAAATATGTCTTCAGTGCAATAAAAGTATTTGTGGTGAACAAAAAACAGAAATATTTCCGTCCTGCCAGGCGAAAATTTAGAAAAGAATAGAAATTTAGAAATATTGTATATTATTTTGAGGAAATATTTCTTTTTTGTAATTAATTATAAATATATTTATAATAAATATGCCTTTTTTTTATTAAACTTTTATTCATTTCAACCCAAATACTAGGTGTCGTATCCGACACTGCCTTGTGTTATGTGTACCGAAAAACACTTTGTGAGAAGTGGGTTAAGTTAACAGGTTTTTTATGAGACGAGTGTAAAAAAAAGAATATACAACTGGCCTAAATGCAGATGAGCCTTACAAAAAAAAAAAAATAACAATAAAAAGAACAGTGAATATAGGATGATTTAGGAAGGAATGTTAACAAATTGACTGTGTCAAAACCATATGCTAGGCTATCGATTAGTGTGTTTCGGTGTAACCCTAAAGTTTTCTTGTCTAATGTGATATAGGCTTACATCTTCCAGTATATTTTTAACGTTATTTTTTAAGAATTTCTCAGTAAAAGTTGTTTCAAGAATTAAACAAACTGTTTTAATTAATTTAATCACAACGATTTCCTTTTGTCGTAATGTTAAAGTCATTCTCAACATTTTAATCTATATGAGCCTAAAGACCTTGGTCCCATTCAAAAAGATTGATAATTAAAGGAAATATTTGAAACAAAGTAATTGATGTATAAGTGGGGAACAGACACACCGTTTACACTTTGACACTCATGGAGCTTATGATATCTTGTAACACAGTTAACGTGTTAACCCTACGATGCCCAAGGGGATTTTTGTTTTTCTACAAAAAATAAAATTATGTTGGCTCGGGAGCGCCAAGAGCTCTCCCTTGGAGGGAACTAGTCCTCTATATATTTTTGTGCAATAAACTCAAAAAACTGTAATATATGTAACATACAAATGTCACAATTAAATTTTTAATTGAAAAGGTCAGAAATCTGAGAAATTTAACCAGGTATTTCAGAAAACATTAGTGCTCAAAATGACTCAGTATTTTTTTATTTTTTACCCCAAATAGTCTCTTAGATCTATAATATGCACAAAAATACAAAAAAAAAAAAAAAAAAAAAAAAAAAAAAAAAAAAAAAAAAAAACATATTTTAAATGAAGCACTTACGAGTAAATCACCCAAGGTGGAGTGGGCTCCAAGAGCCCCCCCCCCTTGGGAAAAGGTCTGACTAGAAATATCTTATTATATATTGTGTATTGCAATACTAATTCTAGTTTTATCACATATTATCTAATTATTTTTGTATTAATTTAGAAGTTACCTTAAAATCTTCACCACAGTCTTTCAGATCACAGTCAGTTTCATCAGATCCGTCAAGGCAGTCAGCCTTACCATCACATCGCTGTGTTTGTGCTAGGCAGGCCAAACCATCTCCACAAGCAAATTCACCTGAACAGTCACAATTTTTTTATTTCACTAAACAAATCACTTTTTCATAAGTCAATTATGTTAGATAACATTATTAATTATAAGTTAATGTAATATCCACCTATTTAAACCATAATATTCTCAAAATGTTTAATTTTTAAGTTATCTTGTGTACAAATAGATTCCCTAGTGTTTCAGAGTGTAACTATTTAATAGAACGGTAATCGAACTGTTCGAGTATTATCCTCAATTCAAGTAGTCCAAGAATCCAAGAGGAGAGGATTTTCTTAAGCAACTATTTTGAATGGATATTATACAAATTAGAAGTCAGTTTTTTAGACATTTTGAAGGAATGTATTACAAAAGACCTGAGACCTCCTTGTTCATCCTGAGAGCTCGGCAAAGTAGGCACAGTCCCACTCACGGTACCGCCTAGTGGTCCTAGTGCCAGTGTCCATGAATGACCGGAAGTGAGACTGATCAAACAGAAGTTACCTAGCGTGGACAAAGAATGCAAAGAGTCGACTGGAATTGATCCAGATTGACCCAGGTATGATCGGAAGTTCACTACACCGGAAGTAGACCAAAATAGGACCGGAAGTGAACTTTCAGTTGACAAAATGTTGTAGATGTAAATATAGCTAAAGCTAATTAGCTATTAGCTACAACAATATTTAAACATTTCATAAGTAAATTAGCTATTAGTGTCCTGCTGTCACAAAGCGCTAATTTTAATTATCACTGGAGTATTATTTTTAGTGACCACTAATTTTGGCCCAACCCTGCCAGAGACTCGTAACCCCCCTCCCCACATCCCTAACACACGATGCTAAATGAAGTAATTATAATAAAAATTAATTTTGTTTAGAGCCTGCTGCTCAAATTCAGGAACATAAATATGCTTTCGGTCCACCCGACAAACCTATGTAATCACATAGGCGCATGTGCGAGTGCCAGCGGACACATTTTTGTATCATTTTTTATCAGTTTAGTCATCGCTAAGCATATTTATGCTAAAATAGAGACATTAGAATAATACATGTATGTAAATCAGGAATGCAGAAGACGACATCCCACATAAGCTGAATATTCCACTTGAAATAAATGAATTGTTGAGGGACAGCAGCCAGTACATAAACACGATATTCTCCTACTTACACAACAATAAACTATACAATCTCGTTTGAAGACATCTGTCGATTAATTAGTGGTATTCAGGCATATAACATTATTAAATCTTACTTATAGGAATTAACGAATCAAGTTTTGATTAAGATATTGGTTCATTAGACCATACAGGTACCACCTTAAAGGAGTGAAATTGATCTAGAAGTACTTATAAATAATAAATACATATTATTTTATTTCATTTATTTATTTTTATTTATTTTATATAATTTAGGCAATAATACAGTTTTTCTACCTTTACCCGGAAAACAGTTATTTTTCAGGAATTTTTAATTGCGATACAATTTTCCCAAAAACGTGAATCATAATAACTGAATCTGATTTTGAAGAAAATGTTTTTCATCACAAACCGTTCCTAACATTTTTAAGTAATCTACGCAGTAGAAAGTTTAATAAATTTCATTAAATGAGTATTTTCATGTTTTTTAACGGTTTTTCTTTAGTTTTAAAACAAGGCAGTGATAAATTATGATCAATTTGCCCTTAATTTCTCCAAACTATTCTGTTTTTTACTTTAATTTGGTTAAGTCCTATGTAATTACTAGAGCCCGGAAGTTAGGTATTTATTTTTGGTTAAAATAGGCATGCAAAAAAGCACTTGAAATACTGAAAATAGGCAGTACTGTAATTGAAATAGGCATTTATAAGGAGTGAGGCACAGAGGAATCTCACTCATTATTAACGAACATATGTATTTTAAATACTCATTCATTTTTTTATTACCAATTTATTACAGAATTAGTGATACTCTTACTTTCCCTTGTTACAAGCAACAACAAGATGCTTTTTCAAAGTATCAAATGAAATAGACATTCTCAGAAAAATGTTTTTCATCATGGAAAAACTTCCTCTGCATTATCTTATCATATCGAAATCCGGAATACCGAAAAGGGGTGTGAGGAAGGAGAAATGACGTACTTCTCTCATCCTCTCTCTTTCCTCCTATTCCTTCTACTAAGGAAGGTTCTGTTATTTACAGAGGTTAAATCCAAGGGTTGGGAAAAGAAACTTTTGAATAGATGTTTGTGACGGCAATATGTAATTTAATTTGTGCAACCTTTTTTGTCTTCGATGAACGGAAATTCATTATGTGCTTTTTAAAATGTTTAAATAGCAGAAAAAATTGCATAACACCCAAAAAAAAGGCTTTAAATCTTAAAATAGGCAATGGAAGCCAAAAAAGGCAAAATAAAAATTGTCTCTACACTTCCTAAATGCACAAAAACATATTTATTTCTATCCGATTCTTCAATATATCCAGTCAGATAAAAAAGGCATTTTGCCAAACTTCCGGGTTCTAGTAATTACTAATGTTGTTTAGTAAACAAAAAGTTATATTGATATAAAAAATCATTGCAACTTTATTGAAGATTACCTGTTTCACATGTCTTGTCCATAACATTTGATGAATTATTTGCAATTATAATAGGAAGGATAGTTGTCAGATCCATTTCATTTTGACTAGTATAGTTCCCTGATAGAACAGAAGAGCTGTTAGACTGTTCTTCTCGTTCTGAACCGCTGGTTACGTTCGACTCAGAGATGGCTACTATTTCAGGGATGCGCTCAACTTGTTTTTCTGTGGAATTATGAATTTCAACAATTTTGACTGTGCTAAATAATTGTGGAATTGCTGTTGTTGGTTCAACCTCTTCGAGGTTCTTCCACTCTGAATCTTGGGAAGCTGGTGAAACGGACTCGCTGGAAATAGACTCATTGCTCGTGCTCGTTGTCATGGGTGTAGTTAACATTGGAATGCTGCTGTCGTTCAGTAATTTTTTCTCCTCTTCAGTAACACTTTGTTCCGGAGTTACGTCTATTGTAGTTTCATTAGTTGTAAGTTTATCGGAATCTATAGATTTTGAAGTATTTTCGAACTGTGCGCTATCAGGAATCCTTTCGGTCAGTTGGCTAAAATTCTGTTCAACTGCATCACTGTCACTTGGTACGTTTGCTTCTTCTATTTTAAAACTTTTAAAATGCTTTCCCTTTGTTGTCTTGTAGTGATTCTTGCCGCCTTCATGATAGTCATCGTCAAGGCTGTTTTTAGCGTCGTACCACTGTTTCGAGTTTCCACCATCCACGGCACTGTTTTCTTCAAAATCTTCTGCTTCATTATTTCGCTCAGAATCATCAAAGTCAAACACTTCAGCAGGTCGAATTGTCGAATCGACCGAATAAGGACCGGAAAGTTCTGGTATGTGTTTCAAGGCTATCATCGGCATCTCCTCGCCATGATGAATGATGGTAGGTTCCTCTACATTTTCTGAAGAGATGTTATTAGCATTAGATGAATTGTATTCTAAGTTTTGTTCATAAGATGTGTTTAGTAACAACGGCTCTGTACTACTTTCTGGAATGACATTTTGCATTGAAGAATTCATAACATCCCGCATTGTTACGAATATTTCTCCATCACTTTTTATAGCGGAAGTAGAGTTAAATTCTATTGGAGTTGTAGTCAAGGTTTGAATTTGAGGCTCAGTAGAATTTTTTTCTGAGCTTTCAGAAGACGAAGGATTAGGAAGTGGTGTGACAAAATTGAGAGGTTTCATTTGATAAGTATCGTTGGTAACATCCAACATTAAAGCTTCAATATTATTTGTTGAACTATTAACCTCATAAGTTTCTGTCCTATATTCTGGTAAATAGGTTACCTTCAAATTTTCTTTTGGCTCAGAAATGTTTTCAAATTCATTTACAGGAAGAGTGGTAATTTCTAAATTTTCTGTTAGAGTTTGTGAATTGAGTTCAGTTTTATTTTCCATCACTTCTGGAATGTGAGATGTTAATATGTTATCAACCTTTTCATATATACTGAAATTACTATGTCCAGGATGAATTTCTATTATACGAGAAGAATCGTTGCTCATAGAAGGGTTTGAATCGCCATAAGGCTGCATCGTAGTAGTAGGGGTTTCGTAAACTTTGTTCATCCCTATAGCAGAGAGCATCATCGTTATTAAAGACTGTTCTGTTGGTTTATCCATTGGTTCGCTGGATGTAGTTATTGGATTTGCTGAAGATAACTTTTCCTCTGTTTGTTTATCAGCTTCCATCATTGTCGGGAGGATTGTGGGGTTGTTGTTCATCTTATTGTCATCGTCCATTTCAGAACTGCTAACTCCAGCTGGCAAATCGGTGTTCCTCATTGTTTGACTTTCCAGAATTGATTCTGTTATAGCATTCAATTCATCCTTCTTGGGTTTATCCTCATCTTTCTCTGGTAATATCGTTGTCATAGAAATATCATTTGTTTTATCATCATCGTGCAGTTCTTCACTCACCATTGCATGCTCTGTCCTCCTCAACATGGGCTCTGTTGTTGGCATAGTATGCTCCTTTTCATGAACTTCTTCGAACTCCATTGTTTTATTTACCATCGGAGAAACTTCACCAAAAACCTTCTCCGTTGGAGTCATTTCTGTTGCATGTGTATCTTTACCTACTGAATAGCTATTTAATTCAGAAGAAGACAATTCTTCAGGCTGTGGCGTGGTATTTTCAAGGAGAGCTGTGGTCTCCAAAGATTCGGTTATCATGTTTGGAACTTGGTCGACAGCTATAAACTTTCCGGACTTTGAATTATCATGTTCTTTACTCAGTGTTTCCACATCATTCTTTGGCATTTCTTTTGGATCTCTAACAGTTTCTATTTCACTTTCTGTAGATTGTTGTGTTTCTGAGGATAAGTTGTGTTCAGTAGAATCTGGCTTTTCTGCCTCGAATTTTGTCTCCATTGTCGATTCAGATGAAGACATTGTTTCTGGTTGATAAATCAAATCAGCTGAAGACTGTGTTTTGTTAGATGAATCATGCCCCAGTACAGCATTGGAATCAAAGGAAGATAGATTTTCTGTTGTTTCTCCGATTTCAGCGCCGTTTTCTTGGACAAGATCTGCTATAGTATTCATAGCTGGAGATGGTTTGTTCATCATTGTAGTTTGTTCATGTCCTGATTTTGTCATTTCTTGGATGTCAAATTCAGATTTTTCCGGTATCTCTTGCATGAGGGAGGGTTCAGGGGATGATTCAGTAAAGGAAGCTTCCTCGTTCGAATGTTCTACCGACGTAGCTACTGGCTCAGGAGAGGGTTCAGCTGGCGCAGGCTCAGGAGATGGTTCAACCTGAGGACTTTCAGAAGATGGTTTGGCTGTTCCAGGTTCTGGTGATGTTTCAGCTGGCAATGGCTCAGGAGAAGGCTCAGCTGGTGCAGGCTCAGGAGAGGGTTCAGCTGGCACAGGCTCAGGGGAAGGTTCAGCTGGCACAGGCTCTGGAGATTTTTCAGCAGATGTTGGCATTACTTCGGTAACTGGCAAGGTTGAAGGAGGTAAAGGCTCAGAAGAAGAAGAAGCTTTTGTTTGGAATGTTGCAGGAAAATCTTCTTGGGATCCGTCTTCTTCTTGAGGTACTGGTTCGGGAGAAGCAGAAGATTCAGACTCAATCATTGCCATGTACATGCGTTCAGTCGACATCTCATGTTCTTCTGTTGGTTTCGACTCAGCAGAAGGTTCTGGCTCGGCAGTCGGCTCGGGCTCAGAAGAAGGTTCGGGCTCGGCAGGTTTGGGTTCTGCAGTAGGCTCTGGTTCAGCAGTTGGTTCGGGTTCAGGAGAAGGTTTGGGATGAGCAGCAGGTTCAGGCTCTGCAGTCGGTTCAGGTTCAGCGGCAGGCTCGGGTTGGGCTGTTGGTTCTGGTTGAGCAGAAGGCTCAGGATGGGCAGTGGGTTCAGGTTCAGCAGGAGGCTCGGGCTGAGGTTCTGGTGTAGGTTCTGGAGCAGCAGCAGGTTGTGGCTCGGCAGAAGGTTCAGGCTCAGCGGTAGGCTCGGCGTGTGGTTCATGCTCCTGAGTATCCTCAATATCAGTTTCGTTCTCTTTCGAACTCTTATCTTCAGAAGATTCACTGTCAGAGTTTTCTCTTGAGGGCTCAATAGCTGAATCTACAACAAACAATCAGTTATTAATTAACAAATCAAAACATGAATAAATATATATATATATATATATATATATATATATATATATATATATATATATATATATATATATATATATATATATATATATACAACTTTGTTCATAATTTCAATACTAAATTAAGTTAAATAAAATATTAATTTCTGGAAAAAGGTTATATTGTACACTATTATTTTTTCTAGGAAGTAACAAGCAGGGTAGAAATGGAAAGTCAAAAAGTCAAGGAACATTAAATATAATTGAGTCTGGTCAATGAGTTATATTTTCTTCTATAATCACATTGATGTTGCTCTGACTCTATTCCAAAAACAAATTTAAAAAAGTTGGACTCGTAACTGAGTCATCTTAGCGAGATTCTGTTCTTATACCGAGTGTCATTTGCAAAGCTTAATCTTCGGGCAAGTGCAGGTGAGATTAGTTTTTGGAAGGTCTAAGAGCGATTTTTACCGGGAAACCATGGGCGGGCCTAGTAGCTTCCTGTCTCATTGTCTACATGTGTTAGCTTTTCAGTGCACATGTGGTCTCCGTGGTGAACGTTTTCACCTGGTGGATGAGTCGAGCCCGTTCATGGAAGTATTTTTGATCTACTAATTTCCAACATATTCCTGAATATTTTTTTCATCAACCTATTATTGTTAATATTCCTACCTTATAAGGTCAGATTCGACGTATTGATTGTTATTTCTCGTCTAATCTCTGAGATGAACTGCGCCCGCCCATAATTTTTCTGATAAACATGGTTTCAACAAGAAAGGAATGCACTCGACAATTTTTCAGATAAACATGGTTTCAACAAGAAAGGAATGCACTCGACAAGTTTTCAGATAAACATGGTTTCAACAAGAAAGGAATGCACTCGACAAGTTTTCAGATAAACATGGTTTCAACAAGAAAGGAATGCACTCGACAAGTTTTCAGATAAACATGGTTTCAACAAGAAAGGAATGCACTCGACAAGTTTTCAGATAAACATGGTTTCAACAAGAAAGGAATGCACTCGACAAGTTTTCAGATAAACATGGTTTCAACAAGAAAGGAATGCACTCGACAAGTTTTCAGATAAACATGGTTTCAACAAGAAAGGAATGCACTCGACAAGTTTTCAGATAAACATGGTTTCAACAAGAAAGGAATGCACTCGACAAGTTTTCAGATAAACATGGTTTCAACAAGAAAGGAATGCACTCGACAAGTTTTCAGATAAACATGGTTTCAACAAGAAAGGAATGCACTCGACAAGGCTTTGACTTACAGAATTCGAAAGACCTGGCAGTTATTTATGATATTCTTTTCAAGAATAGGAAGAGGAATAAGTTTCTCGACAGATATACATATTTATCCCTCTCGATTTAGTTATGATAATATATGGTAGCAGATTTACCAGTTATCACACCTAACCTACTTGTTCATTATATTTACTAATTGAAATTTTACGTTGTATATTATTAATATTTGTTATATAAAAAAAATACTTCTACTTTAGAAATAGGTGTGATGTACTCAGTTGCATTAGATAAGTGATATACTATAAGTCAACAATCATATGAAAATACTGTTTAATTTAAAGTACAAAGAAAACTCAGTTAGAATATGTAAACTTTTCTTTAATTTGAATAAGAAGTAAAATTTGTCTAATATTTCCATAAAATATATTGTTTCTAATCTCAAGGACGAGGTGTGTGAGGATTAGTTCTGCGCCTAACCAAAGGTTAAAGTAGAAACAGTTAATGTCTTGTTTTAATCTTTCGTGAAAAATGGAAACACAATTAAAAATGTAAAATTAGAAAAATTTAAATAGGAGTGAAAACTTCTCAGTGAGAAGATTATAAAAAGGGAATTTTTCTCATGGAGTTACTCCATGGGAATATAGGCCACGCCTCTTTTCTCTTTGAACTACATCATCTGTTTGAGCAGGCTATTCCTGTACTTTTTAATGTTCTTTGATTTTAGAGGTATCTCATTTTGCTCGCATACTACCAGTATATAGAGCAGATCACCTAGTCGGGACTCTTAAAATCAAAGAATAGAATAAATAAAACTAACAAATAAAATACACAATAATGTTGTTTTCTAATTACCAGGTTTAATGCAATTCTTCCCATCATCAGCCAAAACATATGGCACATCACAGCTGCAGGAGAATCGGAGGGAATTCTGATCGAATTCACAATTCTGGCTGCATCCACCGTTGTTTATTGCGCACTCGTCAATTACACCTAAAAATGGATGGAAATTATTAATATATTATCAAACAGATAATACCAACAAAATACATTGGGATTTTTTATAAGGAGCAAAGTTCAAAATTCTCCAAACTTTTAAATGTCTTTGAGAACCTGTTATACTATATTATTATTATTATTATTTTATTTACGGTGCATCGACATCTACGTCGAGCGAGGTTTTCCTAACAAGCCGCGAGATGAGAAAATTCCTGCCACCGCACACTGGGCAGAATGACTGTTTTACGGCGACAAAAGTCAAAAATGTGATGTCGTCGTATGAAGTCAATTCACGTGTCAAAACGTGCTCAAGTCTTCTATTCATTAAAAACCGAATAATTTTTTTATCTATTTTAACCCAAACCTGTTTAAAACAATAAGGAATGCAACCATTGCTAGTCTCTTCCACTTCCTCGGTTTAGTCTTGTTCCAACTATGGTACTTTTAAGTTGTGTTTTAAAAATTGTGTGCAAGTTTTAAAAATTATTTTCACAATGGATTTATTACCTAGTGGTATGTTCTTTATAAATATATAATACTAGCTGAATACCCGTGCTTCGTCACGGCAGATAAGTAGTTATTTTATTGCGTTAAATAATGTTTCATTAAAATTACGTTACTATACAATTCTGTGCAGTTTATTACAGCACGGTTCCCGTCATACTATATTTTATTCAATGGGCGTTAAAATTTAAAAGTTTATGTTTCCAATAAGTCATATGGTAACACCCAATATATTTACGAGTATTACCAAGGTTTTAGGCGAGGAGGCTGTGCAAGGGTTCCGGATATTATTACCTCGCCTTGAAAACCTAAGGATATGCCATACATCACGGTTTGACCGGGACTGTCCCGGTATTTTGCAATTGTTTCGGTGTCCCGCCCAGTTTTATCAATGTCCCGGAAAAGGCTGTAAGATGTAAAAAGTAATGAATTCATGTTTATAAGAATCTTTTTTAAATCGGTTACTTTTCTACAATTAACATTTTTACTACTGCTCACAGTGTCAAAGAAATCAGAAGTAATCTAACTGTAAAACGCTGGACTGGAACTACCTGCACAGCGCTGCCAGCTGCCAGACACTACTATTTGGCTGAGAGATTTTTTTAAAGAAAATCAAGTAGCAAAAAAAGTTCCGTTCTTATTTTTAAGGTTTGGGTAGACTAACAGTTTAGAATTCCCCCTTCCCGTTAGTTTCTAGGCGTAAAACTCACCAACCATTTTGCTTATAATTTGTACTCTTTTTATCCCCCCCCCCCTGGTATGCCCATCCCATATTAATGTGTCCCGGTTTAACTCTCCAAAAATATGGCAAGCCTATCTGACGGGGACAGGCAGAAAAGAAACGCAATTAAAACTCTATGAGGGACAGTTAATTTCTAGTAATTCAAGGTCTGCCATCATAGTTGAAATTAACCTCAATTAGAAATAAAACTATGGGATAGATAATTCAAGGTAACAGCTGTTCTTTATTAAATGTTCCATCGATTTACAAAATGTTTTCCCAATTTTTATCTATTATGTCAAAGAATTTGTGTGTCTAAAACATTTGTTTGTTTGATATACTAAAAACTATGGGTCAACGATTTTTTTAAATATTTTTCCCTATCTCAGTAACCTCAAAAATATTGAAAAACACAAAAAAATAATTTTGTCGCCCTAAAAGTGGATTTTTGCCCAGTGTGCGCCGGTGGGAATCGAACCCACCATCTCCTGCACATGAAACTAAGGCATTAGCCCCTAGACCACGGGGATATCCAAAAACTATTATTATTAATGAAATTTTTCCAAAGAAAGTATATTTTTGAAAAAGCATTATTTTCACAACACTGATATAGCTGAGATACATTCGTGATATTCAATTCGAGAGGTTCTTCTATTCTATTCTAAAAAGGTTTTGTACATCAGAGATAGAAGTGATATCTTTTTTTTTTTTTTTTTTACCCCCTTTCTTATGTAATAGGAGTAAGTGGGTCTTCCCCCGTTCTTCCGAGAAATGAATTATTTCAAGGCACAAGTTGAACATCTTTGTGAGTATCCTACTTAAAGTATCCTCTGCTGTGGTCCTGTCCAGACCAGCTTCTTTCCCTTCTTTTAGGTCACTTTTCTTTTGATCTATAGGTTACCACCCTTTTCTAGCCAGGATAGGGCTGATGCCTTTTCTTTTTTCTAAAAAAAAGCCACAATCCCATATCGGGAATCGAACCCACAACCTTTGGCATTTAGTTGGTTAGAGCAGGCAAGCCTTGGGAGAATGCCTTGCTAGGACGATAACAGGTCAGCTGTTCCCGTACTGAATCTATTTAATATTATTTTTATTTGCACTTTATTTCAACTATGATGACAGACCTTGAATTACTATAAGAACACAGCCTCCTCATCCATCAGCATCCCCAGTCAGAGAGCACTTCTTGGTAATGCTCTCAAATATAATGGGTATTTCCAAATGACGTCTTAGAAATTTTTAAATTCTAACGTACATTTATTATTGACAACAAATTTTAACCTTTACTGGTTAAACTACTGTTACTGCTACCCTATAGATAACGGGTTATCTCTATGTTATCTGTTTCTTGACACTGGTCCGGAGCGCCCCAATGTCAAGAAACATTATACTTTGATTACTTATCAATTGATGAATAACTTATAGTATGACGGGAACCGTGCTACAATAAAAAAAAAAAAAAAAAAAATTATAGTAGCGTTAATTTTGGTGATACATTATTTAACGGAATAAAATAACTACTTATCTGCCGTGACAAAGCACGCGCATTCAGTTAGTGACTATATAACTTTTGAAAGGTTTGACTCATATAGGAAAATAAAGAATTAATTTTTTTTAATGGTTTGTCTTCCTTCGCCCTGAGAGGGAAAAATGTTTGAAGAATGCAAATGTGCGTATACAATGCCCTATGTAAAGGATCCCTTATGCAAAACCAGTCCTAATTTTAACCCTGGATTGACACTGCTATTTACATCTATGGTAATGACACCGTGCGGTAAATTTTACCCCATACTTTGAAAATTTTTAAAATAATCAAATTTCAATTTTTTCTTTTGCTTTTTTACACAAAAACAATGTATAGACGAGGAACATCACCAAATAAATTCAAACAGGAATAAATCTGCAAAATACTAAGTCAAATTCACAAAATAGTTAGGAAATCCTAAAACTCAATATTGTTTGTACACCAAATAATTATCCTGAAAACAATACGACTAAACTGAAAATACTTATTATGAAAAATAAACTAGAATGATCAAAAGCCATAAAAAATAGGAACTTTGGGAAAATAAAACGTTCTGTCCAATTGAGACTCGTTAACATTTTGGTGATCGGTGATGACCGCGGAACATCGCCCTTCTACACACAGAACATAGTATTTTCGTCTTCCTGTCATCCTTACTGTCACAAAATGAACATCTCTCGGTTTTGTCCAAGGTAACGAAAGATGTTGAAGGTCCATCAGGAGTTGATTCATCGCCCAAAACAAAAAGCATCAGTGGTTTTGGTGTGTTCTCCAGTTAGACAAAATCTTTTAAAGAGAAAATCTTTTCTTGGCAGTTTTCAGGCCATTTTGTCACTTTGAAATCCATAACAGGAAAGTGATCGACCCGTGAATGTCAATCCGATGAGCGAAAAAGACATACGTTAACTACACCGTGGGGTAAAAAATACCCCATACACAACTCGCGACTTTCTCATGCAGTGATTAGCAGACACTTGGCTTTGTTTATATTAGTTTATACCAGATAATGCACTTGCGATTATTTAGGAAGAAGGACGGAGTCTCTATGATTTACAGAAATTAAGTTACACGCCATAGAACAAAGTGTGGGGTATTTTTCACCCCACGGTGTCAGTCCAGGCTTAATGATATAAAGTAATAGCTTCCTTACTTTCCGCTTTGAGATTGTGCAAAGGAAGCCTGTAGTTGTACAAGAAGCCTTCGTGAGATCTAACGTGCTCCTGGAGTTTGCTTTTCAGTCCTTCCTTCGTAATAGGGTTTGGTGGATTCTGGATTCCATCTTTGAACTTCCATCCAATACGATAAATTACTACAACACTCCCAGACCTAAAAAATAAGAAATAGTTTTAATGTAACAGGGTAAAGAGGCATAAAAGTAATATATATATTTTTTTTTTAAAACAGCGCATCGGCAAATCTGGGCCATTAGCACAGACATCCAGGGTGCAGGGAGGAATTATCTCAACGAGCTCTGAGATGAGAAAATTCCTGCCGCTGGTGGGGATCGAACCCACCATCTCCCACTTATGAATCTAAGGGGCTAGCCACTAGACCACTGTCCCGAACAGTAATAAATAAATAAAAGGACAGAAACTAAACAAGAGTATGTAGGTATAACTCAGGCTACGTCCTTTTAAGAAAGCTTATAACGTCAAGTGACTCTCTGGTGACTTATAAGAGTTCAATATCAGAAGATTCCAAATTTGCACTGTTTGTTATCAATAACATACATAATTCTTAATTCATTCATTTTCTACTATCACAATATTAATAACTATATTTGTTATTTAAGGTAACCTTCAAAATTAATGGTTAAGAGCATAAAACATTCACAAAGTACGTGATGTCGGATAAACATCACATATTTGTAATTTTTTTTTTTTTTTTTTTTTGTACGGTGCATCGGCATCTGGGCCATTAGTGCCGACATATTTGTAAATATCTTCATTTACAATTGCATTTTTATGTACAATATTAAGATCTATAATTTATTTGTTTGTAGTTTCCTGTTCACCGTGTACTATTATAAATTTATTTATTTATTACTATAAATTCACAAAACGTAAGTAAAAATTTTCAACTTTTGCTTAAATCAAGTGGCATTCTACCTATTTTTTTTTTATGTTCAAATCTTCTAACCCATTCTTCTGGACTAACAAAGACATGCTTACATATTTGCAAACACACAATTTAAGAACACAGGGCAACAATCTACAATTGAAGAAAAGAATCCACAAACACATAAACTCAAAAATGACAGGAAAATCCAACTTTGCATTTGTAAACAAACAAGGAGAAAAAATGTCCCCGGAAGAAGCCATTAGTTGTTTACAAAACCAAATAATTACAGGACCGAAAACAAGAGTTACCAGCATCACCACATATCCACACTCAACACTAGCAGAAATCCCTATATTTCAAGGATCAGGAACTTCAATAGTTATATCGGAATTTTTCGAACAATTGGACAATTTAGGCACAATAGTAGGTTGGACTGACCAAGATAAATTACAAGTTTAAAATATTCGAGTTGCTGGAGAAGCAAAACTTTATTGGGAAACAATAAATTCAGCAGACATACAACTCACTTACAAAGACGCCAAAGAATATTTAATTTAACAATTTTTCACAACACAGCACCACTCATCTTTCAATACACAATCAAACCCGGCGAATCTATTAGAACAATGGGAGATCGACTTCGAGGACTCAAAAACAGATTACACACTATGACGGCCAGGGCCGCCACATCTCAGAGCCAGGCCCAGGACCAGATCACGGGCCCTCACTCCTCAGAGCCGGGCCCAGGACCAGATCACGGGCCCTCACTCCTCAGAGCCAGGCCCAGGATCAGATCATGGGCCACCACTTCTCAGAGCCAGACTGAAAATTCTAGTACTTTGCTATAGGGCTTTGGACATTTTAAAATTATTTTCATCTTGAGTTTTGAGTGAAATGAGAATAAAAGCCAACAATCGGTACAGCAAAGGTCGCTTTCGGTACGTGTAGTTTTATTAAGACTCCTAATGTTTTGTTCTGGGACTACACTTGTTTTGTCGTTTATGTACATTAACAAAATAAAGATCCAATTCAAATAAATATAGGCTATGCCCGTCTATATTTCTTAACCCCATTCTTGTTGCAAGCTCAAAACCTATACATTTTTTTCCAATTAGCGAGGCCCGGCCCGGGACAACAGTACCCGGCAGTCCCCCCCCCCATGTGGCGGCCCTAATGATGGCTAGAGATCCCATCAATACAATGAACACAATTCTAGATAAATTAACTACTGACAAATACATGGAAAATTTAAGCCACCGATCGTCTGACCTATACAAACAAGTGAAATAACAGTTACTGAAAAACCTGGATGAGATAGAGAAGAGCGTCGTAGCATACAGCCACATGGACTCACCAAGCACAAAACCGATATTTCACATTCACGTAATACCAACATAATCAGACACAATACAAAAACAAAATTTCAAGGTCGAATGGCACATAGAAAGACGACCATATACAAAATCAAATTCAAATTGTAAAACATTTACTGACCCAAGAAGAAACAATAATCACCAAACAGAACAAAATCTCTATCATATCTATGTAAATTTTGTCAAGGGAACCACTAGAATTGGGAACACCTTAAACGAAAACCCACCAGGTAGATTCTCACCAAGGAAATAAAGGCAAGAATCGCCTTCACTTCCACGATGACATTCTCACACAAACAGGTCATTCGAAGAGCGATACTACAGTCCTAACACAAAAAACAGTAGATACCACAAACATAACCGGATATGATTATTTCTGATTCAGCCTAGAAACAAGAAATTTTATACATTAGTAAATTTTCTTATAAAAAAATGTAGTTTTATTAAGATACCAAAACCGAACCCTGACTAAATCTCCCTTTGCTGATTTAATACTATTCTGGGCATAAACATTTTATTTTTTGCTCCTTCTTAATTGATCAGTTTTCCTAAGAAGTAACAAGAAATTGCCTTTTAGGAAGTGCTATACGAATTGAGTTACTTTAATTCTTGAAACTAATATTTTAAAGTTACGGCAAATGCATAGTCTGATTACCTGAATTCTAGCACTTTCACCGAGATGTCAGCTGCTCCATAGTGCAGGGTTTGGTGATCAAACAGTGCTGATTTTAGCTACAATAAAAAAAAAATACTATTAGAAAATTAAAATGTTTTCTATATGTGTTTGCTATACATTATAGTAAACATATTTTAAGGCGATTTGTCTCAAGTGAATTTATTGTGCTGGTTCAAACCAGTTTAAAATGAACTCTCTCTCTTTCACCTTTGAAAGTTAAATTGTTCATTGAAAAATTAATTACCTCTTCCTCTAAGGAGCCCGCTAAATTCTTGAACTCTGAAGAGTTTCTATCCGCTAGACCAGGTGTGAATTCCAAATTGTCTATTGTTAGTTCTCCTTCCAAGGCTTGTTTTACTATAGCACAAAAAAAAAAAAAAATTTTTAAAACTACATCTACAAAACTGATTTTCGTTATCAAACAAAAATTATTTATCTTACCATATACATCTGCTGGTTGAGTTGTCCTCACTGGCTGTTCTGTCGTTGTTGAACGCGTAGGAGACAGTGCACCTCCTATGCTCGCTTTTCTACTGCTAAACGTTCTGCTTTCTTCCAAAGTCGCATTATCTTGTGATGATAATATTACACCTGTATATCATTCATTATTGAGTTTAAATGTTAAATCATATTTTTATATATTTACTATACCAATATTCAAACCAAATTAATAATTAAGGTAAGATCATTACTTATTATTAACCAAATTCATTTAGGCAACTTGTCAATGATTAAAAAAAACTCAACCCTTTTTCTACCATTGACTGCTCCAGCAGTCTACAGCGGCTAGGACCTGTGTAGAAGTCAGAGGGAAGACATGACTGTTGACTCGAGAGCTCCTCGTATCTCTTGAATTCTTTCTCTTCTCATTTCTATACCTTAGAGCTATCTAGCGTTGCCGCAGCTTACTTCTAGTATTCCTGTCTATTACTAGAGGGTATTTTAATGACATTTTTGATCGTGTGAGCTATTCAAATGAATTCACCCTGTCAGCCCTTTTCAATTTACCGTTTTTAGTTTTTATACTTTTGTAAAGTCCCAACAGTTTTTTAGCAAAATTAATTCACTTTTAACATGTGAAGTTAATCTTATATCTTATATTCGTGTGAAATTAATCTTATATCTTATATTCGTGTTTGGTATTTTTTTTTTTTTTTTATATTTATAATTCATTCTAAAACTAGATGAGAAGAGGTACAAGTGCCCAAGAAGCCCTTATGGCTAAAATTATAAATGACAAGTTTTAATTCTATGTGAAGATTGCTGAAAGTCGAGGCGCTGTAACTGAGAGTGCCAAAAGTATCCTACACATGGTACCCGAGGCTGGGTCCGAGTATCCCATACAGGAAAACACTTCCCTTATCCTATAAGGGTTAATGAGTTCCTATTATTTTTTTATTTTTCCTCAGTTTAAAATTACCAGAAGAAAGATTAAGAATAGGATAAATATTAGAGCCACCGTATTATTTTATTTATTTTATGAGTGTATATAATGATTGATTATCATATTATTATTTTTTATTTGTGTAAAATATTGGCTTGTTTTAGAATATTTAGTAATAGTTGTAGAAATTGTAAAAAATAAATAAATCAATAAATTAAAATTGAGCTTATTGTAAAGAATGTTAGTATAGTATTTTCACACATTATTGTTATATACATTCAAAATTACAATTCAATGTAAATAATTAAAAATAGCCGTGACCAAGAATGAATTCATTTAATGTTTTGCAGAGACTTCCTTGCCTCTCAACAATATTTACATATTTCTGTATATATTCTAGGTGTGTGAGATTTTATCAAAAAGTTTTTTATTTTTATGGAGTTGGAATATGCTTATGATATATTTTCTGTCATCTGAAAGTATTTCGAACATGTATTGTGCTAAATCAGTATATTGTCTTGAGTCTACAGTCTGTTAGCTTATGTTTAACAGTAAGTGCTCTATTGCAGTACTGGCATATTGGTCTGTCTTGTCCCATCATTATAGTGTGAGTGATATAATTTGTCACTTAGGGCACAGAGGGGGATCGATGTTGCCAGTTCTGCAACCCTCCCAGCCACTGCTCTGCCTAGGTGAAATACTAGGAGGGGTAGGATTGGCAACCCAGCAAGGCCATCATTAGCTAGAGGCGCCTCCACCTTCCCCTACCCACCCACAGCCAAGTGACAAGTTATATCTCTCACTATAGGTATGATTGAGTCAGTAGGGAATGGCCTATCTTCAGGCAGCAGAGGAAAACTTCTTCTCGTCTGTTAGATCTGATGCTTCAAGGCCATTCTCAAACTGCATCCTTAATCTCCCTTAATTAATTTCTCTTGTACTAAAACTTAAATATTTTCTCTGTATAAATGTTTAATAAATAAAAAAGATTAGGCTCATTACTAATTCTAGGATAAACAATATAAAATATACATACCTAATAATATGGCCACTATAGCTCCTAATACAATGCCTGTTAGAATACCCCAACAGCACTTCTTTTTACTCCCTCCAAGGCTTCGTCTTTTGTCTTGTGTTACGTATAACTTTTCCCCCCTAAAGAACAGAATTTTTTAAAAAAAAAAAAACAAGTAAATACAAAATGATATGAATAAACAATATTAGTGATACATTGGATATTTATATAAGAGTAATCAAATAAATTAGAAATAGCATGAGTAATTCATTTCGATATTTCACATTTGTATATCCTTATAAAGCCTGTTTGGAAATAAATCCCGACTTGCAGGAACTGCGTCAAATGAGCGTCTTATTTATGATCCTTCATAATATTGCTCCCACTACTTGATAATACGTACCTTCAATTGTTAGATTAATTGAAGTGAGCCATTTTTATTAAAACTTACTAGAAAAAGAAATATTATTTTTGTATTCTAATAATTCTTATAGTGTCGAAGACAGAATTTTGAATGGGAAGTTCCAAGGCGAAAATGTTTTGCTACCATGAATCCCTATTATTCCCACAGATGTGCCAATTGAATTCAAACACTTTCAATTTCCAATTAGATCTAGGCGCACGGTAGTGCGCCAGGCCAAGTTCTGGCCTAAGCATACTGTGTGTATATTACAGGCGGTCTTAGAGCCGATTTTTACCCTCTCATAACGTTCAACCAGGTAAAGATAAAGTTATGAAATTTTACAGAGGTATTATACTACTAGGTGTGAGTAAAACTGGAAATTTTCATAATTCTACATCGAATAGTTTCTGAGATATCAGCGATCGAAAATCGGGATTTATAGGACTCACTCACTCACTCACTCACTCACTGACTCATCAAAATTATTAGGCACTTCCCATGATGCTAGACACTTGAAATTTTGCATGAAGATAGATATGAAGACGTTATTAATGGAAAAAATCCAAAAATCGCGAAAAGTTGTGTTTTACTCCGCTTCCGGGGCGGGGGCGTGCCAGTTTTGTACTTCCTTCGGAAACCCATCATTCCGTCCGAAACCCATGATGTGAGGTATCAAATGAATTGTCTCGGTATGAAGAACCTATATTTGATGTTTTAAGAAACAATTAGACGCATATAGGCTCGGTAAAAATCTTATACCAGCTGTCTGTCTGCATGTTTGTTCCTTTTACAAATCCGTACCGTTTGACCGATTTTGACCAAACTTGGGACACAGATGGGTCTTGATACGGGGAGAATCATAGGCTAGGTTAAATTGTCTATCAGCTGTCTGTCTGTTTGTTCCTTATACAAATACACACCGTTTGACCGATTTTGACAAAATTTGACACACATGTCGGTCTTTATCCGGGTAGTGTCATAGGCTAGTCAAAATTGTCTATCAGCTGTCTGTCTGCATGTTTGTTCCTTACACAAATTCACACCATTTGACCGATTTTGACTAAACTTGGCACACAGGTAGGCCTTGGTCCGGGAAATGCACTAGGCTAGGTAAAAAAAGTCTTTCAGGTGTCTGTCTATATGTTTGTTCCTTATACAAATTCACACCGTTTGGCCTATTTTGACCAAACTTGGCACACGGGTAGGTCTTGATACGGGAGTGTCATGTTACCTATGACGTTTTCTACTTTTTATTACATCGAAATGCCATCATTCCTTCTGAAACCCATCATGTGGGGTATCAAATGAATCGTCTTGGTAAGGAGAACCTATATTTGATGTTCTAAAAAACATTTCGACGCATCTTAACAAAAACAGTTGTGACTTCTTTCTTTAATGTAGTAAATAAAGTCATAGGGGCTCACTGCATAATATACTTCAAAGCAGATACTAAGTTTTTCAAAGTCGAGCCATCTAAATTACAAAGTTTAGGATCACAAACCCAAAATGTATCCTCTTTGTTCTTATATTATTCTTGCAGGCCTTCTGCACTTTCCCTATTGTGATCTTTATCCTCGGGATAAGGTTCCTGTGTTTTGCAGTGTAATAGTTTAGTTAAGAGAGCAATCAATTTGTCCTCTAGAATAATGTCGTCTGGAAGAGCTTCTAACTTTTCTAGTCTAGTGATTAGATGTATGTAGGTTGATTATTGGTATCAAATATCAAGCAGTAAGGAGAACCTTATGCAGAATCCCAAGACCCTGGTTTTATATGAAGTCAAAAGCCAGTAGGTATGCGGCAACTAAATTCTATTTAATACTTTGAAAAAAGTAATGAGATCCTAAAGTAATGAGTATCTGGCAGTTTCTGTTTTTTTACTGCCATATTTGGCGATAGAGGCATAATTTTAAATATACAAGTTAAGATAATAATATAAAATTAATTTAAAAAATGGTTGTTTGGTTTTTTTTTTTAAGTCCGTCGTTGTGCACAGTGCTCTATTACTCTTTCAGTCATAGACCACATCCCCACACATTTACAATAAGTTAGTTATTTTTATTTGACTATCAAAATATTTACTAGAAATAATTTAGAAGGCAACACAATGTTTGCTGGGTCAGCAAGTATTCATATAATATATTTATTAGTAGATAGATTTGGTACCTCATATATTTCTTATGTTGATTAACAGGAACAAAATATTCGTCGTAAGGATCACCGATATCTAGTTCTGTCGACTCCTTCTTGATAGGTATACTATTGCTGTAAGGCTGCATGTTCACTAGTTCCAAGTTCACTGCTTCTGTGAGTTCTTTCGTCTCTTCGGAGCCTGGAGTTTTCACTTCAACGCCGTTCGTCTTGGCGTCACCGTTCATGTGTGGCGTCTCTCCGTTCATGTGAGGTGCGTCTCCGTTCATGTGTGGTGTATCTCCGTTCATGTGCAACGTCTCTCGCGGAGGGGGAGGAGTCTGCAGCCCATTCATTGGGGGGCCTTCTGTGTCTTCGAACCCAGCATTCACCTGCCCATTACCAGGAATCTCTGAAATAGAAATTTGTTATATACAGAATCTTAATTTTAAAATAATTTTTATTTATATAATACTTTCATTTTTTAATAGTACTCATAGTACATTGTGAGAAAAATTGATAGCCTAGAGACCAATGTTAAAACCTTTGTTTTGTTTTTTTGGTGTTTGAGTGAAAAACCCTTAATACCTAGTGGATGAATAAGTTTTCCCTGATTTTATGCTTGCTCAAATGTGAAACTATGCCAAAATATGTACTGACAAGGAAAATATAATGCCAGACAAAATAAATTGTATCTATATGGAGTATTAATATAAACCATAAAATTAGCATGATTTCTCAAGCCCTCTGCTAATTTGTCTTCAAAATCTTGCTAGACCCGAAAAGTGTGTGACCAAATGGTTGCAATTTGGTGTTAGTAGTTTTTAAAAAATGACATCTGTATTATTCCTGCGGTTTTCATAAACCTGCTTGCTATGCAGTCCCACCTTCTGTACAAAGAGCTAGAATTTCAAGAAAGTGGCATGTCGTACTAGGCAGATGGCAGAGAACTCTAGAGAATAATACCAAGAGCAGAGATGTTCCACCTTAATAAAAAGCCTTGGCGAATAGGAGAGAGGTCCCGCTGCTTGTTAGAGAAATTTTTAGAAGAAAATGCTTCTAAAAATTTCTCTAACAATTATAATTTTAAATAACAAAGTTATAAACCTACCATTTTCCCTCCGTTCAATTATTAATGTACTTACACCTCATGACGTATTTAATTTTATTTTCCCACTTCACCAAAGATGCGGTGCGATAAATAAATAAATAATAATAATTTTATTTTCAGAGAAATGTCAGTTTTGAATAATTCTATTAATAGTTTTTGGTAATGTTAATGGATGGGGGGTTAAGGGGCCCATGAAGTTATTTGGACAGGGGCCCCGTAATCCCTCTCGGAGGCCCTGCAGCTATGACTTGGCCCTGATAGTGGAAGGTTCTCTTGCTCATTATGGCTGTAAGATGTGAAACATGTCGAGCAGGAATCAATAAATTATTTTTATTATTTGACGTATTTTTATTTGTTGACCTTGCCTGATAAATGAATAAGTATTAAATTTTATACACAGTTCTTTATCTTGTTTGTCACACTTCTATAAGAAATATCTGAGAAATAAACATTCATTAACCATCCCTAAAATGGCATTTCTCTTCTTGGAGGAGGAAGGGGGAATCTGAAAAATCGATTTTTTTTTTTTTTTTTTTTCTGATTCAGACAGATGTAGGTAACATGACGCTTCACCTTGTTTCTCTGGTTCGCCTTTATTTCTCTCACAGTTTTGAGTCGAAGTGAATAGCACCATCATCTATGAAAAATTCAATGTCCAATTTTCCTAGAGGAGCAAGGGCGAATCCTGAGTCTTAAACTTCCCTCCTAGCATTCTGTTACCGCTATATATTAAAAATAAAGCATTGAATTTTAATTGCATACTTTTTCAATCAGGTTTATGAATCAGCATTCCATAGAGTAAACATTCGCCCTTGCTATCCTCAAGCACTTCTAGAACTTTTACTTCGATTTCCCAACATACAGATTCCGAGATTCGCCCTTTCTCTTCCGAGGTCCTGATATTGACTTCAGGCAATTCCTTTCCCAATTATTTTACTTGCAAATAATAACTTTATTCCTCTCCATATAATTCTAACTCATTAAGATAGTACCTATGGTGGTGGTGTGCTGGGCAGGCTCTGGGGATGCGGTAGGCTCACTCATCTTGGTTCAGCAGAAGTACACATTTGCTTATCCCTCTTGTCTACTCCCCCTTCAACTGGAAACAAAACGTTCTGTTAATATAATAATAATAATAATAACAATAAATACAAGTGATCATCAATAATTTACTATACATTTTTTTTTTAAAAAAGTGTAAATTTGTTTGCGAGTTACATTCATTAAAATACTCTAATAGGACTGTATGTGATCACAAATTATAAACACCCCAAGATCACTTTCTCTCAGTGTAAGATTAGTTCTCATTGAATTGTTTGCTTCAAGTAATTCAATGCTTTAAGGTCTACTGGATGTGATGGTGTAATGTTAGCAATAAATACAATTCGACTGGACATTCCACTGGCTTATACAGTGTCTTCTTCAGAATAAAGTTTGGATTAATACAATTCTTAGAATAAATGCTGAGAAAGACATCAGAGCATATGATGAAACGACAATAATCACTCTCTTGGCAAAGATATATTCGAAATAACTTAAAGTTTGGTATCAAAAACAATCCCAAAAATAGACTAATACAGTAGGAAGTAGACCACAAAATTTAAATACCCCAGAATGACTTTCTGTGGGTGTCTGGTATAAAGTAAGTTCTCATTGACTTATATTGTGCAAGTAATTTAAAGTTTTTAGTTTGACTGGATATGACTGTGCCTAGGTGGTGGTAACTGGATATGACTGTGCCTAGGTGGTGGTAACTGGATATGACTGTGCCTAGGTGGTGGTAACTGGATATGACTGTGCCTAGGTGGTGGTAACTGTCCTCTAGACAGTCATTTATCAGCCTTCTTTATAAGAAAAAATAAAATAAAAAAAAAATAATTTTCTAAGAAAGAGCATATTCTCTTTACAGTATCATTAATTAGTCAGCTGATAAGTCTTTCCACCATGTTGGATCTTTTAGTCTTGATTCGGCTAGGGTTGGTTTTCCCCACGAGATGTGCATTGCAATTTTATATATTGAGGCCAGGAATAATTATCTTCTAAGATCCTGATGAGGTGTCAGAAAGGCGCCAAACATGTGGAGCAACAATAAACTTTTTGCAGTAAATGTATATATATATATATATATATATATATATATATATATATATATATATATATATATATATATATATATTTATATTTTAATTATTGATCTTCCAATTCATATAAATGTATTGAGAGATATAAAATATATACATCAAAGTAGTTCAGTAGATATATATGGGCCCAGCTAGTTTGTGAGAAGATATATCGGAAAGGGCAGCAATAATGATATGACTTTTGGAGGGCATAGGCTAGGAAACTTGTAGGGCATATTGAATGATACATATAGGGCATAGGCTACATAATGTATGGGGTGTAGGCTACAGAACATATAGGGCATAGGCTACATAGCGTTTACGGCATTGGCCTTGAAACATGTAAGGAGTAGGCTACATAATGTGAAGAGTATAGGTTATGAAACATATAGGGCATAGGATACATAATGTGAACGGCATATGCTACAAAAAATATAGGGCATAGAATACATAAAATGTTGGGTACACTCAACTTAACCTGTAGGGCTTATGGAATGAAACATATAGAGCACAGACTAGATAACGTTTAATGCATAGACTACAGAAATATACAGCATAGGCTACATAAGTGTAGGGTATACGCTATGAAACATATTGGGCATAGGCTACACAACATGTAGAGCATAGGCTACATAAAGTGTAGGGTATACGCTATGAAACATATTGGGCATAGGCTACACAACATGTAGAGCATAGGCTACATAAGTGTAGGGTATACGCTATGAAACATATTGGGCATAGGCTACACAACATGTAGAGCGTAGGCTACATAAAGTGTAGGGTATACGCTATGAAACATATTGGGCATAGGCTACACAACATGTAGAGCATAGGCTACATAAAGTGTAGGGTGTACGCTATGAAACATATTGGGCATAGGCTACACAACATGTAGAGCATAGGCTACATAAAGTGTAGGGTATACGCTATGAAACATATTGGGCATAGGCTACACAACATGTAGAGCATAGGCTACATAAAGTGTAGGGTATACGCTATGAAACATATTGGGCATAGGCTACACAACATGTAGAGCATAGTTTATGAAAATGCAGGCCATAGAGTCAAAGGGTCTTCTTCTTCCCCAGAGAACGGAGTATAGAAACAAAAAAGCCAGCTCATACAGAGACTGAAACTTTTTGTCATAGTTGAGAAAGCATCTAGAGGTTATGTAGTTGCAAATCTGCAAGAGGTTTCACCAAGAGCAGGTGGATCCTTGGAAGGATATCCTCTTCACGCTTTATGGATGTGCTGAATGAAGCATCTATCTCTTCTGGAGAACTACTCGACCGGACATCCGGATCGGATGAAGAAGTTTGGACGCGATTTCGTTAGTATGTTGTACATGCGTTCAGGTATTCCTCTAGGCAACATGTTAGGCGTCATTCACTCTCGAACGATATACTATTCACGATATATCGTAAGCGACATGCGATACGCGACATGCACAGACAAAATAATTAAAATGTAATGGGAGGCGATAACAAAGGTTCAAAGTGCCGCTTGTCGGTCTCTCCAGCGATTAGTTTCGTACGATATTCCGAGCTGCGAACATGTCAGGAAGAAGAGAAGACAGTTCTGTGATTTCTTTCATTAATTTAGTGAAAGCTCGTCAGTGCTTAGAAGTTTTTCATCAGGAGAAATAGCCTTCCTGAAGTGTGTATCTTTTCTTTCATGGGTTCATGACACTAAACTTTTCAAAAAATGAAAGTTTTCAGGATTGATTCTATAAAACTCCCTGACTTTTGCTGGATTTTGATAAAGGTCTCTAGATACAAGAGCCTAGCTATACTGCTCGTTGCTAAGGTTGTAGGGATCCAGCCAGTATTTCCTTCTCATCCTACGCCTGAACCAGTAAGCCACTAGAGCCTCTTCCTTACTTCAGCTCATATTTCCAACTCAAGTAGTGAGAATTGTCTTCCCACTATATTATTATCCTACAGATCGCGCCGATTTATCGCCCGCTGTCTGAACCTTCCTAGCAATAAATCGTCGCGTCATATCAATTATGATATATCTTGTATCGTACACCGCTCCAGGATGAACGACACCTAAGTCTTGTCTAACATGCTGACAGAGAACAATCGAGATATATGACGGGGATAAGCGTAGAATGTGACAGTTTTAACATGGTTCCTGCCTGGCACGTTGTCTTATCATGATGCAATTCAGAAACACTAACGTTTTATGACTCATGAGTCACAAAAAGACCTGTAGTTTTCAACACACTCATCTAAATAACGCTCCAAATTTGATATTTGGGGAAAACCTTTGCCTGACGGAGCTGAAACGAAAATTCAAGTTCGTCAAGCAGCAGAATTCACTCAACGAGGGTTTCTTTTCGGCGAATTTTGCACAATTATAGTTTTAATTGGCTCCAAGAATTTTTTTTTTCATAGTTACTTTGTAGACATGAGTAGTTATAGGTTGTTCAAATAGATCGCTCGGCTCAATTGCGACTGCGCAGACTTCTGTTAGGGAAATTTTCCCTAAGGTGCCGTTATTTGCAAACGTCAATTTCAAAGATCACCATTCTACTGTCGCTCTATTTCCCTCGGTCTTCATCAGAGTCGTTTTCACTTCATATTTCTTGTTGTTACACGGTAATCGTTCGAAATATAACTCTGGGCACTGTTTGGAATCAGGGAATCAGAGGAACCAAATGAACGGCTTTTTAATAAATAAGCCAGGAATGTAGACAAACACAACATTTACAAAAACATTTAAAGAACTCTATTAAAGAATGGCCAATCAGCCCCAAGAAGCTATTTACCCATTTCAAATAAATTAGCCAAAAGCATTTACCAACTGAGAGAGGAAAGGGGCACTCCCTGATATGATATGTCCCGTTAAAACTTAAGATAATTTTTAAAATTGTATTATAATTTTGCTAATTAATAAGAAATAGTTTATTTTAAAATAAATCTAAATCGTACAATAATTCTGTTTATTTCATAAGAAATAGTTTACATTAAGATAATTTATAATTGTATAATAATCTTGTTTATTTTATAAGAAATTGTTTATGTTAAGATAAGTCTTAAATTGTATAATAATTCTGCGTATTTTATAAGAAATTGTTTATTTTGTATATTAGAAAAAAAAAATGAATAACAAGATGAATGTAAAGTATCTCATACGCACAAGATATGCCAAAATGGCATGGGTTGTGCAGGAAAAATAAATAAACTCCCTCATCATAGGGATACTTTGGTGAGGAAACAATAAGAAAAAAAAAGCCAGGAATGTACCATTCGAGTTGGATTTGGGGAAAGAAAGGGTCACGTGAGAAGACCATTCAACGAGAGATCTAGAAATCTCATGAAAATATTGGTGGATGGAGGCCATCTTCTCTCTTTCGAAACCCCAGCCAATTCGGCAATTAATGCCGAAATTAATTAATTTACTTTAATTGCGGGTTTAGTTTCTAAAGACCATTGAATCATCAGGTCCCGTTTTCACAGCCTCCCGAAGCTAGCCGAAGAGAGAGTGTTGCATACCAAGTTGCAACTTCAGGGGGCAGTGCTTTCTCTACAAGAAATCTTAACTCTGTTCCAACTTCTTATCTGCTATTTACACGCTTTCCTACATTTTTTTATATCAAACTCCGGTTATTTAATTGGGAAAACCTATCCGAGGAAACCTAGCAGGAAAAGTCCTGTTTCTCTCCTTTATCAGGTTACACAATCGGAGGGTTTTTACGAAGATTTACAGGATTTGTAAAAAATAAATAAACCTTTAACAAGATTTTACAAAGTTCTGGTCTGCAGGCACTTTCCTTTGTGCTAATCTTAATTACTTAATTATCTTGCGTACATAAGAATACCAAAAAAATAATAAAAAATTCCAACTCGCAGGAACTGCTTCATCTTAGCGCTTCCCCTTTCTTATCTCTAGTGTTCGTTTGGAAAACTTAAAATAGTTATTTATTGAATTTACCAGCCCGCAAAGAAGCGACTTGCTCGTTTTAGCACTTTCCTCCGAAGGAAAGTAGCTATTGAGGTTGGACTCATGACGGAATTTTTGAAAAATTTCTTCTAATCTTTATCGATCCTACCTAGTAGACACCGAAAATGACCCCCGTTAAAATTTATATATATATCTATATATATATATATATATATATATATATATATATATATATATATATATATGTGTGTCTGTTAACACGATAGCGGCCAGAGTTTTTGTTTTTTTCGTCACGAAACTTAGTATATAGCATTCAATTAGCAAACGATTGAACGAGTTCGTTAGCCACCAAAGTCGGTCCACCGGAAGGGGGGGTTTACCCCGAACCCAAAACACTAATTTGACTATGTCAGCCGTAATATTTGTTATATTTCAACGAAACTTGGTATTCGTAGTGGTAATATAGAGAGAAAAGTGAGATATAAAAATTAACTAAATCGGTTCATTAGAAGGGGGGTTTACTCCGGACCCACAATACCAATTCGCCACTACCAGCCGTGATTTTTGGTATATTTCGACGAAACTCGGTATTCGTAGTGGTAATCCACAGGTAAATATATGTTGTAAAAATAAACTAAATCGGTTCATTAGAAGGCGGGGGGGGGGGGGTTTACTCCGGACCCAAATTCCTAATATACTCATACCGGTCGTAATTTCAGCTGTATTGTAACGAAACGCGGTGTACGTCGTGGGTAACTCATGAGAAAGAAGTGTTGTAAAAATGAGCTGAATCGGTCAATCGGAAAGCGGGGGTTTAATTTGTAATATATTTCAATAGAAAAGCCCACCAGACGTAGGTTCACAAAGCCGCCGCAAGGAGCGCTTTCTACCACTAGAGTGACTGTATCCTGTTCCTGCGTTAGATCAAAATACGATAATATGAGTTTTTTTTGTATTTATTACGTAGTGTAATAGGTACCATGTGTAAACATAACTCTGGAAGCAAATTAATAATTGATCAGTTACTCATTACAAATTTAAAAGAGAACTATTCATGTTTTTATTTTATTTATGTAAGATATTTTAAGCAAATTGTTCTGGAAAGCAGTCTACACTACCCAAATTCTGAAGAAAGTGCTTAGTTATGCAGCTCCTGCGTGACGGACTTTTTATTGTTACATTTTAATATTGGCACATTTCTAATTTCTAATAAAACTTTTCTGAAGTACAATATAATATTAACTTACAATACCACATAACATACTAATAATAAAATAAAATACTAATACTAATAAACATTTAGATTAAACAGAATAATATTTCACATTGAGGTATAATAAGAGTAATTTATTTGAGAACTTATAGTTTCTGACTGATAGTGGTTCATAGTACCTTGTAATGAGAATGAATAAATCACAATTAAAAGAACTTAAATATGCTCTAAACATAACAAAACGAAAACTTAGAATAGAAACAGTTGTTAATGTTTTGTTTAATCTGCAAGCTGCAATCTTGCAAGATGATGTGTACAGCAAAAAGTCCGTCAAGCAGGAGCTGCATAACTAAGCACTTTCCTCAGAATTTGGGTAGTGTAGACTGCTTTCCAGAACAATTTGCTTAAAATATCCTACATAAATAAAATAAAAACATGAATAGTTCTCTTTTAAATTTGTAATGAGTAACTGATCAATTATTAATTTGCTTCCAGAGTTATGTTTACACATGTTACCTATTACACTACGTAATAAATACAAAAAACCTCATATTATCGTATTTTGATCTAACGCAGGAACAGGATACAGTCCCTCTAGCGCTCCTTGCGGCGCCTTTGTGGACCTATGTCTGGCTGGCTTTTCTATTGAAATATATTACAAAGTAAACCCCCCTTTCCGATTGACCGATTCAGCTAATTTTTATAACACTTCTTTCTCATGAGTTACCCACGACGTATACCGCGTTTCGTTAGAATACAGCAGAAATTACGACCAGTATGAGTATATTAGGAATTTGGGTCCGGAGTAAACCCCCCCCCCCCTCCTAATGAACCTATTTAGTTTATTTTTACATCACATATTTACCTGTAGATTACCACTACGAATACCGAGTTTCGTCGAAATATACCTAAAATCACTGCTGGTAGTGGCGAATTGGTATTGTCGGTCCGGGGTAAACCCCCCCTCCTTATGAACCGATTTAGTTCATTTTTATATCTCACTTTTCTCTCAATATTACCACTACGAATACCAAGTTTCGTTGAAATATAACAAATATTACGGCTGAAATGGTCAAATTAGTGTTTTGGGTTCGGGGTAAACCCCCCCCCCCTTCCGGTGGACCGATTTTGGTGGTTAACGAACTCGTTCAATCGTTTGCTAATTGAATGCTATATACCAAGTTTCGTAACCACATTGATACAATACTCAAACATTTAAAGGACATAAACATTTACAACAACATCTAAGTAAATACAAAGTCAAAATATCTGGTTAAAATATTTTAAAATTATTATATAAGAACATGTTCTAGGAATATGCTCGACTAAACCTACTTTACATCGCCCTCTACTGAAAAGACCGAATAAAAATACAGATTTACGCGCCAAAGTGAACAGGAAACTGGAAGTAGCCAATTCTAAGCGTAAATTACTCACTCCACCTCCTCGAATTCCGCTTGTTCTAAAGTTAAATCCATTACAAATAAGTCAGACTCTAAAAAATTGCGTAATTTTAGCGGGTTTCCGTTCGTATCCTTAGTGTTATTTCATAAGCTTAGAATAGAAACAGTTATTGTTTTGTCTTAATTTTTCGTGAAAAATGTAATAACTACATGATATAATATGACATGAAATCTCAAAGTGAATATAGATCTTTGGACCCAAAACAGGACTAATTGTAAGCGGAAATTACACAATTTAATAACCGATCTCTACGAACGAGATCGCTCTATCAAAAATCGTATAAAAAACTGTATTTGTAAGAAATTTAATAGATTGAATAGATAATTTACATTTACTACGAGCCCAACCGGTTTCGAGATGTAATGAATAAAAAAATACTTTATTCTAGGACTTTGTCCCTTAAGAATAACATGTACATATTTTGTTGATTATTTAAATTTAACATTAAAAATATAAATAAACGCAAAGAAGAAACAAGACAACAAAAAAACTCAAATACTATTAAATAAACCTTAAATAATAAATTAAAATTTATGTAAATATTAATAAAAAGAAGAGAGTGGATGAGGAGAGATTGTGGAATACTGGAGCAAGCAGAGGATGAGGAGAGATTGTGGAATACTGGAGCAAGCAGAGGATGAGGAGAGATTGTGGAATACTGGAGCAAGCAGAGGATGAGGAGAGATTGTGGAATACTGGAGCAAGCAGAGGATGACGAGAGAGATTGTGGAATACTGGAGCAAGCAGAGGACGAGGAGAGATTGTGGAATACTGGAGCAAGCAGAGGATGAGGAGAGATTGTGGAATACTGGAGCAAGCAGAGGATGACGAGAGAGATTGTGGAATACTGGAGCAAGCAGAGGATGAGGAGAGATTGTGGAATACTGGAGCAAGCAGAGGATGAGAGAGGGTGGAACAATGATGAAGCAATATACAGGGGGGGATACGAATATAATTAAATAGTTCAATATAATAAATAAATCATAAAAAAAGGAGCTGTAAAAGGAAAAAAATAAATGCATAAACAAAAGAAAAAAAGAAGAAAATGTAAACAAATTAAAATGTAAAATCATACTACAAACAACAAAAAAAGTCTAGACAAGAAATTTACACTAGAATATATCCCAAAACCCCAAGAAATACACTAGAATATATCCCAAAAACCCAAGAAATACACTAGAATATATCTCAAAAACCCAAGAAATACACTAGAATATATCCCAAAAACCCAAGAAATACACTAGAATATATCCCAAAAACCCAAGAAATACTCTAGAATATATCCCAAAAACCCAAGAAAAATTTAGTGTTTGCTACATTTCTCGACAAACGTTTTCTCCAAGATATAATCTTAGATATGATTTTACAAAACTACTTTAGCATTGGAATTCCTTGACAGGATGTTTGTAGAATATGGAAAATATTGGAGGAGTTGAAATATATTTCTTCATTGACTGACATATCCCTGATGGAAATGTTTTCAAGGTAAAAAATATGAATTCTGAAAAGAGTATATGTCTCTAAAAAGTAATTTATATAAGAAGTAGACGTTAATGTTACATGTACTTTGCAGGATGGGAGAATGCGTTAGGATAAAAATGAATATTAACTGACCTTAAGAGCCCCCACACGGAAAATTTAAATACGTCCCACTTTCCAAGTGGCGCAATGGACAAGTTACATAAAGCTCTTGACAATGTTATGTCTCCTGCTTCGACATCTACCTGTCAAGTGGGCAGACGGGCAGTCCTTATTATGCCACAATATGTCAGCGTTGGCGTTCTTGTTTATATATATATATATATATATATATATATATATATATATATATATATATATATATATATATCGGACGCACTAGTATCCGTCCGAGTACTAACTTCGTCCTGATGCTTAACAGTGATCGGACTTTAATCCGTGTATTTGACGTTTATTTTCCGTTGACTACTTTTCTGATAGCACCTTTGGATCTATTCGAAGGAATTTAGGTATTGAGGTTGCACACATAAAGGAATTTTAAAATATGGAAAGGTTGTAATTCGGCTAAGAAAAACCGTTAGATTTCCAGAAAAATCTATATTCTGTACGTTTCGGCATACTCTTTGGCAGCTTTCGTCAGCACTAAATGTACAGGTAATGGAGGAAGACCACAATATCTTTTAGGTGACCAAGGATTTGGAACAATTATCCATGGTCACCTAAAACCTAACGTGATCGTCCTCCCTCACCTAGACATTTAGTGCTGAAGAAGGCTGCCAATGCGCAGATAGAAACCCTCAAAATATAGATTTTTCTGTAAATCTAGCGTTTTCTCTTAGGCTGCACCTACATTGGACCCGTATTCCTCCCGATCCGATCTGACGTGAGTTCCTACATTGGTCCCGGCCCGATCCGATCCGATCTAGTCTCAGCTCGTCAGTAACGAACTCGTTGTGAAGTGAAAACGAGTGATTAATAAAAATACCACCTAATAAGCATAGAAACCTTCGATTACCTTTTTGGAGGTAAGAAAGAGGAGTATATCCGTCCCGAAAATAATTCTTAGTGTAACAGTTAAAAATTAACTCAAATTAACTCTTAAATAAGAGAAGCATTAGTATTCATATTTTAAAATACTTTATAAGAAAGATAGCTAGATGGTTATAAACATCTTTCCACGTAATTTATAAACAAGGGTAACAAAAACAAAAATGTGAATGGACTAAGTTGTAATTTGTGTTCATTTTAGTAGCTTTCATTAAAAAAAAAAAAAAAAAAAAAAAAAAAAAAAAAAAAAAAAAAAAAAAAAAGGTTAAGATGTAGAGGCTGTTAGACTTTTTTGATACACAATATGTCGTTTGGCGCCATTTTGCGTCGGTCGTCGGATATCGGTCTAGAAAGACACAACGGCCGAGATCGTTGGTCATCGGATCGGAAGTGCCGCAATATTTCACTTCACGTTAATTCATACATGTTTTCTTATTTGTCTATTTGTTCAAAATGTTTGTTATATATATTTGCATGTCTAAGGTGTGTTAGAAGTTTTCATTTTAAAATAATTACTTGTACATCATTATACCTAAAACAGGAATTTGAAACATTTCTGCTAAGCGAGTCGTCGCCTGAGATAATGAAGAATATGTTTTCTCCCGGGTCTGCAGAATGTGTGTACATTTCATGAATAGAATATAATATATCTCAGGACTCCTGTATTGTTCACAGAACACCGATGTAGAACATAGTTCTAGCAGTGTCTAAGATTAACACATTTGCCTTTGTACTCAAACGTTTCAGTAAACAAGAACGCTTTTGTTGTTTGAGAGCAAATTTGTTCTGTTTTCAAAGTTCGATTTTCCGCAGAACTCGGTCGGCCACTTGGTCAAACATCACATGCTCTGAGTCAGTGTGCAATCAGATATGTGACCTAGTATTAAAATGCATTTCATCGCTTCATAGGAAATCTACCCCCCACTGATAAATGAGGAATTTTGTCTACTCCTTATTTTTGATGGGAAAATCATTTCGGTCTTGAAAACTTCTTTTGGGAAGTAAATAAAACCAGTTATTACTGCCAAAATCTATTTCCGTCACTTCCGTTAATATTTTTCACCCGTGGCGCAAAATTTAGCAAACCCAGCCGTATGATATTTTCGTGTCAAAATTAATAATTTTTTACTTTATGTTAAATTTCCTGTAGTATTGATCCGATATCGGTGGATTACGGAGTCACCCACTTCACTATTGGATGTTATATATCGCTGTTAGTTAGGAAAAATATTGGATGGAAACGATTCATTAACTGACCTTTAGCGAATTATCAAATATAACAAGATCCTGGTAAAAAAAAAAAAAAAAAAAAAAAAACAAGGCGAGAACAAGTTATTCTGACGAGACTTAGCTTAGGACACAGTTTACTAACGCTCTTCTTTCTAATGGATTTTTTATTTATTTTGTTTAAGGATGGACCACTTAGGGGTGAATTGCATCGAGTCACTGTGTGGTTACATGCTGTTCATAGATATGTTTTTAGCCTACGCCAGTCAAGTACATTGTATTCATATATACACAAATTTCTAATGGAACATTAATTTTAATCGAAACATATGTTAATTGTTTCGTTAATATTATTACTATTAAACCGATTTATAAGAAATACATACTGACAGACTGTAGACTGCGCACTGACTTAGACGACCTTCACGACTTACTGACTCAAGGTAGTCCATACATCCACAAAATACTTGAACATTTTAAAACTTTAAACATATATAACAAAATATAAATAGTATTTACCAGAACTTACTTTTTCTAACCACCAACTTTTATTATAATTATATATATATATATATATATATATATATATATATATATATATATATATATATATATATTTATAATATTTATTTATTTTTTATTTGTTTTTTGTTTTGTTTATATTTATTTAGTTTTCAGATACAAACAAACTATGCAATAATTTCTATTATCTGTTCAATTTATTTATTTTTTCTTCTTATTTTTATTTATGTTTGAATATACATTTATGTCTATGTAGACATCAATGAATTATATACATATATATATATATGTTTAAGATTTATGAGCATACTTGCACAACAGGAAATCACGAAAATAGTTTGTTTATCTAATACCTACCTTGTGGTACTGTTTTGTTTAGTTTTTGTTCTTCTTTTTTTTTTGACTGGACAAGGAACGTGTGACCAACTTTATCATGAGCTCATCGCTATCATTACGAAGCTCATCATAAAATAAATAAAAAAAATAAATAAATTACAATATAATCAAAATTTGTTTTAGAATATGAAGGACCTATATGCATTTTAATAAGCGGAAAAAATACATAAAAAACGCCTATTTTTTGCTCTATTCCCAATAGGTATTGCTATTTTGCTCAGCCGCGAATCAATTTAACATATCTAAATAGTGTAACATTATAAAAAATTGTATTAAAAATCTTTTGACGTGTCAGGAAAGGTCTCTGACATGAGTACTTTTGGAGTTATGAGGCTCATAATATGATTACAAGATAACGTGATTTTTTTAGGTTTTGTTTTACAATTAAAAAAAATGTTCCAGGAAATTGAATTAGTTACCCGTGCCTTAATTTTTGTTATATAAGACCTTTCCACGATATTCCCACAAAAGTTACCTTGTCCTTTCTCAACATTCAACTGAAGACAGATGCGCCCTTGTCTAATTTCGAGTTTCACTTAAACACCTACAATGTCTTAACTTTACTAAAGTTTTTTATGACTTTTTCATCACTAATGAATGTTATAACTCAGTAGGATTTAAACGCTGTGTTCTTGAAATTACTAAAATTAATACGTGCTTCAGACAATAATAATAATAGCTAATTGCCAAATTCGTTGACAATGAATGCTTATTTCATTGCAGAGGGAATGGAGCCCAGTACTTCTGATTTTCGAGTTCCCTCTGGTCTCGAAATGGACCCGTTGCCAACAAAACCCCGAATCTAATTGCGTCGGACGACGCTCCTTTATGCCCCGTGGAATTGGCAACTTCCTGAGCCGTCAGAATGGAGTAAAAGCGTATTGTGTGTGTGTGATAGAGAAGTAGCGTCCTTGGTCGATCGGCACCGCGTTGCTTCAACCAGATCCTGACCAAGCACAAAACCAGAACATGCAAAGCCTAGAGTGGTGGATAAACCAATAGGCCTTGTTGTGGAAGTGAATGGAAAAAAGGTTGAAGCAACATCTCGTGCTTTGCTTTTGCTTCGAATGAAAGCAACAATGCAGACGGGGGTTTCATAACGATGTCTGCTCTGAAGGCTCGGAAATTAAGTAAGAAATTGGACATTCACTAATGAATTTGTATTCAGGACTACCTCCAACATAACAAGAAAGTTCAAATCTAAGGAACTGCATCATCTTAGTGCGTGTCCGTTCTTCTAGTGTTATTTCGAAAGCTTGAAATAGAAACAGTTAAATCTTTGTTCTGATATTTCAATCCATTCAAACAAATTTCGTCTGAAATTACTCGGTACACCACATCAAAAACGACAAGTAATGCAATAATTAACTAAAAAACAACAACCAAATAAAAACTCAGACAAACAGCAACGAAAACGATCAAAAGAACGCAACCGACACTTTGGAACTTTATAAAGGCGCCGATATCTCCAAATTTGATCACTCAAAAACTGCATAAGAACCATATTTATAGGAAAGTTATTAAGCTTTCAAATACATGTTCAAAACGATTTCCGAACTCTTTTCGATATATTTAAGAAAATATATGGTTTTTTCTAAAATATTCTAGTTTTTCCCCCATTTTTGTACAAAACGGTTACTGATATAATCTTCAAAGTGGTATCTTTTGATTCCCCACGTCAAAAAGTGTACCTGGAATCCTCTGAACAGAAAATCTCCGATTTGTTTGTCACTAATTTTCGCAACTAGATAGTGTTTCGGTAGGTGGATTCGGCTGGTTGAAGAACTTGACCTTTTAGATCAAAGGATTTTTGTACTGATTTTAATCAAAATCAAACAATTTTTGAGCCTCCTAGACATATCGTCCCTACCATTTTTGAGCCTCCTAGAGAGCGAACAGATATATCGTCCCTACCATTTTTGAGCCTCCTAGACATACCGTCCCTACCATTTTTGAGCCTCCTAGAGAGTGAACAGACATATCGTCCCTACCATGTCAAACAATCGAATATGCAAAATCTGGTTTTTCAGATTCGAGACTTTGCTCTTAGATCGTGGACGATGTAAATTGTTGCAACTCCTACCCCTTTAGAATAGCCTTTAATGCCTTAAATAAAGTATCGAATAAGACCATTTTTCAATGTATTACTTCGTCAATGGTTAGAATATGTTCGAACTCTAGTTTGCTCCGATTTGCATATTCGTTAGTTCCACATTGCAGATTCGATATTCTAGAATGTACTTCCGGACTGCGTCGCGTTGACGTGATACAACTCCATCATTTTCAAGACAGTGTCGCCTGCCACTTCCTCTTTTTTGTTACGGGGACGTAAGGTGTACTTTGTTCTGTAGGAGAAGATAATTACAGTACACTGTTAGGCGAAATAAACCTCCCAGAATGACAGGACACGTTGGAAAATGCAGCAGCCGAATACATTTAGACCAAACTAAGATACTGGACAATGAAAACTCTAGTACCGGAAGACCCTCAGAATGGCCGCAAAAACCCCGGAATCAACAACCGAGAGGATCCTATGCCTGAAAGCCAGACTCTCAAAAAATCGTTAACGACTTTTTAATGAGGAACGGAAGCAGTAAACGACAGACACTCCCATTGGCTACTCTTACCAGTAAAGCTCTTAGCAGTAAAGAAGAAAAAAAAACTAGGAAACACCAGCTTTTAGAAACGGTAAAAGAATGGATAAAAATCTAGCAAAATGCAGCAACCGCTAACGAAAAATACTACGCCAAAGGAGAAGATATTAATATTAATTATTAAATTTATTAATATCAGGCCTGGTGGCCGTGAGTGTTAAGGCGTGAGCACTTAATACTCCGTTCCAAAGGTCGTGGGTTCGATTCCCACTGTGGGGTGGTGGCTTCACTTTAGAAAAAAAGAAAAGGCATCAGTACTATTCTGGCTAGAAAATGGTGGTGACCTATAGATAATCCGTCCTGAAATTCTGAGTTAATTATAATGGACGTTAAAATTTAAATAATGCTAATTTTCCTAATACTTTTTTAACACCTAATGTAAGCCAAATTTTTATTTCTTAGTTTTGGATGAATGTCAAGTCCGCGTGTCTTCCAAAAATACCGGTTAAGTGACCATGAGTTAAATGTTTACATGGATCATCCCCTAGATATTTATTGCTGGAGAATGCTGCCAAAGAGGATCCCGAAACTTCCAAATTAAAGATTTTTCCTTAAGTCAACAAATGACACGAGAAGAAAAGAAGTTGTGTTAACCGGTATTAGAATCGGCCATACAAACCTCACCCATTCCTTCCTTAAGTCATATAACCCTCCGCCAATTCGCAGCTCATGCAATTCTCACATTCTGACGAATTCCCGTGCTTATGAACAACTGAAAGAGTAACACCAACTGCCTGACTCCTTAGATGAAATTCTAGGCGATCATATCAACCAAGTCGAGCGCCTTTTCAACTTTTTAAACGCCTTGAAGTTAATTGGCAAAATTTAATGAAACCAGATACCAAAATTAGAAAGAACAAAATTTAGTTGAGCCTTGAATTAAAAATAACACTTTAATCTTAGCTAAATATGTATTAACTGCCACTAAGGAATAATTACCACTCAAAGGAACAGCGTTAATGACCTTAACTGTCTACAACTCACTAATAAAACCTATCTGGACTTACGGAATAGAACTTTGGGGGACAGCCAAGCATTCCAACATCCACCGAATCCAAACATTCCAATCTAAAGTCCTACGTACCATAGTCAATGCTCCTTATTATGTTACGAATCGAAACCTCCATAATGACCTAAATATCCCTTTTGTCCAAGATATTATCCCTAGCCGCTTCTCATCCTTCCATAGCAAATTAATCAATCATCCTAATCCTATAGCCCAATCCTTATCCAGCACAAATCATCCTTCCTCTCCACCAAGACGCCTTAACAGGAAGTGGCCCCGAGACTTACTTAGGCTGTGAAGTGTCGTGGAGTGAACGAAAACAACTATCCGTGGAGTGATCAAAGAAATTATAATTGTATAAATTGAGAGTGATATCTGTGGATATTTTCTCTCCTCATGATATCACAGCCCACGTCTCCTTCGCCTTCAATCCTCCCTGCTAGTCGCAGGCTGTGGTTGGACGGCGTAAGGTGACTCCAGGTCATCCTAGAATCCTTCCAAGGAAGGTATTCGGTTGACAACTAGAGACACCTGAGGCGTGAGCAAATAACATGTATCTAATTACATAATACAATTCAATTGTAAATTGTGATATTTTCTAAAACAAAATAAATTAATTAATAATTAATAATGACCTTAAGGACATGCTATTAAAAAAATAAAGGTAGGGATTGTCAGGGTTTGGTCAATATTTCTTAATAAAACCACATTTTTTTCTACAGAAATGATCGCGTATCATGTAAGGCATAGTACTCAGTCTTCTCATCGCACTGATGAAGCCTTGAATTTCATGCCGAAACGTTGACAAACAATAAAACCATTTTCACATATAAATTGTGGTTTTATTAAGAAATAATGACCGAACCCTGGCAATCCCTACCTTCGTATTATCAACGGTCAACGATCTCCTCTCAATCAAAAAAATAAAGGAGTTTTCCGAAAATATGAATTGTTTTACTGTCGAAACCCAACAATTTCTTGTCGTCTTATCACCCTGACGGCTAACTCTTTCCATCTGATTACAACCGTTATTTATGATTTTCTTTAGTAAACCATGAGCCTGATGTGGTTGTGACTACAAGAGGAGTGCGTGTATCGCGGCGAGGTTGATCCTGCTCCTACAAAGCTAATTAAATCCTGACAGTAAGCTAGCCCGACATACAAAGGCCGAGGTCGATGCTCCATTCTAATTATCTCCATCTAAAGACTGATTGTGAGGGGTTGATGAGTTGGTTGGCCAATAAGAAGAAGATGGACTAGGAGAGGATGGAGAGGGAGGACCGAGGTTATGACCTACAGAGCTAAACCAGCAAGCTTAGTGTCTTCACAGTTCTTCAGAAGGTATAAGGGAAATTTCAGTCACTAGCAGAAATTATTGAAATTCCCAAGTATTTCTGTACCATCAAGATCTTAGTATCAGAAGTGGAAGATACTACAAAATAAACAATAATTCAGGTGTTTAACTTGACTTGCTTTATTAATGCAGGCATTACTCTTGACTTGCTATGTTAATGTAGGCATTTAACTTGACTCGCTTTGTTAATGTAGGCATTTAATTTGCCTTGCTATGTTTATGTAGGCATTTAACTTGACTCGCTTTGTTAATGTAGGCATTACTCTTGACTTGCTATGTTAATGTAGGCATTTAACTTGACTCGCTTTGTTAATGTAGGCATTTAATTTGCCTTGCTATGTTTATGTATGCATTTAACTTGAATTGCTAAGTTAATGTAGGTATTTAACTTGACTTGCTATGTTAATGTAGGCATTTAACTTGAATTGCTAAGTTAATGTATTTATTTAACTTGACTTGCTATGTTAATGTAGGTATTTAGCTTGACTTGCTAAGTTAATGTAGGCATTTAACTTGAATTGCTAAGTTAATGTAGGTATTTAACTTGACTTGCTATGTTAATGTAGGTATTTAACTTGACTTGCTAAGTTAATGTAGGCATTTAACTTGAATTGCTAAGTTAATGTAGGTATTTAACTTGACTTGCTATGTTTAGGTAGAGACAGGCAAAGCTACTTGTTAGTCTCTCAAAGAATTGGATAAGATACTACCTTCAACTTTCAAAAGGTGGATCCAACAAGGATAGCAGGACTCCTCGCCTTTTTACGGACTAATAGAGGACCCTACCTGTCGATTGTGCCCCAAAGACCTCACAGCACAGAGCCTATTGACTTCAGCTGGCTAGTGCATTTTGGCAGGTTAATTGTAACTCCCCAGGAAATAGCTGAGGCTACTCCCAAGGAGCTCAAACTTTGTGTAAAGTTTGAAAGGGAGTTAACAAGAGGCACTAGTCACAATAGACCCATATAGAACGCAGTGACCAAGGACTGGGATGGTTCGAAGTTCCCTTAATATTTTAAGGATGACAAAATCCACTACCTCAAAAAAAAAAAAAAAAAAAAAAAAAAAAAAAAAATGCAAAGAAGTAAAGAGAAATAATGTAAATATCTTATGAAAGCGATAAACGGACGCATTTAAAAAAAAAATAAATAATAAAAAAAAAAAAAAAAAAAAAATGGAAATAGACTAAATATATATGTATATATGTATTAGGTATGCCTAGGCTAGATTCAACTTAATAACTATAAGGAAACACTGTAATCAGCCGTACTATTATAGAAAGAGCGAAGTAAAGGATTGAGTACCCTTCATTTACAACCAATCTCTATTGAATTAAGCTAATTATTTTTAATCCCACTGATATATAGAACACAAACAAAGGGTGTAAGGACTATACTGTTTATCGCCCTTGTCAAAACAAATCCTAATCCTAATCCACTACCTCAAGACAAACGTCGACTCAAGACACTACGCAAGATGATTTGGTTCCGTCTAGCATAAGAATTGATTAAACTAATCCCACCCATACTTAATTAATTAAAAGAAATTCTAAGCCTGAATGTACAGTATGTGGTGAAGATCTTTCTATTAAACAAATATTAACCAATTGTAGAGCCTACGAAGCCCATCGGAACCAAATGGATATTCATGGTCCTCTCTGTGATTTTTGACCGCATAAAACCTATTTTATGATATATAATTGGAATTTAAAAAAAAAAAAAAAAAAAAAAAAAAAAAAAAAAAAAAAAAAAATGGATGTATGTATATGTTGTACATGTGCTAACATGTACGTTGTGTATGAATGTTGTTTTTTTTATTTGTTGTAGTTCATACTAAATATATTGCATATTCTTGTTCATTTTTTCTAGTTTTTTTCTTTCCTTCTGCCTTAATTAATTAATTTTCATTTTATTCTTATTTCCTGTCACATTTGGCCAATAACTATCTTATCTTCAATTTCTTCAACTTTATCCTTATCTCCAAATCTTGAAGAACATCATATTTCAGTATCAATGATTCCTATCTTGTTAGGATATGAACTAAGAACACCGTTCTTTTTTGCACTTCTACTTTTACATAACTTCATTTCTTCATTATTAGTAAATCATACAGGATAAAATTAAGCTCTACAATTCTAAGGAATCTAAACTTTTTTATTTATCAACCCTGATTATGAGATCAATTCGACTGCTGAACTATTTTGCGGGCATTAAAAATTTAGAAGCCTGTTGTACTTAAATTACATTTAATATGTCCACTCCCTAGGAGCTCCATAAACTTAGCGTGTTTCTCAGCAAATCAAACAGTACTATAAGTATAATGATATCTTTTTAGAATTTTTAAAATTATTTTCTTGAATATTAATTTTTGCATATAATATTATGTATACGAATTAGAACAATCGGCACTTTTTGTGACCTTTGTCTAAAACTAAGGCATTGCACAGACATTTGCCAGATATAAATCAGCTGTGGTTCATTTAAATTAATATTAGCGCGATTACTCCCTATCTCCATAGGGAGAACCCGCTCATGAGGTTGACCTCATGACGCAGTCTGGAAGTGCCGACTAGAAACTTTCACGTTTCAGACCCTATAGATCACGAAAATGTAGGTGGCTAAAATTTGTATATATATATATATATATATATATATATATATATATATATATATATATATTTATATATATATATATATATATTTATATATATATATATATATATATATATATATATATATATATATTTATATATATATGCTTGTCTGTTCGCTCTCTAGCAAGCTCAAAAATGGTCCGATTTTGACGAAATTTGGTACAAAAATCTGTCGTCTAATTTGAAAGGTCAAGTTCGTTAACCAGCAGAATCTGCCCACTAGAAGATAGTGTTTGGGGCGAAATTCGCGCAAAAAAAATCGTAACGCTTACGTTTTAGCGCGGTTCCTCCCTCCCCCATAGGGAGGAACCCCGCTTATAAGGTTGATACAATGAAACGATCCGGAAGTGCCGACTAGAAAATTTTGCGTTTCAGAACCCCTAGAAACCGAAAATAACGGTGGTTCAAATTTGTATATATATATATATGTATATATTTATATATATATATATATATATATTTGTCTGTTCGCTCTCTAAATAGAAGACGAATGGTCCGATTTTGATGAAATTTGGTACAAAAATCTGTCGTCCAATTTGAAAGGTCAAGTTCGTTAACCAGCAAAATCTGCCCACTGGAAGATGGCGTTTGGGGCGAAATTCGCGCAGAAAAAATCGTAACGCTTACGTTTTTGAGTTCATAAGCTTGTAAGTACTCGTTTTATAGGCTTCTTGGGCTAGGAAAACGAATGAAACCATTTTCAAGGCGATAGCTTTAACCGTTGTTGAGAAAATTGGAAAAATAGTTTTTGAATACCGTTTTTGGTTTGGGTACTTAGAATAACGGGATTCAGTTGAAACATTATCTGCATGTTCTACTTTCATTAAAACTAGTATGTTGAAAGTTATGTTACGTTTGGAGTTAAGGAAGGGTTAGAATAAAATATTTTATGAACAGACATGAAAAGTTTTGGAAACTTCGTATACTTTCATTAATATCTCGAACACGGTTGGGAAATCGTGGTAAGTGGATTGAAACTATTTGAAAGCTTACTAAATTCTCTACAAAAATGATTCTAAAACTATTTTTGATTAGGTTATGACAATCGGAGAAATAAGTGCTTAAAACTTCAAATATGTCTGTTTTGTTCGTATGAACGGGTTTTTGTCGTTCTTTTAGCGCGGTTCCTCCCTCCCCCATAGGGAGGAACCCCGCTTATAAGGTTGATACAATGAAACGATCCGGAAGTGCCGACTAGAAAATTTTGCGTTTCAGAACCCCTAGAAACCGAAAATAACGGTGGTTCAAATTTGTATATATATATATATGTATATATTTATATATATATATATATATATATATATATATATATTTGTCTGTTCGCTCTCTAAATAGAAGACGAATGGTCCGATTTTGATGAAATTTGGTACAAAAATCTGTCGTCCAATTTGAAAGGTCAAGTTCGTTAACCAGCAAAATCTGCCCACTGGAAGATGGCGTTTGGGGCGAAATTCGCGCAGAAAAAATCGTAACGCTTACGTTTTTGAGTTCATAAGCTTGTAAGTACTCGTTTTATAGGCTTCTTGGGCTAGGAAAACGAATGAAACCATTTTCAAGGCGATAGCTTTAACCGTTGTTGAGAAAATTGGAAAAATAGTTTTTGAATACCGTTTTTGGTTTGGGTACTTAGAATAACGGGATTCAGTTGAAACATTATCTGCATGTTCTACTTTCATTAAAACTAGTATGTTGAAAGTTATGTTACGTTTGGAGTTAAGGAAGGGTTAGAATAAAATATTTTATGAACAGACATGAAAAGTTTTGGAAACTTCGTATACTTTCATTAATATCTCGAACACGGTTGGGAAATCGTGGTAAGTGGATTGAAACTATTTGAAAGCTTACTAAATTCTCTACAAAAATGATTCTAAAACTATTTTTGATTAGGTTATGACAATCGGAGAAATAAGTGCTTAAAACTTCAAATATGTCTGTTTTGTTCTTATGAACGGGTTTTTGTCGTTCTTTTTGTCTCTTTCCCTTGGTTTTTTATTGCTTTTTATTGTTGTAATTTCTTATGTTGTATTTGTAAGGAAAATGTATGTGTGTGTAAAACAGGATAGGTAAAATGAGACCAATTTTCTGTTGTCAGAAATAATAAAAAGTTTTGGGAACTTCGTATAATTTCTTAATATCTCGAAAACGGTTGAAAATCTTGGGAAGCGAAAGGTTACCATTCGAAAGCTTACTAAATGGTCTACAAGAATGGTTTTAAAGAAAGTTTTGAATAAGCGATGTCAATCGGAGAAATAAGTGCTTAAAACTTTTAAGTAATTGATTTCGCTTATTCGAACTTTTCTTTTTGTCTGTTTTATTCCTTGTTATTTTTAAATTGCTTATAGTCAGATAATGTATTTGACAATAAAACAGATTAAGTAAAATAAGAAGATCAATTTATTGTTAGAAATGTAGCGTTTAAAGAGAGAGATCCCAAGGCTTTCCAAATGCCTCTGAGCGGAGGCCTTTCTGCCCGACTTATGGGAGAGCTGACCCATACAGGTATGATTGTAAATCAACAAAGACCTTTCAAGACTGGTTTGTTTGAGATTTCATTTGGATAGCTGTTTCGCTATTGATCTAAACAAAGTAATAACTTTTTCTATTCTATGCCTTCATAAACACTAGAGATAAGAACGGAACCGCGCTAAGATGACGCAGTTCCTGCGAATCGGACTTTTTTTGAGTTTATATGCTTGCAGGTACTTTTTTTATAGGTTTCTTAACATGAGAAAACGAATGGAACTATTTTGAAGACGATATGTTTAACCGTTTCTGAGATAAGTGGAATCAATTTTTTTGTAAGTCATTATTTTTTTGTGAGTACTTAGAATCGCGGGATTCAATTGAAATATTTTCTACATCTTGAAAATTAATCCCAACTAAGATGTTTAAATTTTGGTTATGTTTGGATTTAAGGAAGTATGCGAAAAAAATTATTTTATTAATAGACATGAAATGTTTTCGGATCTCCATACATTTTTCGTAAATATCTCGATAACGGTTGGGAAATCGTGGTAAGTGGAAGGTGACCATTCGAATGCTTACTGAAGTCTCTACAAAAAAGGTTCTGAAGCAATATTCGATGGGGCAACGTCAATGAGAGATATAAGCGCTTAAAACTTAAAAAAAAGTGTTTATTTTGTTGTTTCAAAATGGGTTTTCTCTTTCTTTATCTCACTTTTTAATTGGTTGTTTCTAGTTGTAAATTTCATTTATCAGTAAATTTAGTATTGTAGTAAAATAAGCTAAGAAACGGTGAAAGGTATTGGTAATAAGTTTGGAGTGGGTGTGGTAATCATGATTGCAGTGGCTAATCATGATGACGTAGGTTGTTTTGAATTCTCCTATCTATATAACCTTCCTCATAGCCTCTAACTGAAGTTACCGTTATTTCTTATTTTATAGAAAGATTTAACCCACGACAGAATGGAATTTAATTCGCCATGAAGCACATATTTACAGTTGATTATAACAGTAAAACGAATTTGCTAGTAAAACAAGATTCTTAAAATCACAACGAATTTTTGGTTGTATCGAATAGAGCCTTCTCAGCAGTAGCCAAAGAGTAAGTAGGTTTTCAGTACATAATTGTATTGACTTATACAGATTAAGAATTATCCGCTTCTGTGGAAGTTGGCTACTGTCAGTTTCCTATGATTTGTGATGCTAATCTATTCCACTTCTTCGAGATGTACGTAACCGCGCTAAGATGACGCAGTTCCTGCGAGTCGGACTTTTTTTTTTAAGATGTTTAACATTGTTCATTTTTAACACATTGTGCTGTTTATCGACCAGAAAATGTCCTCCAATTCAGTCTGAAAAGTTGAAGGAATAAAATAAATAATTTTAAATAAATATTTCTCGAATGGAATTCTCCTACTATAGGAATTCCATGAATGCACGATTTCTGAATGAAACCACTATAAATGAAAGCGTAAAAGGAGATGGAAAGTATGAATGGAATGGTTGCTATAGTAACGCTGATAGAAGCAAGTGGAGTTTTCAGCTTCTGAATAAAGAGATATTTAATAGAACCTAACCACAAACCAGGAAAAATTGGATCTTGTTTACATTTCTAGATATTTCTTCTTGTGGCTTACGTATTTAAAGAGTTTAATTTAATAAAGGGTAATTTACTCCCTGAACCGAAGAAGTTAATTTGATTTATTCAATAAACTTTCTTCCTTGAACATCTTTTGATTTCTACATGCTAATGATCCTAACATTGAGGAGTTTACAGGATTACAACATCACACTCTACACGCAATTTTTATGGTAAAATCTTCTTTTCATGAGCCTAAAGGCCAGACTCCGGCAAAAAATATTATATATCTCTTAATTAAAAAAATCCGTCCCATAACAGGCCACGAGGGCCCTGAGGGGCATATACTGTAAAGGTATCTGATTCATGACCATACGGCACACTAGGGAGATAGTGTGGTCAATACTATGCTCCGGTCGCCTGATTTTACAAAGGTACCCATTAATAAATTAATTAAAGGCTGGGTTGGCCTAGGGACGGTCAGGGAGGCCGTATCCGACCCATGAACGAAGACACTAGAAGATAAAAATCTTTAGTGCTTGCTAGGGATTTGAACTCAGGTCAGGATAGTGCTCTACCACTGAGCTAACATCGCCCCATCTCTTAATTAATTGTTGCGAAATATAGCTTTTCAAATTAATAAATAACAGTTAAAAATTAAGTTAAATATGATGAAAACGATGAATCAGAAATCTTTAACGATTGGAGATCTATACTGATTGGAGATCTTTACCGATTGGAGATCTTTACCTATTGGAGATCTTTGACCACTCGGTAGATGCGAAAGTAGATATTCTCAGGGTTAGGTCATGGTATCTTAATAAAACTAAATTTTTTATAAAAAAATAAATTTTATATTTGCCGACATTTCGGCTAGGGATTCAAGCCTTCATCAGGGCAGTAAAACAAGCAGGACAGAGTTAATACTGATTTATATACAGAAGAAATGACAAAAAAAAAAAGAGAACAAAATTATACGTAGGTAATATATATTACATATATACGTATATAATACATATTACGAAGAAAGAATAGAATTTTAAGCCGAAACGTTATAAAAAATTAGTTTTATCATGACACCACGACCGAACCTCTTTAAATCTACCTTCAGAGATATTTTTTTTCTTTCCAAATAGACAGCGTGTTTGCCATGGGCGTATATAAGAGAGGGTTGAGGGTGCTGAAGCCCCCCCCCCCCGATTTTGATTAAATAGTAAAAATGTGTAATAAAAACTCTTAAAAATAAATTAAATAAGATCAATTAGTTCGGAAAAAATATTTTTTAGGGGTGTAATAGCGTTTTAGTTCACTAACTATTCCACGTTCTGGATTGTTAGTATTCCATACCCACCAAATCCTCCTCCCCACCGAAATTCTTGCCTATATACGCCCATAGTGTATGCGCCACTTCTACATGCCTACCTAACCAAATAAAGAAACGAAGTTAGAGTAACTGTCGTAAGAATTACTCCAGAAACTCTCATCAACGTTTGGGAAGTACTGGGGGCTGTCGAGATGACCAGTGGTATATCACCAGGGTCCCCGCTAGGAGGGCACGGTGGGAAATTGGTCAGGGGCCCGTGGTCTCAAAGGGACCAGGGGGCAATTTTTTACTCGCATTATAATTTGAAATAACAAAATTATATACCTGAGTATAGTTCACATTATTATTATTATTCAGAAGAAAGTATGGATACCTTTCTAAATGCTCCATTTCTATTACATAGACTAGCTTTTAAATATTATCATTCCAAAAATTTGTAGCCCCAATGTACATTAAACAATACTTAAAGTTTTCCCTCCACTCAATTACAAATATATTTAATTTTTTTTTTCAGAAAAATCTCAATTTTAAATAGTTTTTTGGTAATGTTAATGGAGGAGCGGGGAGGGGTAAGGGGCCCGTGAAGTTATTTGTAGTGGGGCCCGTAGTTCCTTTCGGGGGCCCCGTTGATCACATTGAACACTGGTAAAACTGTTTGATTTTCACTGTTTTTTCTGTTTGAAATGCAAAGTATCGAATGTGAAAAAATGCATCTTTCATTTTCAATTTTTACTAATTTCTGCTGGACTTATGTACGGCAAACTCTTGAATCTTAGTTCACTCTATGAAAGGGAAAGTATTCCACTGTCGAAAGGTCAAATCTTCCGAATATTTGACTGCCCAAAAAAAAGTTATGAATAAACGCTTTTCCACTCTGAAAAGTGGTGATTTTCACATTCGATACTTTGCATTTGCGTTTGCGTAATGACGATATATAGATTTTTTTTTAATTGTAATTTTAGTGTAATTAATATTCTACAAAGTTAAAACCCTGTTATTCATTTTAGAACACTCGGAATATAATGAAAGTGTTCGAATTTTTTCCGCATTAATACATGATCTTTAACATTTATTTTCCAAAAAGTTCTATTAAGATTATACAGGTTGCAGCCCTTCCAGAACATCCATGGTGTAGCAGAGAATTTTTTTTGGGCGGGCTCATTGCTTAAAAAAAGCCAACCACAGGCGGGAATTGAACCCACGTCTTCCGTATGAGAATCCACCTTACATTAACGGGAATTTTTCCTTTTTTTAGATCTAGAAAAATCAGATGAAAGCGAATCATGCCTATCTTGCTATTTCTTTATATACATCTATAAACATCTTATCATTTTCGCTGCGGGTGTGCTAACGGAAGGACACTAGCGATCCTACCTGCTTACGAGTGTACCTTCGGAAGGACACTAGCGATCCTACCTGCTTACGAGTGTACCTTCGGAAGGACACTAGCGATCCTACCTGCTTACGAGTGTACCTTCGGAAGGACACTCCTCCATTACTTACGAGTGTACCTTCGGAAGGACACTCCTCCATTACTTACGAGTGTACCTTCGGAAGGACGCTCCTCCATTACTTACGAGTGTACCTTCGGAAGGACACTCCTCCATTACTTACGAGTGTACCTTCGGAAGGACACTAGCGATCCTACCCGCTTAAGACTGTACCTTCGGAAGGACACTCCTCCATTACTTACGAGTGTACCTTCGGAAGGACACTCCTCCATTACTTACGAGTGTACCTTCGGAAGGACACTCCTCCATTACTTACGAGTGTACCTTCGGAAGGACACTCCTCCATTACTTACGAGTGTACCTTCGGAAGGACACTCCTCCATTACTTACGAGGTACCTTCGGAAGGACACTCCTCCATTACTTACGAGTGTACCTTCGGAAGGACACTAGCGATCCTACCCGCTTACGAGTGTACCTTCGGAAGGACACTCCTCCATTGCTTTTCCCTTTAGATTCGTAAATGGTGGGGATTCACTTTTACAGCTGCCGCAGCGATAGTGTTAACGCAGAGCGATGTAGGAGTTGATTCATCGACAACCATTACCTCGGAATCATCCTTTATGCGTGAAAGGTTTCTAGATAGGGACGAGTGAAGGCACTATATCCTTGGAGTCGGATATTCCACTCGCCTTTCGAAATGTTCTCCAATGAATTTGCTGTTTAGGTTTCTAGTCAGGATTTTGCTTTCGAGAATATTCTGTACGTAAGGAAATATTTTATTTTCTTATGGGACAACTGTTTCTTGGTCATTAGCGCCGGATTATGTACAGGTTGCCATCCTTTATACAAATCCATGGTGGGGCAGGGAATTTATTCAGCTAGCTTCAAAAATCAGCCTGTCATAGGTGGGACTCGAACCCGCACGAGAATCCAGCGCGCTATGAAAACCTCCCACTTATAGCTGAACCAATAATTATTGACTCGCTGGGCATAATAAACCATCACATCTGTGAACATTAAAAAACATCATTCCTGTGATTTTTTATGATAAGCCGGGTGTTATCTTAAATTGGCTATTTGGTGTACACATTTTTTTCCTAATTTATTTCCTTTTTGACACTTCCGAAATGCTAAGAAGAGCAAACACAATCTTAAATGGGGCGTCCTATATATATATATATATATATATATATATATATATATATATATATATATACATACATATATGAGTATATATATATATATATGTATATATATATATATATATATATATATATATATATATATATACTGGAATAATCGCAGTAAAAGGAAAACAATTGTATATAAAATCCACAAGCACATCCACACGTGTGTGTATAGACATATATATATAATATTTCCTGCGATTATTCCAGTCACCTGCCCGCCAGGATCTATTATCGTTTAAGCAAATTTCCCTCCGGCATGCTTTACAAAATATAGAAAAATAAGAATGTATAATGTCATCGTGCTTCAATAGAATGCAGAGAGTAAAAGTATGAAGTATGAAAATGCTCCACTTTCCAAACATGACATTTTTCCCAGTGAGATTACGCCGTCTCTGGGAACCTCTCCGAATCTCCAAGAAGGATGGCAATGACATTATACGCCGTAAATGTCTCTTGCATAAACATCAGATGACAGTTGGATATGCTATTCTTATTCTTGTGCAAATAAATCAAAAGATATCGTACACATTTTTTTTTTTTCTTTTAGCGCGGTTCCTCCCTCCCCCATAGGGAGGAACCCCGCTTATAAGGTTGATACAATGAAACAATCCGGAAGTGCCGACAAGAAAATTTCACGTTTCAGAACCCCTAGAGACCGAAAATAACGGTGGTTCAAATTTGTATATATATATATATATATATATATATATATATATATATGTATATATATTTATATATATATATATATATTTGTCTGTTCGCTCTCTAGCTCGAAGACGAATGGTCCGATTTTGATGAAATTTGGTACAAAAATCAGTCGTCCAATATGAAAGGTCATATAGGCTTAATAAAGGTCATAAGGATGTAGGCTTCTTGGGCTAGGAAAACGAATGAAACCATTTTCAAGGCGATAGCTTTAACCGTTTTCGAGAAAATTGGAAAAATAGTTTTTGAATACCGTTTTTGGTTTGGGTACTTAGAATCATGGGATTCAGTTGAAACATTTTCTGCATGTTCTACTTTCATTAAAACTAATATGTTGAAATTTTGGTTACGTTTGGAGTTAAGGAAGGGTTAGAATAAAATATTTTATTAACAGACATAAAAAGTTTTGGTAACTTTGTATATTTTCCTTAATATCTCGAAAAAGGTTAAGAATTTGGTAAACGAAAGAATACCATTAGAAAGCTTACTAAATGCTCTACAACAAAGGTTCTATTGAAAGTTTTGATTAGGCGATGTCAATCGGAGAAATAAGTGCTTAAAACAATAAAGTAATTGATTTTGCTTATTCGAACTGTTCTTTTTGTCTGTTTTTATTCCTTGTTATTTTTTAATTGCTTATAGTTGGATAATGTATTTTACAATAAAACAGATTAGGCAAAATAAGAAAAACAATTCATTGTTAGAAATATAGCTTGCCAAGAGAAAAAGATTCGTTGACGTCTTTTGAATATTTTCAATTGCCTTTATGCTGTTGGTTTTTTTATTTTATTTTTTAATTGATTTTATCTGTAGAATTATTACTATAGTAAAAGAACACAGGAATGTGTGAAAATATTTGATATTTTCCAATTCATTGAAACGTATGAAATGAAGTATCGGTAGAAGAGGATTCTAGGGTCTTGCGGACCTGACCCCAGGTATAGCCAGCCATAAAACCCTTTGAACAAAGGCCGAGGAAAATATTATCTGTTTCTATTCTATGCTTTTCAAATGAGAATAGGGATAGAACAGGAACCGGGGTCTCCCGTGGTCTAATGGCTAGCGCCTTGGATTCATAAGCGGGAGATGGTGGGTTCGATTCCCAACCTCCGGCAGGAATTTTATCATCCCACGGCTCGCTGGTGAAATTCCTCGCTACACCCTGGATGTCGGCGCTAATGACCTAGTGTAGATGTGCCGTAAAAAAAAAAAAAAAAAAAAAAAAAAAAAAAAAAAAAAAAAAAAAACTGGAACCGCGCTAAGATGACGCAGTTCCTGCGAGTCGGACTTTTTTTTTTTTGCTTGAAGAGTTCCACAACAAGTGTGATCTGCTCAAATAAAATTAAATAAAATAATCTGGTAATAATTTATGACATCAATAAATAAAATAAATTGTTCATGTTCAGAAAAATATATATAAAACGAAATAAATAAAAAATAATACTATAATTTTAATAATAATAAAAACCTGTCTAATAATAAGTAAGGACTAACCTAAAAATAAATAAATCGGTCTTCACAATTATTATGAGATCAGAAATTGGATACTGGAGATAGCTAAAATTGGAGAAACTGGGCATTGGCTGCTAAAATTGGAGAAACTGGGCATTGGCTGCTAAAATTGGAGAAACTGGGCATTGGCTGCTAAAATTGGAGAAACTGGGCATTGGCTGCTAAAATTGGAGAAACTGGGCATTGGCTGCTAAAATTGGAGAAACTGGGCATTGGCTGCTAAAATTGGAGAAACTGGGCATTGGCTGCTAAAATTGAGGGCCCATAAAGGTCGAATGAACTTATGTTAATTTTATATTAACAAATTCAGTTAGTATTACAACAAGTCAGAGTAGGGCAAACTGTGATTAATATCATGACTAATGATTGAATCAGTAATCGGGACGTGACTAACGATTGATGATTGATCAATCATATTTCTCCAAGACTGATGAGTGACGACTAACAGCTTTCTAGCCTATGATTGATGATTAATGATTAAACATGCTTTGACTAATGATTGATGATTAATTACTAACCTTACTCAGATTAATGATTAAGGACTAAAAAAGGCTTTGATTTATGATTGACGATTAACTGGTTCATGAAGGTATTCCAAAGCCCAAAGTATAGATAGTGTGTGTAAACAAGTTGGTATTAGCCTAATACTAAAAGTACAATTTTAGTCGTGTCAATCATTAGTACAGACTATAAATGATTGACGAGTAACGCTTGATTGATGACTAACTTCACATATGATTAATATGACCTTTGATTAATGATTAGCTCGAGTTGTGATTAACTCATTTTATCCTACGATTGATTATTCATAAGTAAAATTTAATCGATTTGTCAATCATTTAGTTGATTTGTGCCCTACTCTGCAACAAGTCATATAGCTACCTCTAATCGGAACTATTCTTCCTGTCCTCGAGGACTTTATGAAGAACATAAAACCAAGTAAAAAATTAGTCAAAAATTAAAATTTATTTTCGCACGGTTCCTCCCTCTCTCTCTATAGGTTTCCTCCCTCTCTCTCTAAAGGTTTCCTCCCTCTCTCTCTATAGGTTTCCTCCCTCTCTCTCTAAAGGTTTCCTCCCTCTCTCTCTATAGGTTTCCTCCCTCTCTCTCTAAAGGTTTCCTCCCTCTCTCTCTATAGGTTTCCTCCCTCTCTCTCTAAAGGTTTCCTCCCTCTCTCTCTATAGGTTTCCTCCCTCTCTCTCTATAGGTTTCCTCCCTCTCTCTCTATAGGTTTCCTCCCTCTCTCTCTATAGGTTTCCTCCCTCTCTCTCTAAAGGTTTCCTCCCTCTCTCTCTATAGGTTTCCTCCCTCTCTCTCTACAGGTTTCCTCCCTCTCTCTCTATAGGTTTCCTCCCTCTCTCTCTATAGGTTTCCTCCCTCTCTCTCTATAGGTTTCCTCCCTCTCTCTCTATAGGTTTCCTCCCTCTCTCTCTAAAGGTTTCCTCCCTCTCTCTCTATAGGTTTCCTCCCTCTCTCTCTATAGGTTTCCTCCCTCTCTCTCTATAGGTTTCCTCCCTCTCTCTCTATAGGTTTCCTCCCTCTCTCTCTATAGGTTTCCTCCCTCTCTCTCTATAGGTTTCCTCCCTCTCTCTCTCTAAAGGTTTCCTCCCTCTCTCTCTATAGGTTTCCTCCCTCTCTCTCTATAGGTTTCCTCCCTCTCTCTCTATAGGTTTCCTCCCTCTCGCTTTTGAGGTTGACCTCATGACTCAAGTGTCGACTAGAGAATTTCATGTTTCAGAGCCAATAGATCAAGAAAATTACCGTGGCATGAATTTCTGTATATATGAATATAAGGATTAGAATAAAATATTTTATTAACAGACAGCATAGGTTTTTGGGGAAGTAAGTAGCCATGTGAAGCTGGGGTTCCCCCGCCTCAGCTCTGTCATGAGAGTATTACTCTTAATCAATATAAAATCCAAACTCTTTCCTAATTATTTCTTCCAAATTATCTTAATCCTTTCCATAATAAATGCATATTTCTATAATTTCAATTAGTACAATACAAATAGAATCCAACCATGAAGTTATCTAAATCTCTCTTTTTGTTTAACGGTGACCATGGCCCAGGTGGTTGATTTCGCCAAACCAAGGGGGGAAAAAAATAAGTTTTGGGATCTTCGCTTATTTTCCTTAATTTTTTTTATTTTATTTTTTTTTGTGCATCTATTTCCAGGATCATTAGCAACCATATTTTCCTTAATATCTCGAAAACAGTTGAGAAATCGTGGTAAATACAATATAACTATTGAAAAACTTACTAATTTCTCTACAGAAAAGATTCTGAAGCAATTTTCGATGGGAGATGTCAGGCGGAGAAATAAGTGCTTAAATCGAATGTGTTGGTGTTCTTCTTTTGAACGGGTTTTTGTCACTGTTTACCTCACTTTTTTTTTTTTTTTTATTTAGTTTTAGTCAATTATTGCAACCTAGCCCTCACTATCTTCATATTCGTCCTCGATAACGACTCGATAAATTATCATAACAATGAGGGAAATGTAACAACATTTGCAGTATGATGTTTCTGCAAATTGCAATGTTTGCTAATCGTTGCTTACTGTAACCGTTGATTTTCAAGGCATTGGTAGCCTTTAGAAACTTGGCAAAGATCTTAATTGTGCCGATAATCAACTATGCCATGAGAACAATCACAGTTTCAAAACCATTAACGTTGAAATCTAACTCTTAGCAAATTAGGCATTGTGGACGGGAAATATTTTCATTTTTTTAAATAGTCGATTATCATTAGCAAATATAAGGAAATTGTTTACTAAATAATATAGCACAGACGTAAGAAAATATATGCATATTTTTAAAAACTTCAGTGTATTTCTACCCTCCGCATTTTATGTCCAATGGCTCATTTCAGGGATACCTTTCAGGGAGGTCTTGAAATGACCCCAGAGCTCAAACCCCACCTTTAACTGCTACTATTCCTTTGCAGTAGAGATATGAATGAAGCCGCGCTAAGATGACGCAGTTCCTCCGAGTCAGATTTTTTTCTTGTTAAAAGTGGACGTTTAAATGCTTGTTTATTCATAGCTTCTGAGAAACTGGTCAAAGTTTTTGGTTTTTCTAAAACTTGAAAATTATAGCTTCCACTTTTTTACAGCAAACCTTCCTAAATCTTCATTTGACTTGAAGGTCATACAAAAATAATTAGTAGAATCCTTAAGGATTCTAAAGGACAATAAGTGTGCAGCGAGGACACCGCCGACATCCAGGGTGCAGCGAGGAATTTTCCCAACGAGCCGTGGGAAGAGAAAATTCCTGTCGCCGGCGGGGATCGAACCCACCATCTCTATGAATCTAAGGCGCTAGCCACTGGACCACGGGAGACCCCAATAAGTGTAATTCTTTCTGCAGGATACGGATTGTTGTTATAATGTAACTTGAAGCATCTGCTTGGAACATGGTTGCTATTCCATCGTCATCCTTTCCCTCCTGTTTCTCTAGATATTGCATTCTACTGCAAGCTTATTATGCACATTATCTCGGTAGATTGTGGAGAATCTCGGCAGATAATTTCCCCCGTAGTTTGTTGGAAAAGGAAAATGTTCCCGATTTGTCGTCCCAATGAGCTGAGACCAATCCTTTAGACTCACTCTGATGTAGGTATGCTTCGGCTCCAAGATGTTCCAGACAGACTCTCCAAGCTCCGGATCAAACACGCTCTTACAGGACACTCTTCTTATTGGTTTCCTTTGATTATACTTAATATGTCATGTGCAGGGGCTTATAGTAGGGGGGGGGCTGCAGCCAAAGTTTTTTTTGGGTGTAATAGTGTTTCAGTTGCCTAACTTTTCCAAGTTCTAGATTTTTTGGGTGTAATAGTGTTTCAGTTGCCTAACTTTTCCAAGTTCTAGATTTTTTGGGTGTAATAGTGTTTCAGTTGCCTAACTTTTCCAAGTTCTAGATTTTTTATATATTTACATTAAATGCAGAGCTCGTGAAAGTAGAAATTGGCTCTTTTTCAAATCTTGGCGCTAGAAAGCGCTGATATCATACTCATAAAAAATTACTACAAATGTAAAATATTTTGGGAATTGAAAATTATTTTAAAATGGGGAGTAAGAAGTTGTACTCGAATGAAAACATAAATATATGAGGCGCCTAGAATCGAAACAAGACATATAACTCCTTTTACGATTTTGAGATAACAGTTGATTTTACAAGTTCAAAATGTCCTCTATATCCTAGTAAAGAAAAGGATTTTCAAAGCTCAATAGATCACTCTCTTATTTAATGCTGAAGTGGAAAGTTGGCTTCAAAATAAGCCATACATCAGTGAATTTTAAAACCAAATAAGTCACTTCAAAAATAAAAATTCCTTCAAAATAGAAGAAGAAGAAATTCTTTATTAAATTAAATAAAGTATGCTGCCCAAATGTTTTGGGGTGATATAAATACAGCGTACTTAGCAATCTTTCGAAAATTCATTTCTGTTGGCTATAAAGGTTTTTGTATTAATTTGAAAAATAAATTTTGATGATTAGTTAAAAAATTAATATTAAATTAATATACTATAGCAGGTAAACTTCTTAAAATCCTCAAAAACATTCTTCTGTGATACTTACAACTTTTTAGAAAATTATACACACGTATAAAATTAAACATAAGACTTGTTCTGTTTTTGGTGTTTTCTAGAGAAATTGGTTTCAATGATATGTCTTGTTTTGATTCCAGACGCTTCATATATCGATAAAAATATATATATTAGACAAATTTTCCTTGTAATAGCAAATTTTAGGTTTTAAAATACTGTGTCCATTACTTTACTTCACGTTAAGTCATACATGTTCTTGTAATTTCTACAATGTGTGCAGAAATTATAAGAACATGTATAATTTCTACACACATTGTAAAAATTATAAATGTTCTAGACATGTGTATAGATTGTTAGTATTCCATAACCCCGAAATGCTCTCAGCTCCCCGAAATTCTCCCACCCGCCTCCCGAAATCAATTTCTATATATATAAACAGCTCGACCCAACTTTCGTGATACTACTTTGGAGCTGGTGGTTCATACATTGGTGTTTAATTCATATCTTACAAAGTAAATAATGGATGGAAAGTTTAATTTTTTTTAAACCTATATAATACATCAAATATGGTAGTCATTTTTATATTCCTTTAAAATAAATAGTATTCATAATAAATTCTATTGTTTGTCAAAAAATAAAAGTTTAATAATATCATGCTTAAGCACAAGTTTATATTTGTAGAAAAGTCTTTTCTATATTTCTATTCTTTATTAAGTACTGTTACCCAGCGTGCTTTGCTACACCTAATTTTCTTTGTCTAGAAAAGCAAAAATAAATTAGAAACCAAATAAGTAATATTAAAATCTAATAACGCAGATTTGTAACTGTTCACAGTTTCGATCCTGTGACCTCTCAACTGTGATTCACAGACGAGTTTGACCTATCCTATGACACTTCACGGAACAAGATCTACCTGTGTGCCAAGTTTGGTCAAAATCGGTCAAACGGAGTGGATTTGTATAAGGAACAACCAGACGGACAAACAACTCATATACGATTTGGACCTATCCTATGACGCTCCTCGTATCAAGACCTGCTTTTGTGCCCAGGTAAATTTTATTATCTTTATCCTTTAAACGGATATTACACTGATTTTAACAAAAACTAACTTTTACACTGATTTTAACAAAAATCATCGACCATAAAGAAGAAATGAGATAGCAAAAATAAATCAATCACTTATTAAAAGTGAATATGAATAGTGTATGGTGGTTGAGACACCAACTAGTTTCAAGAGGGCCGAGAGATGTGGCCTTTAGCTGCAACGACGACTAGCCGGTCATCGCGGATGGTTTTGCGCAAGGTGCTCATCACCAACCTTAGGCACCATGTTGTTTGCAATATTCCCTCCTCTTATACAACACCTTATGAATATATGCTTCTCTGCAAGCACTTAAATCGGTACTATTTTAAAAGGAGCTTTGATATCTTGTTCTTCCAAGCGATTAACTTATACACTTCCCGCTTCATTATGATCTTATTATATAACCTGCGAGAAATGGGCCGTCGGGATTTTTTTTTTGGAACTGCCTAATGACAGCTGGGTTATAAATGGACTTCCCTGACCTGTTCTCGACTTACACGTGATCATTATGCTTATGACTTTCTCGTATTTCGGAACAAAATATCTCTGACCTAAATTTTATTCTTGTTTATCCGATACTTTATTAAATTAAATTTATTTATTCATTCAATGATATTACATTCTGTAAAACACTACATGATTTTATTAAATAATATTTTTTAAAAAAATAAACACTTTAACAAGCATAAAATGTCATGTAATACCTAACGGTTAAATTTAAGCAACGATTTTTAATTTATTTTTTTAATGGGCTTTATTGCGGCAAAAAACTACAGAATATGTTATAATAAGTGATATCATGTCAATTTTGCAATTTTATTTATTTATTTTTTTTGTATTTTTTCCTTTTAATTAGTTTAAAGATATATTTTAATTTTTTGGCTTTTTATTTTATTTTATTTTTTAGTTGAATTATTTTGTGCTTGCATGTATGTTGATAATTTATTCACTTGAAAAAGGCATTTATTGAGAAAAAGTGGTGGAATATAGGTTGATAGGGTCTCCCCGTAGTCTAGTGGCTAGTGCCTTAGATTCATATGCGGGAGATGGTGGGTTCGATCCCCACCGGCGACAGGAATTTTCACATCTCACGGCTAGTTGGGAAAATTCCTCGCTGCACCCTGGATGCCGGAGCTAATGGCCTAGATGTCGATGCGCCGTAAAAAAAGAAAAAACAAATATAGGTTTTCATTTAATAAGCCATGCAATTCTTAGATTTTGAATTTCTTTTGGATCCTGCAGGCCGTTCTTTGTCATTGCCATCTAAGAGACCGTTCGTAAATCGTTGAACCTAAAACAGACGTTTGGGATATGACGGAGCAGCAACACAATATGTTTTTAAAAGTTTCTGATGAGCTTCGACAGCAGATTTCTTTAAATCAAACGAACAAAATTAATGCATGTCGAAAATCAATAAATGTTGAAAGATGATAAGTAACGCTCGTTATGCTATTGAAGTAAGCCTTGACAGATTTGCTCGCTTCTGGCTCTGCCAAATAATAACAAACCCAGATCAACATCTTGATGATCAAGGTTTTTATAGCTTCATGAACTACATTTTTTATAAGAAAATGAGTTTTATTATTTGCCAATTTAATTAATTATTATTCATTAAATGACCCTTAGCTCAAATATATATAACTGGCGAATAAGGCGGAAGGGCAATAAAATATAATCTAAGGGGTTAGGTCCGCCAGTAAATATACTGTTGTCATACCTGTCGGTGGAGACCGTCGTCACTGGCATCTGTGCGAGTACTGTGGGCGAGCGCTTTCGACGTAAATACGTCATTATCAAGCCACTGTTAAGTTAGTACTGAACTGTGTTTGTAGTGTCAGAGTATTTATACAGGGTGGAGTGAGTTGTTTACTTCTGTGAAGGGTCGTCCAGTTAGGTTGTTTGTCTGTACTCTGTGCAGGTGTTCGTTCAGGTAAAGTATTTGTTGGCTCCGTGGGTCATTGCCGTCTAAGGGTAAAAATACCTGGAAAACCCTTAGACGGCAATGACCCACGGAGCCAACAAATACTTTACCTGAACGAACACCTGCACAGAGTACAGACAAACAACAGTGGCTTGATAATGACGTATTTACGTCGAAAGCGCTCGCCCACAGTACTCGCACAGATGCCAGTGACGACGGTCTCCACCGACAGGTATGACATCAATAAAATATCGTCACACACTTTTACACTTTTATTTTTCTTCCCTACATGTTTCGCACCCTTTTTTGGTGCCTCTTCAGGGGAACACACTTAAACATTAAATTCAGCCTCAACCTGAGGAATGGAACCTTCCAAAAAAAAAAAAATAATAAAAATAAAAAAATAAATAAAAAAAAGAGACGAGGCCCTGCTAGTGGAAGGTTCCATTCCTCAGGTTGAGGCTGAATTTAATGTTTAAGTGTGTTCCCCTGAAGAGGCACCAAAAAAGGGTGCGAAACATGTAGGGAAGATAAATTAATTATTGTTTCGACTTAAAATTCAAGCCTTCATCAGGGCAAGGAGAATACGGAGAACTAAGCCTCACGGGTATGTAATCATGTCTCATCCGTGAGGCTTACTTCTCCTTCTTCTCATCGCCATGATGAAGGCTTGAATTTCAATATGAAACGTCGGCAAATAACAAAACTCATTTCCTTATAAAAAAAATGTAGTTTTATTAAGATACCACGACCGAACCGTGCGAAATTCTACCTTCGCATCACCAACGGTCAACGATCTCCTCTCAATGATATCAAGGTTCTTTTTTCGACAGCATTACTGCATCGGTGTCCATGATGTCAACATGCGCATGAGTACCTAATGGGCTGAATTTTGACGTGTGTGTAACAGGAACATGCAACCCAAACGTATTCCTTGTACAATCTCGTGCTAAATCTTGTTGAACGATCTTGACAAATGTATAAGAACATGCAGCAGACACCACAAATGTTAGAGGAATATTGTGGCTAGATTCGTAATTTGAGAAACCCCAGTCTCAGCTTTCACGTTCTCAACAAGTATGTCAATTAACAGTGATGAGTGTTGAAAACAAATGGTGACTCGAAATACCTCTTGAGCGACTCCTGTTGCGGATTTCACGATCTCTGCAGGTTTGTCGGCTTTTGCAGAAGAAAGTTGCAATGACAGCAGGAGAAATTTGGTTCCTAGATTAGCTACTTGAGAGAAATTGTATAGCTTCGAAGTTATAAATGTAAGAAAACAAATAATAAGCCTCGAATTACTTCTTGAGCGAGTCTTGTTGCACATTTCATGACCCTGAAAAGTTCTCCGACACACGTAGGATCTCTTACTATCCAATTGCAAGGATATAAAGAGAAATATTCTGCCTAGATTAACTACTTGAGGGGAAGAGACTGATGGTTTTAAGACCTCAACACAAGTGCATACGTTCATCTAAGAATGAGCTTCCGAAAGAATATTGTAAGAAAACAACTGGTAACTAGAATTGCTCCTTGAAATAACCCAGTTTCAGTTCCCAGTTTGTTGACAATTGCTTTGGCATCAGTAGAAGTTGCTAATTGCATCTATATTAATTACAAAAGCTGCCTACAAGAACTCCTTGAGGGACACATGCCCTACCTCCTACGCCTTAAAAATTGGAACAGAACCCTTTGGAAAGAGTAATGCCTAAATGTTATAGGAATAGGTTCTTTAGTTTGATTCTGGACGCGACCATAAGGAAAGGACCCCCAGAAGAGACCCCCTTAGACATTTCCCCCGACGTGAGCAGGTGCATCCTCATCTCCAGGGGTGAGTTGCAGTGAAAGTGAGAGGAAGAGAACAAGGAATGCAACCTATGTAAACAGCTTTCACCGTCTCTTCTTGGTGTGGCCTTGAACTCGGCTCTGTTGCCGGATCTCGCCGCTAGGCTGCGTTCATTCTCCCGCCTAGCTACGGAAGGAATAGACTCAATAGGAACTCGTGTCAGATAGTGATATCAAGTCACGTGGGGATCATTGAACTTCTTATCCGATAAGTAAACATCTCGAATCGTCAGGTGTCTTTAGGAATTCAGGACCCATAATGACAGAATGTGATCTCAACTATTTAAATTTTGATTCTACAATTTCGTAGTGCTGAAGAAAATAAACCTAACAAAACACATGTATATCATTGACGCTGATACAGAACACTTCTGTGAAAAGGCAAGTGAGATAATTTATATCTAACTTCATAGAAACTGAGTCCCATCGGCAACTTAGATAATTAATGTCTCCCAAAAGTATGAATCATGGACGCATATAGAAAATAATTTCGGGAGGGGCTGGGAAAAGTTCGGGGGGGGGGGCTGAGACCATTTCCGGGGTATGGAATACTAAACATTTAGAGCTTGGAATAGTTTTAGGCAACTAAATCGCTATTACACGTAAAATAAAATATTTTTTATGAACTAAATGATCTTATTTAATTTATTTTTAAGGGTTTTACGACAAGTTTTTACCCTCAAATCAACATTTCGGGGGGGGGGGGGGCTGCAGCCCCCTCAGCCCCCCTTATATACGCCCATGGTGTGAATAAAATAAATTAAATCGCTAAATATTATTTTTATTATTAAATCCTCAAGCTTTGGCCAAATCTTACACATAGACCACCCCGCAGGAGCTGTGTAATTAACCACATTTCTCAGAAATTGAATAGTCTAAACTGCATTTCTGAAGAATTTGTACACTATTATTTTTAATTCATTGGTCTTTCAATTTCTAATGATCTGCTTTGTTTTGTATTTTTACAGTACTTGTTCCTCATTGTTCAGGGATCAAGTGTACATTGAGTTTCGTTGCAGGAAAGTAAAAGAAGAACCGCCGGGACGACAAAATTAATATTCTTACTCCAGAGTAAACCATTCCTAATAAATCTGTTTAATTTTTTTTTTACAACATATCTTCCTAATTAGGTACCCACAACGTCCGCCGAGCTGCTTTGCAATATATCAGAAAGTCCGACCGTTAGGGTGCGTTTACACCTGATAGTTATTTCAGGAAATTTATGTCAGACAGAAATTGTGACTAGTGTAAACCATGAGCAATTTATGTCTGAGATATATATTTCTATCCCGAGCAATAAGTGTCAAGCAGAATGGACTAGACAGGACATATATGTCTGAGTGTAAACAGGCCGGACATTTATTGCAAAGCGAGAACTGTTCTATACATATCCATGATATAAATGTCTAGCTATTTCTGTCCGTATGTAAACTTGCAAGAGAATATCTATCCGACACTTATATCGCGACATATATCGAGACATATATTTCCTGCCAGAAATATCAAGTGTAAACGCACCCTTAGGGGCATAGAAGTGCTGTGTAGCCAAAGTACTCCCTCCCACTACGTCAGATAAAACGTTTTTCTGCTAAATGAGCTCGCCCAATTGTTTGTTAGGCGAATTCACCAAGTTTAGTGGCTACAAAACAAAACATGTGGCCGCTTTCTTTTAACCGTTACTAAGAGCGTTATCGATAACAAACTAAGACACGAAAAATTAAGAATAATAATTGAACTTCCTGTCAGAAACAAATTTAAATAGAAGAAGTGGTACTCACTAGATTTAAAATATTATTTTATTTATTTACTTCAAGAGCTTCGTAACGAAGTGTTTAGCTCTTATTTAAACAAAACCAAATTAAATGAGTATCAGGGAAACAACTGGGAATATGAAAAACCAAGAAAGATTTTAATAAAAGATTAAAGAATACAAAAGGAAATTTACACTTGTCCGCATGTAATATTCACAGCTATGTCTTTGTCACCTTAGTACCTGTAGTGAACATTAAAAAAGAATATTGCAACAAAAAAGAACATTTGAAAAAAAAATTGTTTTTTTCCGGAAAAGCCATCAACTTTTTCTTAACTTTCACAGTTTCTTGTTTTCGTGACGCAGTTTTTCTAGAAGATCTCTGAAGGCTTCCTTTCCCAAATTTGCTGCTTTTTCCTTCCTTAGGGGATTCTCCACTCTGATCAGGCTCGAGTGTCCCGGCCTCGAGTACCACACTTTTTGTTGTCAGCTTGGTTTCCTCTAGGCGAGGAGGAGCTTTATCTTGTTCAAGGTGAAGTCAGGTTAAATTTGGACAAACACCATACCATAAAACGCCAACAATGTCGAAATTTTGACAATTTCTCTCACAAAATTTAACATTGTAGTTTTTTCAATCTTATTTACAATTTATCATAGGTAGTCGGAAGGTGCATGAAAAAAATTACAAATTAGCATATTATTCTATTTTATTAAAAATGGCTCTATATGTTTCGCGCCATCTGATGCCTCTTCAGATGCCTAAAATCTATGTACAGCCTAATCCAACGTATGCGAACCTTCCTCTACAATTGGCACGTTTAGTTATGACGTGGCCATTACAGCGAAATATTTGCTTACTTTCCATTTGGGTTCTGGAGAGGCATCCGAGGATGTGAAACATGTACAGCCATTTTGCATTTAGGTTTTGTGTAAAACTAAACATTAATTGCTCTAAGACTCGTGAAGTGTCAGCTGTTGGAGAAGTCATCATCTTTGTTTTATGTAGCCGCTTTCAAATGTTTAATCCTTACAATTGTCTACACATTTAACGCCACAAATGCAATATCTCATGGTACTCAGAAATATCTTTGGGACTTCAGCGCTAGATATAGTTGGCTTCGTGTCTTGTCCATTTTAAACATCCGGTCTTTACAAAAGCTAAAGCATGGACACGGTCCATATAAAGATACATTAGCCCAGCCTTAAAATCATATCCATAATTTTGAACCCTCAACTAGATGAGAATTCAACTTTAAAAAATTCAAATATAGAAAGAAATCGTTTTCTGTAATTTCGAGTTAGAACACAATGTAGAAGAATTACAAAAATCAATTCCATCCATACTGTAATGGAGCCCCTATAATAATATTCTGTGTGACTACAATTAAGATACAGAGGAATGCGGTTAAATGCCCAAAAGAGTAAAGAAACACTAAGTGTCTTAACAATGACTTAAAACACCTCCGAATATTTAGATACAAGACAATGGTACAATGGTGAGGTGTGACCAGAAAATTGAATGAGGCCAGACCATTCCTTGAATAATCGTGCAACATCTGAAGAAAACCGTCACGATATAGTAATACAAAGTATTAAAATACGAAGAAATCGCCCAAAATATTAAGGGCACGTGGGAAGAATTATGAAAGATCATGAAGAGATATCTCTTTTGATTATGAAACCTCAACTCTTATAGGTAGAGCCGAAGAACAGAAACTCAGCACATGTGGGCAGTCACCAGCCCACGATTCTGCCGACATACCAATCAACATGTGTGGAAGCCGTAATTGTCCTTTTGGCGAGTTTCCTCGTCCCTCCTACATCGCACCTATATTCGACCAGTATTTCTCCCGATCCGATCCAATCCGATTTCGTTTGACCGACAACGGCCGACGTGTGTGCCTACATTGATCCATACCCGATCAGATCCGATTTAGTCACTGACCGTCAGTAACGACCTCGTAGGGAAGTGAATAATTTAAGAAATACCACCTAATCAGCATAGAAACCTTCGATTAGGTAGAATGTTGGAGGTATGAAGGAGGAGTTGAGAGGCCTATCAAATTTCTGTAAGTATACAGTCCCGAAAAAATAAATCTTAATTAATTTTTAACTGTTACACTTTGATAAGAGAAGCATTAGTATTCATATTTTAAAATTATTTATAAGAAAGGCCAGAAGGCTTTAAGCATTGGGAAGTTATAAACATTGGATGGTTATAAACATAATTCCACGTAATTTAATAAACAAGGAAAAGAAAAAACAAAAAGGTGAATTGACAAAGTTGTTCTAAATTTTATTAGCTTTCTTTTAAACAAAAAAAATGCATTTAAATCGGTTAAGATGTAGAGACTGTAGACCTTTTTGAAACACAATATGTCGTTTGGCGCCATTTTGCGTCGTCGGTCCGAAAGCGGTCGAGAAACAAACAAATTTGAAAGGCCCAAGAATTAATTGCGGTTCGGGTCGGGACCATTGTAGGCACCTATATTGAGATGCATATGTTTGTTTTTCGTCCGACAGTCGGTGGTTATTGGATCGGAACAGATCGGGGCCAAATTAGGTGCCCCCTTAGGGAGAAAAACCACTTATTACGTCGAACGCACGTCGCAATCCAGAAATTTTTGCTAGAAAATATTTTATTATTATTATTTATAATTAGAAATTTGAAATATCGAGACCTTTAACCAGCACAATGTATCCACCGTTTTTTTGGGCAAACTTCGCGAGATAATAGCGCTTGCGTTTTAGTTTTTGCGTTAATATCCTTGCAGGTCCACTTTTTATTGATTTTCTAAAGAAGGGAAACGAATGAAACATTTTTTAAGGTGAAATCTTTAACCGTTTTCAAGTAAAGTGCATAAAACTAATTGTTCATGCTAATTTTCGGTGTGGGTACTCAGAAAGGATATACATTTTAGTTACGTTTCGAGTTATACAATTTTCGTATTTGTTCTTAAATATCTCAAAAATGGTTGGGAAATCGTGGTAAATCGAAAGTAACAATTCGAAAGCTTAGTGGTTAATTTTTGTATATAACGGTGTATAAACAGTTGGGCATTTAACGGCGGGTAATCTACATGTTGCCACCCATTTATAATACCAACAGTACGTGGGCGGTCACCCATTCAGGTACTGGCCACGCCCGACGTTCCTTAACTTTGGTGATCTACGGGAACCGGTGCATCCTATGTGGCTATGGGCGTTGGCTCGAAAGCTTAGTATTAGTAATATAGTGGCCATATAGAATAGTATATTTTAGCATAGAAGGCAAAATAAATACACACACAGCCCAAAAAACTAAACCTACTCCCGAACTTATAGACGTCTCAAAATCTAATAAATTTATAAAACGGAACCTAACCTTTTTTAACCGATATACTAGAAGGCGCAAATGACCTAGTAGTTAAGCGCTAAAACCAATATCCTCTCCTATCCTATCTTATCCATTCGAAAACTATCATCAAATCCCGGGGAAATTTGTTCCCAAGAAATTTTTGATGGGACTATCACCCAAGACTATAGTGACCGGAGGACGATATTCTTTATTATTTCTATGATACAAATAGAATAAAACCGCCCTGATTGCGATATATTGCAGCCATATTGCTAACCCTTGCTGTAGGAGTGGCTCCAATGACTAACCATATTGGTGGAAAGACTAGAAAGTGAGGAGAACGTCCTTGTCAGATCCTTGCACTTTCGATCTAGGTTCTTACCTCACCACTACAGCTCTGGTCTAGTGGCGGAGGTCTGGAGCAGTTCTACTTAAGATGCACCTCACTGCAATTATGCATTTAATGGTGCATCTTGCTCAATTAATCACTAAACGATAAACCATTTCGATCTAGGTTCTTACCTCACCACTACAGCTCTGGTCAAGTGGCGGAGGTCTGGAGCAGTTCTACTTGAGATGCATCTCACTGCAATTATGCATTTAATGGTGCATCTTGCTCTATTAATCACTAAACGATAAACCATTTCGATCTAGGTTCTTACCTCACCACTACAGCTCTGGTCTAGTAATGGATGTCTGGAGCAGTTCTACTTTAACTGCATCTCACTGCAATTATGCATTTAATGGTGCATCTTGCTCAATTAATCACTATACCATAAACCATTTCGATCTAGGTTCTTACCTCACCACTACAGCTCTGGTCAAGTGGCGGAGGTCTGGAGCAGTTCTACTTGAGATGCATCTCACTGCAATTATGCATTTAATGGTGCATCTTGCTCTATTAATCACTAAACGATAAACCATTTCGATCTAGGTTCTTACCTCACCACTACAGCTCTGGTCTAGTAATGGATGTCTGGAGCAGTTCTACTTTAACTGCATCTCCCTGCAATTATGCATTTAATGGTGCATCTTGCTCAATTAATCACTATACCATAAACCATTTCGATCTAGGTTCTTACCTCACCACTACAGCTCTGGTCAAGTGGCGGAGGTCTGGAGCAGTTCTAGTTTAGCTGCGTCTCATTGTAATTATGCACTCAATAATAAAAAGTGTCGAATGCACTTTTCGAGTTGAGATGCCATCAAGTGCAAAACTAATCAACCAATGACACAGTCAAAGTATACCCAGTAAGAGTAGATTTTCGGAAGCTTTTTTCCGCCAACTTTAGCTCCAGCAGAAGCTATGCCTTACTTTTGTAGAAGATCTGTAGAAGAAAAGCCATCCATAGAAAGCCCCATCGTTAAATAACCACCCACCCATAAAAGCAATACATCCAAAGAATATTTTATAGCAGATAAGAACAATGGACTACTGGATTATTGGTCAAGAAGACGCAATTACACTTGTCTGCAAAAACAACTTTTTATCAGCTGATGAAATCATTTACCTGTTGTTTGGTGTGCCGAATTTGAAAATGACCGCCATCTTTGTCCATCAAATACAGCTTTCCAATATAGGATTCCGTATCATCCTTGGGAATAATAATAATATATTGACAACTAGGCAGCAACTAGGCAGCAACTAAAAATCAGTTTTGCTATAAAACTAGACTTGATGCAATTTTTTAAATATTTTTATTCGATTCTAGCATGCAGAGGGGACGAGGTTAGCTCAGTGGTAGAGCACTCAACTTATGAACTGGAGGACCAGGTTCAAAACCCGAGCGCGCACTAAAGATTTTTTCTTCCGTTCGAGGGTTGGATTTGGGGTCCCAGATCGTCCCTAGGCTCACTCAGCCTTTAATTAATTTAATTAATAATGGGTACCTTGGGTGCTAATGACTCTAGCAGTCGAAGCAGCCAAGGGGAAAATCAGGCGGCCGGAGCATAGTGTTGACCACACTATATCCCTAGTGTGCCTTATGGTCAAGAATCAGATACCTCTACAGTATCTGCCCCTCTGGGCCCTTGTGGCCTGTTACGGGACTGATTTATTTTTTTTTTTTCTAGCATACAGAAATCCTGTAAAAACAGTCAAAAATGTCATACAGTTCTTTTTTTTGTCGCAGCCCTATGTTATTGACGATTTTAGACAACTATAGTTTGTTTCCTTAAAGCCAATTGACATTCAAGAGCATTTGCTAATGGATACCACCATTTTTAAACCACCATGATACATTATATGGCTTCCCTCAAAGAGGTCAATGACCTTATCCAATCCGCGACGCTAAGGTTCCTCAATGGTTTAATTACCTAACAAAGAAATAATAACTACACCATTATTATATGTTACTATTTTATTAATAACGAAGGATTATTACTTATAAATGTTTTTAATTAAAGTTGTTCACATTGTGAGTGTCCCCCCCAGATCTAGACGGTCCTAACCCATGACACCATCATGTCCTGCTGATATCCCTATCGCTACTAGAGGGAAGGAGTGTAATTTCGACGAATTGTTTCCTGTGTTTGATAGCTTATCGTTTCCCGCCTTTTCCCGACCTATTCGCTCCCACTACTTCCAGTGACGTCCGAACAGATCTGATAAAGCTACATCTTGACAGGGAGTAATGTTGTCCACAGAAAAGGGTGAAGTAGGAATGGTAAGGTCCATGAAGGGGGGTACAAAGGAGTGGGATGACATATGTTATCGTTAAACAGAAGTCATTATTTGATAAGATATGTAATTGAATCCTGTCGAAAATTCATCAATTAACTCTGTCGAACTTTCTTTGAGCCAATTTTATTCTTGCGAATTCTCAACAAATGTAGCTATTGGGATTTTAATTATAAGCAAATTTCCAATAACTTTCATATATAAATGACCTGACAGTCAGCCACAACAGTGGCTAGATAATGTCACACTTATGTAGTGAGTGCTCGCCAATGGTATTTCAACTGATGCCAGTTACAACGGTATCCGCCAAAATGCATGGAACCATAACGGGGGGGGGGAGTGCTGAAAGGGCTGCAGCCCCTTGAAGATTTCCATCCATTATAGTGGCATGTTTTCCATTTCTAGCTACAACGTCTCCATTAATTATTATTCCTGCCACATTACATCAGCTAAAACTTTCCACAAATGGATTATGGATTAAGAAATCGCTTAGGCAAGAGAGCTCTTATGAGAAGATTTTTTTTTTTTTTTTAATATGATGCGCCAGCTGTATGAGGAAGAAGAGCAGACAGGAAAACAGCATAGCATTAGGAGAAGATACGGACACGCTCCGATGCACATCAATGCTCTTCACAAATTATGTGTTACTCTTCCGAAAAAAAGAAGCACTTTCTGAGGAGTGTTCTTTCGAGATGAAACGATTGTTGAGAGATATACAGGCATATATGAATAAGAATCAATATATGTTTAGTGCTTAATTGAGTGGAAAAAAAACTTACAGCAAGGAGTTGGCACTCAAAATAAAATTTCAGTTTACATTTAACAACAACAAATAATTTACAGGATGTATCGTAAGTTAATGACAATCCTTCAGGGTAGTTCAACACCACCAACCACACATTTCCATCTGAGACTGTTCCAGACATAAGCCGTTCTAAAGGTTCTTTAGGAAAACCCGTGGATTTTGTAGTACAACTCCAATTTTCTCTTCTTGTACATTTTTTTCAACGTTTTATTGCATTTTTATAATCAGCATTAAATTTGCTTTAAGGCTAATGCACATCCAATGTTCAGAGGTATCTTATTCAAACCTCAATATCAATTTAAAAAGTAGAAATTAATAAAAGCTTCTGGTTAATGAGAACTCCTCGAAAATCACAACACTTCCAAAAATATTCCTACAGGCTGTGAACATTGGCTGTGCATTAGCTTTAAATATAATTTAATGTGAGCGGAGTAAGATAGAAACTGTGTGTTGAACTAAATTTTTTGTCTAGTTTCACCCCTGGAGTATTGTCATTAACTTTCGATACTCCCTGTATAATGTTAGCTATTAAATTAACAAATACATTTTTTATGCTAAAACAAAAAATATGTAAAATATCAAATAACTTATTATGAAAAACAAAAAAGAAAATAGGAAACACTAGAAAAAAAAAATGGAACACTGTAAAGGTTGGCATTGATTTCAGCCTACAAGGCAGGTGACTGAAGGCATTTAGTTGTTCCTGTGTGCTAGGAGGTATGACATCAACAAGTTGGGTAGATGGTAATTCTTGATCTTTGGTTGCAGGGTTTCTGTCAAACATATTCAGACTGCGGACAAAGGAACAACTTGCCACTTCCTTAAGCAGGCTACAAATCTGTCAGTTCGAGCAGAACAGTCCACATGAAGGCCGGTCGCCTGGTGACTGACCAGACTACAAATGTTCAGACGAATCTGAAATATCATTCAGGCTCAATCATCATGACCTCTACTTCCGACGACGACGACTTCATCAGCACCTGATCCCGTCCTCATTGAACCCTTGTCTTTTTTTGCTTCCTTCCGAAAACTACTCCTGAAATTAGTAATTATTTTGTAAACAGTGGACTTCGTACATGAAGGATCAATTTCCTTCCATTTTTCTCTACTTTTAGCTATAGACAAGGCTCACTGTGATAAATTCTCTTTCGTGCAAAATGGCTTTAACAAACTCAGTACTGGCTGAACTGTTTGACCAGACGACCCAACAGGCGGCCGTGCCGTAAACACCTTTCAGACTTGCACTTGAGGTCGTCAGGCCGGCAGGAATATATACACGTTCAAGCAGGCAGGCCTGTCAGTTAGGCCAGAACAGTCCGCCTGAAAGCCGGTCGCCTGAGCGTGTATTTATTCCGGCCGGTCTGTCAGTTAAGACTGTTCAGGTGACCGGTGGACTGTTGACGTTTAACTAGAAGGCCTAACTCTATCGTGTGTAGGCACCTAAAGGCGTCCGGCTTTCCGGCGGACTGTTCAGGTCAAACTGACAGGTCCGGCCGACCGTATTGTAGCTTGATTCTGAAAGAATGTAGCCTATAAGCCTTTATTTTATTTTTTTTTTATTTATTTTTTTTTTTTATTCATGAGCTCTCGCAACAAAGGCGACTCACCCAATATAACTATAACATACATACAATGACAATATAGAAATTATAACATCTAATACAACATCATATCGTCGATACAAAAGCAAACTAACGAATATGAAAATCACCACTTTTCAGAGTGGAAAAGAATTCATTCATAACTTTTTTTTGGACAGTCAAATATTCGGCAGATTTGACCTTTTGATAGTGGAATACTTTCCCTTTAATAGAGTGAAATCAGATTCAAGAATTTGCCGCACATAAGTCGAGCAGAAATTAGTGAAGATTGATAATGAAAGATGCATTTTTTCATATTCGTTAGTTTGCTTTTGTATCGACGATATACTTATTATATCAGTCCATACACTTATTATCATATACTTCACACAGTTTAGATTATTAGCTCAATATAAAATAAAATAATTAATTAACTCAATACAAATTAACTTCATATTAACAACATATTACAAATATAACTTAAGGATGAGACGGGAAGCAATACTAATCAAGGATTCTGTTACTTAGAAAAAAAAAATTACGTCAGTATGCGGTTATATTCTGGATATTATTTTAATTTGTTTAAGATGGTGGAGTATTGTGTTAATATATGTACTACCTTCAGTTAGTAAGTATTCTGGTTTTATTGCATATAATACTTGTTTTGTTACAATCTGGCTGCAAAACTCATATCTATATATATAAAAATCACGTGTCTGTTTGTTTGTTCCTTATACAAATCTACACCGTTTGACCGATTTTGACCAAACTTGGAATAATGGTAGGTCTTGATACGAGAAATCTCCTAGGCTAGGTCAAAAAAATCTACCAGCTGTCTGTCTGTATGTTTGTCCCTTATACAAATCCACACCGATCGTCCAATTTTGACTAAACTCGGTACACATGTAGATCTTAATCTGGGGAGTTTCGTAGGCTAAGTCAAAAACGTCTACCAGCTGTCTGTCTGTATGTTTGTCCCTTATACAAATCCACACCGTTCGTCCGATTTCGACTAAACTCGGTACACATGTAGATCTTAATCTGGAGAGTGCCGTAGACTAGGTCAAAAACGTCTTATAGCTGTCTGTCTGTATGTTTGTCCCTTATACAAATCCACACCGTTCGTCCGATTTTGACTAAACTCGTTACACATGTAGATCTTAATCTGGGGAGTGTCGTAGGCTAAGTCAAAAACGTCTACCAGCTGTCTGTCTGTATGTTTGTCCCTTATACAAATCCACACCGTTCGTCCGATTTTGACTAAACTCGGTACACATGTAGATCTTAATTTGGGGAGTGTCGTAGGCTAAGTCAAAAACGTCTACCAGCTGTCTGTCTGCATGTTTGTCCCTTATGCAAATCCACACTATAGACCAATTTTTACGAAACTTGGTATACATGTATGTCATGATACGGGGGGTGTTATAGGTTAGGTCAAAGTCATCTAGGACTCACAGTTGGGAGGTCACGGGTTCATCACAGTTACAGATTCGTGTTATTAGATTTTAATAATACTTATTTGGTTTCTAATTTATTTAGGCTTTTCTATATGCAGAAAGTAGGTGTAGCATGGCACGCCGGGTAACGGCTAGTTAAATTATAAAACTAATAATCTTGCTCAATATTTTGTGTAGTTATTCTACACTCGTACTTCGGGTTGGAGTTTTTTTTGTACGAAATATTGGTATGAATGAGTACATTACTCGTCCCCCTAAATAGAGAATCATGTATAAATGTAGGATTACGCCGTCCAGCGCAGCTATTGTGTGGTGTTTCGTAAGATCGGTCCTCCGTCCTCTAGTGAAAGTCCAGTCGGCTGGATCAGGTTTGTTACGAAACAGCCTTGCACTGACCCCGTTTATCCGGGGATCGGCTTTCGATCCGACGGAATAGGAAGCAGGAGGAAGAAACTCCCGCTAATTGATGTCGCATGGGGAAAATTACTGATGAGGTAAAAAAATAAATAAAGTGGACTCGTTTTTCTATGAAAACACACAGGGCGCAATTAGAGCGACGTTCCAGGACTCGAATTAAGTCGTTTAGAGGGCATTACCAATGACGGCAGAACTATATTACCAAATAAAGACCATTCGTTCAAAAAACAACCCTCAAAACATAAAACAATTCTTTGAGATGTCATCAAATATATCCCACGCGTATTTATTTTCGTTGAATGTAAATAGCATTTTGATAGCAGTTAATAAACCCTGCAATTACATTTTTATTTATTTCTTTTTTTATGTTAATTTACCTTTTTCTTTTCTTCGAAATAATTGTGGGAACGATTAAGTGACCAACAGAATTGTCTGCACATTATGACAGTCATTATTTTTTATTGATATCGATTGTTTAGTAAATCTCACTGAACTGCTATTGTTACTTTATTGATATCGATTGTTACTTTATTGATATCGATTGTTTAGTAAATCTCACTGTACTGCTATTGTTACTTTATTGATATCGATTGTTACTTTATTGATATCGATTGTTTAGTAAATCTCACTGTACTGCTATTGTTACTTTATTGATATCGATTGTTACTTTATTGATATCGATTGTTTAGTAAATCTCACTGTACTGCTATTGTTACTTTATTGATATCGATTGTTACTTTATTGATATCGATTGTTTAGTAAATCTCACTGTACTGCTATTGTTACTTTATTGATATCGATTGTTTAGTAAATCTCACTGTACTGCTATTGTTACTTTATTGATATCGATTGTTTAGTAAATCTCACTGTACTGCTATTGTTACTTTATTGATATCGATTGTTACTTTATTGATATCGATTGTTTAGTAAATCTCACTGTACTGCTATTGTTACTTTATTGATATCGATTGTTTAGTAAATCTCACTGCACTGCTATTGTTACTTTATTGATATCGATTGTTACTTCATTGATATCGATTGTTTAGTAAATCTCACTGTACTGCTATTGTTGCTTTATTGATATCGATTGTTTAGTAAATCTCACTGAACTGCTATTGTTACTTTATTGATATAGATTGTTACTTTATTGATATCGATTGTTTAGTAAATCTCACTGTACTGCTATTGTTACTTTATTGATATCGATTGTTATTTTATTGATATCGATTGTTACTTTATTGATATCGATTGTTTAGTAAATCTCACTGTACTGCTATTGTTACTTTATTGATATCGATTGTTACTTTATTGATATCGATTGTTTAGTAAATCTCACTGTACTGCTATTGTTACTTTATTGATATCGATTGTTACTTTATTGATATCGATTGTTTAGTAAATCTCACTGTACTGCTATTGTTACTTTATTGATATCGATTGTTTAGTAAATCTCACTGTACTGCTATTGTTACTTTATTGATATCGATTGTTTAGTAAATCTCACTGTACTGCTATTGTTACTTTATTGATATCGATTGTTACTTTATTGATATCGATTGTTTAGTAAATCTCACTGTACTGCTATTGTTACTTTATTGATATCGATTGTTTAGTAAATCTCACTGTACTGCTATTGTTACTTTATTGATATCGATTGTTTAGTAAATCTCACTGCACTGCTATTGTTACTTTATTGATATCGATTGTTTAGTAAATCTCACTGTACTGCTATTGTTACTTTATTGATATCGATTGTTACTTTATTGATATCGATTGTTTAGTAAATCTCACTGTACTGCTATTGTTACTTTATTGATATCGATTGTTACTTTATTGATATCGATTGTTTAGTAAATCTCACTGTACTGCTATTGTTACTTTATTGATATCGATTGTTACTTCATTGATATCGATTGTTTAGTAAATCTCACTGTACTGCTATTGTTACTTTATTGATATCGATTGTTACTTTATTGATATCGATTGTTTAGTAAATCTCACTGTACTGCTATTGTTACTTTATTGCTCCATTTTACTATAAATACAATTTTGTTTTATATTGTTGCAGTTTTTGCCTTAGATGAGATAATCTGTTAGTAAACTTTAAAAAAAAAAAGGTATATAGGCACCAATATATAGTCTTTAGGCACTAAAACATAGGTAAACAGGTACGAATATAAAGTCTATAAGCACCTGCACATAGGTATACATGAACCAATATACAGTCCCTGCACACCTGCAATAGTATTTTCCCACATTTATTTATAATTTAGACTAGCGACTTTTTAAAATTCACATATTTATTGAGGAGGTGTAAGGAGTTTAACAAATACAGGCTAAGAATATTTTCAAGTGAACTTATGTTCCAAAAGTTGTAAAATTATTTACAAGAAATTTTGAGATGCAGGGCAACTATACTTCCCAATAATTGACACTTTGTTCAAGAATCTGTTTGTGGTAAAATTCTCAATTTAAGAACGCACTAATAAATAAGCGTTAAAATTAAGAAATAATGTAAATCCATACTTCTCAGCTTCATGAAGGCAGGATTACATTGGGCAATAACAAAGCTCTGATCCTTTCCCAATAAAACCATAAACGAACTAAACTTTCTTCTAATAGTTGGAGATTAGCAGCGGCTCCGTCCAAATAAGGATTTATAATTAAGCAGTTATCTACTAATGAGAATCACAATAGGAAATTCTTTTCGAGAAATCGGAAGAAAGTACAGAACTCTTGTAAAACCTTCTGGGGCTTGTAGAGCGTTTTCTTGATCTCTATTGAAATGAAAGTTCTGCTTGTAGCGAATGGTTGGTCAGTACACCCCTTTTATTGAATTAGCACCCCCATTTGATAGATATTAACTGGTCGATACTATAGTAAACATATCTTGACAAAGAATTTAGTTATTTTCGTAAGCAGCAAGAAGCCCTTTTAAAACCGTTTCCCTGGAAAACTCTACCACAACTTCAACAACCGAATAATAACCAGATAATTGTCCCATGTGTAAGAAAAATGCACCCGAAGATCTATTACACTTCTATACAAATTGTCCCATAACAACTCATACAGTTCAGATCTCCTACCACAATTAGTGAACATGAAGCCCAGACACTTCTTACACTTCCTCATAAAAATAGAACAGGATGCAATCTCAAAATTATATTATTTTTCCTTATATAGCATAAACCTAAGGCAATTTATATTAAATGAATAAATACCCTTCTAGGCAAACTATTTTCTAGGATTAGAGTGCAGGTAATATATATATTTATATGTAACTAGCTGCTACCCGGCGTGCTATGCTACACCTACTATCTGCATCTATAAAAGCGAAAATCTAATAACGCAAATCTGTGACTATTTGGATTCATTGTTTCGAACTCGTGATCTCCGAACTGTGAGTCATAGACGATTTTAACCTAGCCTATGACTCTCTTCGTGTCAAGACCTACCTGTGTGCCACGTTTGGTCAAAATCGGTCAAACGGTGTGGATTTTTATAAGGAACAAACATACAGACAGACAGCTGGTAGGCGTTTATGACTTAGCCTACGAGACTTCTCGTATCAAGACCTACCAGTATTCCAAGTTTGGTCAAAATCGGTCAAACGGTGTGGATTTTTATAAGGAACAAACATACAGACAGACAGCTGGTAGACGTTTATGACTTAGCCTACGAGACTTCTCGTATCAAGACCTACCAGTATTCCAAGTTTGGTCATAATCGGTCAAACGGTGTGGATTTTTATAAGGAACAAACAGACAGACACGTGATTTTTATACATATAGAATATATTTTTGTTTTTTTGCATTTCGACTTTGTAGGAAATGCCTATCTTATTGCTGTAGAAGTGCTATATTTTCCCTATTTCCTGAAGACTATGCTAAAAGCTGTGTCCATCTTTGGAGATGATCACACCACATCAAGTGTCCAGGCCGGCGGATACCCATGGCTAGCCAAGGTAGTGATTATAAAAGAGCTGAGCCTAAGAAGAAGGGGAGGGTGTGGGCGGGCCGTTGTCCTTGGGGGCTGTTTTTTGCAGCGTTCAGCCAATCCGCTGGCTTAGTAAGTCCAGGTATATCCTAACCTCCTTCCTATAGCCTGCAAATGCTAATCTCTTGGCAAGCGAAGGTTTCTTTGTCCCTGAGACAAATTGGCGGCTAATGATCTTTCAATGGTCTCTGCAACTTGTTGATATGTGGAGACTTTCACAGCTGATAGCTAAAAACTTGATTCAGTTTCTTACTGATAAATTTACGGTATCAATACATTTGCAGAAAGGGTTTACGCTACGTTCCACAAAGACTAGAACATTAGCAAATAGTCTTAAGCCCGTGTACATTTAGTCTGATTTTAGGAACAACCTTCCAGAGCTCAGGAGGGCTTTTATGTTTCTTGATCCCAACATAAGAGGTCATAACCGAATCTTCTCCACAAGTAAGCAAAATATAGGTCTTATCAATGTCAAGAAATCCTTACCAATGAAGGCCAAAAATAAACATTCGCCAAAGAATAGCTCCACCTACTGGAACGTACCTGCAACATAATTGTATAATTAGTATATACTGAGGTAAAATCTGACAATGATATAGCAAGACAGCATAAAAACAAGAAAAATACACGAAAACGCACTCAGATCACATTATTACTGCGAGTCGGACTTTTCAATTTTTAGTCATTGTATAACCATTTTTATATAATTTACAGTTGATCAGGTTAATCGCCAAAGTGGCAAAGCCGAATAAATATATAAATTGACATTTTTAGTCAAATTGTGAATATATAAAACTAGCTGAATACCCGTGCTTCGTCACGGATGATAAATAGTTGTTTTATTGCGTTGAATAATGTATCATCAAAATTAATGCTACTATATAATTTTGTGAAGTTTATTATAACCCGGTTTCCGTCATAGTATAAGTTATTCATCAATTGATAAGTAATCAAAGTACAATGTTTCTTGACACTTGTGCACTCCGGACGAGTGTCAAGAAACAGATAACCTAGAGGTAACCTGTTATTTATAGGTTACCAGTAACAGAAGTTTAACCAGTACAGGTTAAAATTCACAGTTTCTTTCTAGTAATTCAAGGTCTGCCATCATAGTTGAAATTAACAGCAAATAAAAATAATATTATGAAATAGATACAATACGGTAACAGTTGACCTGTTGTCGTTCTAGCAACGCATGCTGCCTAGGCCTGCCTGCTCTGACCAACTAAATATTCAACCTCTCTAAAAATACGTTCTAAAGGGTGTGTCCGAGCCAAATTCTGTGTCAAGTGGTTTGGGCTGGGCGATGAGAAGTCAGTGAATAAGTGAGTGATATTTGACAAATATATAGCAGATGATTTATGAATCAGCGCTCAACTAGTTTTTCACCTTTAGTGCCGGAATCAATGCGTAATATGTAATTTTTTTTTTTTTTTTTTTTTTACGGTGCATCAACAAATCTTGGCTATTAGCGCCGACGTCCAGGGTGCAGCCAGGAATTTTCTCAGCGGGTCCTGAGATTAGAAAATTTCTGGCGCCGGTGGGGATCGAACCCACCATCTCCCGCTTATGAATCTAGCGCGCTAGCCACTAGACCACGGGAGACCCCTCTTATATGTAAATATTTCTATTTCTATCAAGTTGTGTTAAGTGATGAATATAATAGTCGTTATTAACGCATGCTTTTGACCACAGCTGTTTATCGTCGGCCCATCTGCATTGCTACTCAGCTGTTCGCTTGTTCCGCCAAAAGGACTGCAGTCGCTCCAAAAACACTTGAAAACTCAGAACTTCGGAGCCTTTATTTGAACAACACAAAATTCCTGGTCGAACTCTTAATTCTGGAGAAATGAATACTTCCTTCACAAGTAATAGAAGTAAGGAGAAATGAATGGGAGTGTACAAGTAATAGATATAACCGAAACGTTGTAAAAAGATAAAAAAAATTGAGAATAAGTTGTCTTATCCAGACTAAGGATAGGCCATACTTGTATAACACATGAATACCTCATGACGTAGTCCGATAAAACATTTTGCCAAATTTTTGACAATTCAACACATACTGACCTTGAGACAGAACTTGGAAATATTATCAACACTACACTCTTTAAAAGACAACAAAATTTTTAAAAGACAACAATATTTACAACTAAATTTAACAAAAGCCAGACATATATTTTTTTTTTTTTTTTTTTTTATTTTTCTTTATTAGGAGATACAATCCACTTCAAATTTAATAATACACTGTATAAGATATATACATAGTCAACTTAACAATTGGGCGTCTCCTTCACCCTCGTTACTTGGGCTTGAAAATCAAGCCCAGTTGCTGTGAGACCTTAGTTCAAATACGTACACATCAGATTAATAAGTACCTTATTTAAAAGTAATAAGAAATAAAAACAAAAAAAAATACATAACTATATAACAACTAACAAAAAACAACTATAAAGCAAAAAATACAATAATAAGAAAAAGTTACAGACTTAAATACCCTTATACTTCACCCACTAGACCAGAGCTACTATACTCGTGGAGGTTATCATAGTGCAGCCAAACATAGTCCACGCTCAAACATACACCAAATGAAAAAAAAAAAAAAAAAAAAAAAAAAAAAAAAAAAAAAAAAAAAAAAAAAAATAAAAAAAAATAAAAAAAATAAAAAAAACCATATATACACTAAATGAATAATAATGAAAAAAAAAAAAAAAAAAAAAAAAAAAAAAAAAAAAAAAAAAAAAAAAAAAAAAAAAAAAAAAACCCAGGCGATCCTCAACGGCCCGCCCCGGCGAGGAGTGTCCTCCATCGACTGAAGATGATGCAGGAGCCCTTTAATACCCGCAAGGTAATGCTTCTTAGCACCCCCATCGGGACACTAAGCTGCCTTAAACTATTGGCAGAAGCACCGCTCCACACACCCCTCCAGCTCAATGTACAGGACGTTACCTCCACGTCGGTCACAGGCACGCCAAACATTCGGCCCACTGCTAAACGGACACCAAGTCTCCCATACTTGCGACACTTCGCCCGGTGCAGAGAATTCAGATCAGAGGTGTTCCCATTAACAATCTGTGCATCCACAATAGTCACTTTACCCCCTTTTGCCACTATTATATCAGGCTTCCATCGCCGGCCATCAGCTCTCAGGACTGTTTCAATGTGAACTTCGTACCCCCTTCCGGCTAAGGCTTCCGCCAGTACATCCACCACAGTATCGTGCCTCAAACAACGACCTCCCCGTGAAACATAGCACTGCTGAACAGCATGAGTGCCGGTCTCATCCTCAAGGCAACCCGCCCTGCAAGTAAGAATCCGGCCCTCACGCCGGCCTCTTGTCGTTCTCACGGTGGTCGGAAGGGCATTTATGTGAGTACGAACATACTGGATGAAGTCCCACCCAGAAGTGGTTCCAGCTCCATCATTGAGCCAATGTGTCGAGGCCTTACTAGCGGAAGATTCTTTCAACCCTGCTCCGTCGTTGGACGAAAAGAGCCTCTCTGCCCACCAGCGCTTTCTAATTTCAGGGCACCAAGCGTCTTCATGAACTAAGCCCTGCCTGGCCAGGGCCTCCCTCGCTTTCCGCAGCCTTTTGGTCATGTCCTCCGAACCATAAGCCGCCCTAGCCGCGGCTAGACCAGACCGCTCCATCCTAGACAGACGGCCTATCGTCAGAGCCGGAACCAGGACGCCCATGCATGGAACACCCAAGCCTCCGTCCGCGCACGAAGCATGGAAATATCCAACAGGTATATCCTTTGGCAATCTTAGCCACCTCCTCACCGCTGCTCTAACCTTTATATCCAACTTCCTTAATGCTTCGCGGGAGGAGCCACCAAGTACCAGCTTGTGCACATAACTTGGAAGAAGGTGATACCTAAGGGCGGTCAACCTCTGCTGCGGCTTGAGGGGTGCATTCCCAATTCTTAAAAGGGCCCTTCTAATTTCCTCATCAGGCCTCTCGGTTCCATGGTTCCTATAGGTGACTCCGAGGTACTTAACGGAGTCACGGTACTGCATTTGCCTCACCGGGGCTCCACCAACGGTAAACAGTGCGTCTTCAACTACCTTGACCCTGGTCACACGCCCAGCCGGTACCAACGAAAGGGCACAGCACTTACCAGGACTAAGCTCCATCCCCAGTTTGGCGATGGCTGCCCCAACCGCTGCAAGTGCACCCCGCATGCCAGCCACCGAGGACGCCACCAGGACCAAGTCATCGGCAAAGGCTAGATAGCTAATCCTCACTCCATCCAGAGTATATCCCACCTGGCTTGGAACCGCCTGGAGGACCCAATCCATCGCAAGGTTGAAGAGGCACGGAGACAAAGGATCCCCCTGCCTAATCCCCCTCCCGCTTACAACTGGGTCCGTCCACCTCCGACCATCGGTAATCCGGGTAAACCCTTCACCGTACACCCCCATCACGTATTCAACGATTCCTGATGGCAGGCCTTTGCGGATCATGGCGGCTCGTAGAGCTGAGTGACTAATACTATCGAAAGCCTTAGCAATGTCCAGGAAGGCCAAGTGCACCTCACGGCGACAACGACGAGCCTCCCTGAGCACCGTATCCAGGACTACACTGTTCTCCGCAGTTCCGTCGGCTGCTATGAACGCCCTCTGGCCTGTCTCCTGGAGATCCAAAGCTCTCAGACGCGCAGCCAATATCTTGTGAAGTTGTCTGAGAGCTACAGACGCCACGGTTATAGGTCTGTAATCGCCAGGCGTCTCTGGAAGCTTAACCTTGGGGATAAAGACAGTCCTTGCACCGATCATTTGAAGAATAAATCTGCCCCCTAATAAATACAGGTTATAAAAAACCGCACGTGCCTTAGGTGGAACGGACTCCCAATCAGACGCTCGTAGTCCATCAGGACCTGGTGCAGAGGATCTGTCTATCTTATTACCCTGGATCTCCTCTACTTCGACAGGCGTCCATAGAGTGGTGATCTCCATAGCTCCCGGTGGCAATCCTTCCTGATCAAATGGCCGAGAGGGACTTTCCATTACCGGCCGCCAGTAGTTTTCCATTTCGTCCAACGAATGCCTGCGCTCTAGAGGACCTCCTTCTAATATATCCCTTACTGCCCTGCTCCTATTAGACTTCCACAGTTTTTGTATGCGCTGGTACTCTAACTGACGGCGCTGTCTCGCATTAAATGGAAGGGGTCGTGGGCCCCCAGGCTGTCCACCTCTCTCGAATGAGGTATTACCCCATTCGGGAAAGCGCGCCTGGAGCCACTCGCACAGTCGGTCCGTGACATCGAGCCCTCCTCTGGCTTCCTCGACTAGTGACGCAAGATTTATATCATGGCCACGAAGGCCGCTCGCCTGCTCTGCAGCCACGTCACAAAAAAGGTCCCTACCACTTGGACCGACCACCTCTACCACTTGCGCAGGCTGTCGAAGCTCATCTCTATTCCACTCATTTATTGCCTGACGTAGGAATTCCCGATATCGTGGAGTAAGCCTCATACGTTGCGTTGCCCCAGCTGTTCTATCAAGCAGGCCATGTACTAGGTTTTCATTATTCACAACGAGGCCCCTTGATCTATACTCAGCTTCACGCCGTGATAGAAGACGCAACTCTTCCTCACTCCAGCGGGGCATCCTAGGAGGACGGATTGCTCTATTGTGGACTTCCGGGTGGGCACGCGTTACGTGCTGACCTAGACTTCTATGATTCCTGAACCCCCGACCACAGGTTCTACACATTCGTATCTCGAAGTTAAAATCCATAATCAGTCCTTTCACGAATGCGTCCGAGGGCAGCTTGATACGTGGGACAGACCCTGCTACTAGCTATATGCATGGTGTCCCTAAGACCTGCTCTCTTACAGTTTGGACAACAAGGAGGGTCACTATTTTTGGTGCACTCTATATAACAATGCCCACTCTCTCCGCAGTGGCCACAAGTGTGAACGTTCTGTGCACACGTTCTCGAAATATGACCAAACCTCTGACACTTGTAGCATCTGCTAGTTTCAACATGGTCTCCCACCACGCAAAAGTTGCTGCCGAGGTATACCCCACCGGCTTTTAGCAGTAGGGCCCTCAGTCGAGGGTTAACTTCTAAAATCAAATTACAAGACTCACTTGACTTCCGGCCCGTTCTATACAACAGTTTAACCTCGGTGTTGAGACCCACTTCACCACCGAAGTTTTGCCTCCGCATACATTCTATTAGGGTAGGCAGGTCTAGGTTCTTACCCTCCACGGTCCTCGGGGCGTGGCGTACTATAACCCTGGGTTTCAGCATTGGCCTTTCTTTAATATTAACCCTCAATGCGAGTAGATCAACATCACCCAGGATTCTTCGCCTATCCTCTCCCCGCCCGGTTTCTATTATGATTCCTCCGCTCCTAGTCTTAATGACTCTTCGGAGCTGGAGGCCTTTTCTTGATGGGTCGAGGGCTTTCAGCACATCCTTTTTTAACTGTTCTAAATCTTTATAGTGGCTATTAATCTTGGGCTCAATATACACCGTGCCACCCGGTCTCTGTGGGATACGATCCTCTGATCCTACTACCCCTGAAGGGGGATGGGATTTCATGGCCACTGAAGAAAAAGAGGCCCTTGGGTTGCAGACCTCACTCCCTTCTTCGATCAACCCCCCAGCATCAAAGTTCCGAGCCACTCCAGACCCACCAGCGGCCAAGCACGATGTCACCGGAGTAGCGGAGACCATCCTTTCACTTCCCTTGGAATCAATCGCCCCCCTAGTAGCCTCCAATCGAGCATCGACCAGACCTGCCACCAGGGAGACGAAAGCCTCCCGGTACTTCCTAATCACAGCCTCCGATTCACCAGACACCAGCCCGAGGAGCTCATCCTTAAGCTGCACAGCTCGGGCCCGACTATCCCTCCAATCGAAAGAAGAGTCAGGACCAGACGCCTGAATCCTGTCAATCACAAGAGAGAGCGCGGGCGAAGTGCCGGAATAGGGAATGTCATCCGAAAGCTTTTGTATATTAGATCCCTCCCCGTTAGGCTCCGATAAGCTAAGAGACATTCTCATAATCTCCTCATCTATATCTCCCTCAGTAATTGCTTTGCGAGGACTTCCCAAGTCCTTGTTAGGGGTCACAGAGGACACATTCGATAACTTAAGTTTCCTTGGGGACTCAATAGCACCTTTATTACTACAGGAGGCACCCTGCCTAGGAAGACTATTAACACCTACCTTCACGGGACTTGAAACAATAGGACTATTAAACGCTGGACTTCTGTCCTTCACGGTTCCTACAGCCGACTTAGATGTGGCTTGCTTCCCTTCCTTAGTCTGGCCTGTCTTACTCTTGTCCTTCCTATCCATCTTTACTACTCCAACCCTTGGACTCTGTTTATTAACCATCTCCCTATTACTCTTCGTTGTCCTCCTCTGTTCATGAGGAGATGACCTGTCAGTAGATAAACGGCCAGTCCTGACCGAGTCAGCAGTCATCTTTCTAGTCTGCATTATAAAATAATATTTGCTAACAATCAATAACTAAATATCACAAGAAATATATTAAACACAGCTTTCCAATCAAGATCGTTCTCATCAAATAAGGATAAACAAACCAATGTACGTTAAAAAAAAAAAACAACAAAAAAACCAAAACAACATTTATTAAAAATCAACAAATAGAAGAATATATAAATATAAAATAATAACAAACACAACAGGTACACACTGTTATTAGATTAAAACAGGGCGCTACACATTCCACATACCAAAATAATAATATAAAATTCAATAAGGTTTAACAAATATCACAGACCAAATCACAGATTAACAATTAAAAGACAAACAAGAAAAAACAGCCAAGCAACTGAACCATAGCCTATTAACAATTAACAAACTAATACCTTAACAAAAATAACAACAAGAAAACCTTCCGCACCTTCAAACAATATAGCTCTGAAGAATAGCAGATGAAGTGCTTGGGATGGTCTCCAGCAACAAGTCAAGCAACACAATTATAACCTATGTACAACTTAAACTAGTCACTACAACTATATTGTTATCAAAGCTTGCATAGAGAAGTCCTCCAGCTACCAGTTTTCGACGATGCTGAAGATGTATCCAAAAAGAAGGCTCCGTAGTCCTCCACCAGCAAGCTAAGTCCAAGAAGATGACACAGTGCCGTGCCAGTTGTCAGTGATAAGATAACGGCCAGTGGCTAGTCAGCTGGGCAGTGTTAAGGCAGGAGGTAAGGTGGGGATGATATGAAGCTACGTCACTCACCTGCTAAGTCTGCTCCTGCTGGCTCTTATCTCTAGCTTCTATAGGAAAACTTCGAGATCTTTCCTCACTCACAGCTTCGAAATACTTCGTCCGATTGTCACCAAATTTACCACTACTGCTCCTTAATAGCGATGCAACAAACTGTTAAAGTCTCATCCAAAAGCACCATGGAAAACCTAGTCTGAGACGGATTGATCCAGAGAGCGACATGAACCCATCCGTGACTTGCCACAGACTGACGGTGCATCAACAAATCTTGGCTATTAGCGCCGACGTCCAGGGTGCAGCCAGGAATTTTCTCAGCGGGTCCTGAGATTAGAAAATTTCTGGCGCCGGTGGGGATCGAACCCACCATCTCCCGCTTATGAATCTAGCGCGCTAGCCACTAGACCACGGGAGACCCCTCTTATATGTAAATATTTCTATTTCTATCAAGTTGTGTTAAGTGATGAATATAATAGTCGTTATTAACGCATGCTTTTGACCACAGCTGTTTATCGTCGGCCCATCTGCATTGCTACTCAGCTGTTCGCTTGTTCCGCCAAAAGGACTGCAGTCGCTCCAAAAACACTTGAAAACTCAGAACTTCGGAGCCTTTATTTGAACAACACAAAATTCCTGGTCGAACTCTTAATTCTGGAGAAATGAATACTTCCTTCACAAGTAATAGAAGTAAGGAGAAATGAATGGGAGTGTACAAGTAATAGATATAACCGAAACGTTGTAAAAAGATAAAAAAAATTGAGAATAAGTTGTCTTATCCAGACTAAGGATAGGCCATACTTGTATAACACATGAATACCTCATGACGTAGTCCGATAAAACATTTTGCCAAATTTTTGACAATTCAACACATACTGACCTTGAGACAGAACTTGGAAATATTATCAACACTACACTCTTTAAAAGACAACAAAATTTTTAAAAGACAACAATATTTACAACTAAATTTAACAAAAGCCAGACATATATATATATATATATATATATATATATATATATATATATATATATATATATATATACATATATATATATATATATATTATTTTTGAGATTGCTTCGCTGGGGAGAATTTTGGATGTTAGTACGGCATTCTCCAGCGGTCAGTTTCTCTGGGTGATATTTCGCAGGAATCCCATCCTGCTTCATCAGACCGTTATCCATGTTTTTTTTTCTTTTTTCGACTTTTCGTTTGTTAATTTGTTACAACCTTTTTAATACGAAACTTATTTTGACATATGGCGCTTTACAGATGCAGATTTATTGAATCGGCGCCTCTTGACACTGCGTGGAGCCGATGTAACAGTTTGAGGCTTTTCTTCTTCTTCCTGCGGTGTGCTTGGTTGTCTTTCCTCGGCCGATCTTGCTTTAACCGACCTGAGTACGGGCTTCCAGGTAGGGTGTAGGATGACACCTTCATCCCGGTTCAGAGTCTTGGGTTGCTTAAAAATCTCCACAGCCTCTCTGACTAACATTCTTCCTGCGGTGTGCTTGGTTGTCTTTCCTCGGCCAATCTTGCTTTAACCGACCTGAGTACGGGCTTCCAGGTAGGGTGTAGTATCACACCTTCATCCCGGTTCAGAGTCTTGGGTTGCTTAAAAATCTCCACAGCCTCTCTGACTAACCTTCTTTTTAGATTTTCTTCTTTAGCCAAGACCATAGTTTGATCAAAAAGCATCTGCTTGGGGCATTCTTCTCCCCTTATATATATATATATATATATATATATATATATATATATATATATATATATATATATATATATATACAGGGTGTCCCGTAAATGTCTAGTCATATTGTGAGGGGTGATAGACGACCCTTAGGGGAACAAAAAATGTTCTATGACGATTTCCCGAATTCTCGCCCATAAGGGATAAAACGTCGTTTTATTGTTTTTTCGAGACAAACGTACTTTTTAGAAGAATAATCGTTGTAGCTCCGTCCCAGATGGTACTACTAAAAAGGGTGTGAAACCAATCGAAAGCTGAGTAAATTTACTATAAGACTAGTTGGGAGTAAACGTAAAAATGAATGAATGTAAGTATGTATATCTTACCAAAAGAAGGCAATTCTAAATTTCCTGACATTTTATTGATATTTCTTTCCAGCGTTACTCCTCAATGGGCAGGAGCTGAGATTTCCGGGTTTTAGAAAAACTTCCTCATTTAACCAGCTTTCCATTCATGTATCACAACCCTGTGTTATTGGAGTATTTGAACGATTTAAGAACAAAAGTTTTAAAAAAAAACATGGATCTGTGAAAAGAAAATTATATTTTTTTCTTCAATTTATTCAAAAAGCTGAAGGGAAATATTTTTTTTATAAATTTTTACATAAATATTAAGTAAATATTTACTTAAAAGAATAAAAAAAAATACTTCCACGGATATAAAAAAAAATCTTAAAACAGTAAATACATTTATTTTGAATTTATTAATTCAGGTAACTAATACTGGGCCCAGGAGGCGGCCATTAAGGAACCCCAACCATACATTAACCTCAAAAATTACTATTTTTACCTATATCACGCATTTGAACACATTTTTACACGACTATGTACATATTATTTATGAGGGATAGAATTTTTAATTACCACAACAAAAACGCATGGGCTCAGAATCCCAGTGAGTTTCACAAGCGTAGCCATCAGTATTAATTTAAGGTAAAGCATTTGTTTTCTAAATATAAGTACCTGTAAAAATGTGTTCAAATGTGTGATCTAGGTAAAAATAATAATTTTTGAGGTTAATGTATGGTTGGGGTTCCTTAATGGCCGCCTCCTGGACGCAGTATTAGTTACCTGAATTAACAAATTCAAAATAAATGTGTATTTTATTTATTTACTGTTTTAGGAATTTTTTTTATATTCGTGGGAGCAATTTTTTTTTATTGTTTTAAGTAAATATTTACTTAATATTTATGTAAACATTTATAAAAATAAATATTTCCCTTCAGCTTTTTGAATAAATTGAAGAAAAAAATATAATTTTCTTTTCACAGATCCATGTTTTTTTTTAAACTTTTGTACTTAAACCGTTCAAATACTTCAATAACACAGGATTGTGATACATGAATGGAAAGCTGGTTAAATGAGAAAGTTTTTCTGAAACCCGGAAATCTCAGATCCTGCCCATTGAGGAGTAACGCTGGAAAGAAATATCAATAAAATGTCAGGAAATTTAGAATTGCCTAATTTTTGTAAGATATACATACTTACATTCATTCATTTTTACGTTTACTCTCAACTAGTCTTATAGTAAATTTACTCAGCTTTCGACTGGTTTCACTCCCTTTCTAGTAGTACCACCTGGGACGGAGCTACAACGATTATGTTTCTAAAAACCACGTTTGTCTCGATAAAACAATGAAACGACGTTTTCTCCCTTATGGGCGAGAATTCGGGAAATCGTCATAGAACATTTTTTGTTCCCCGAAGGGTCCTCTATCACCCCTCTCAATATGACTAGACATTTACGGGACACCCTGTATATATATATATATTCATTCCACAATAATAAATGAAGCAGGTATGAACTACAAAAAACATTTCATTATTAGCTGTTCTTTACTTGAATAGCTGCCAGACGATGAATTGATAACTTTTGTCAGGACGACCCAACCTGTTATATTTTGAACTTCGTCCTTAAAAGGTTATATGTAATAAATGAAAATGCATGCATTTTAAAATAAGTAACATAGGGAGCAAAAAAAAATAAAACCTTCAGTTCGTATTAACAATTGGACTAATAACGTCGGGCTGTCTATAGGTTGCCACCCTTATATAATGCCAACAGCACGCGGTCGGTCACCCATTCAGATACTGGCCACGTTGCTTAAATTTGGTGATCAATTCCAGGAATGGTATTGTTACTTTTTTTTTTTTTTTTTTTTTTTTTTAACGGCGCATCTACAACTTGGCCATTAGCACCGGGCTATCTACAGGTTGCCACCCTTTTCTAATGCCAACAGCACGTGGTCGGTCACCCATTCAGGTTCTGACCACGCCCGACGTTGCTTAACTTCGGTGATCTACGGGAACCGGTGCATTCAACGTGGCTATGGCCGTTGGCTGGTATTGTTACTATTATTAATAATGATTACAATTTATTAGTGCTGTTTTGCAATTTACTATATTGTAGTATCCAATATTGCTAATCACAATGACATTACTATGAAATGCCCCTGGAGTGTTAGTAAGTCCATAGCAACTCCACAGCTGGAGTCCCCATGAGGCCCTGGACGAGGTCTGCATAGCAGCACGTACACAGATAAGGACTGCTTCCTCCTTCCTCTGTAAATACAGCTTCTACAGGCTCACAGCTATGTAGTAAACAAGTTTAGTTTCTTTTGTATTATTTTTAATTTCCACGGAACCATATTGTTGGAATGAGCCTTATTTTAGAGTGCTTAAATTGTACTTACTAATGACTTACACAAATTAAGCATAAAATACAATATCAAATAACTGGGAGACAGAATGGAATAATTCCGAAAATTAAATGCGATAAATTAAGAATACAAGAGCCTGGAGAAAAGACAGACTTCCGCAAAGGAGAGAGAGCCGTTTGGCTATTATTTGATTTTCGAAAATAATCAAAATTTGGGCGTTTTTGCATTATCTTTGTAGGATAACTTTATATAAAATTAACTAATTTTGTTTCGTAAAGACTAAAATGTCAAAAGAGTGGACCAACTAAGTAAACTTGCACATGGATGTATATAAGGGGGAGGGGGGCTAAGGAGGCTCCAGCCCCCCTCCCACGAAATTTTGATTTAATTGGTGCAAATGTGTCATAAAAAAAAATTAAATAAGATCACTTAGTTCAGAAAAAACATTTTTTTCATGTTTTACAGTTGGCTAACTATTACAAGTTCTAGATTGTTAGTATTTCATACCCCTTAATTCCTCCCAGCCGACCTCACCTCCCCGAAAAGCTCACAACCCCCTCAACCCCGAAATTATTTCTTATATACGCCCCTGGAACTGTCCGCTCAATAATTAAGGGAACCTAGCAGGAGTAAAAAGAGAGCCATGGTCCTAAATTGGGTATAAGCGGAGAGTTATGAAAATTTTTCTAAATATCCATCTCAAAAATCGTTTCTAGCTGTTTGTCTACTTAGATTAAGCAGCTTTTGTGAAGACGCATCTGCAAAAAAAGTATTATCTCGTTCGATATCACGAAATTTGCGAGACGCACCTCCAGGAACCATATTTGTCTTTAGGTCCTAGAATATCGATTCAACAACAAGATTTTGGAACCAAAAATTTAAATTTGTGTGTTAAATATACAATATATATATATATATATATATATATATATATATATATATATATATACACACACACACACACACATAACAATTCGAAGGATTGATTTTTCCCGTGTCCTAAGACCGTTCTTCCACTGCTTTCTAACCTAACCCTGCATGAACCCCTAATGCACCTGGCGGTTATGCAGTAGCTGGATGCAGATATTATCTCCTAGTGGTTATTTAGTGATGATAAACGTTGGAAGTGAGAGTTACTATGGGTAATTACAGAACCACCTTACAAAATCGGCATCTAGCAGGTCGCATTCTTAACAATTATCCAGAAGAACCTAACTACCCACTCCTATTATGATGTAATAACATTTTTATTATTATTTTTATTTTTTATTTCTTTAAGGTATTTTAATGAAATAGTGTTCCTTTAATCAATATTTTTTTTAATGTTGCAGTTTAAAAATTTTAATAAAGTAATATGTTTTTCTGTATTGTAATAATTCTCAATTACTAAAAACAAGTCCGTCACATAGCAACCTAAGCTTCATTAAGAAAATTTAATTTGTTCATAGAAACCTTTGTTTATTCAATATATCCCCTATTAATATAAAATACTTTTTGTTTGCTGTTTTGATAATTGCTTGTTGCATATTTACCTTTTAGCTGAAGAAGGCTACAATAGAGCATGTCGAAACACTAACAATATAGATATTTCCTAAAATATCAAACACGTTTTTCCTAGCCGAAATTCAACCATTCCTGAACTCCATATCGTCGATTCAAATGCAAAGTATCGAATTAGAAAAAAAAAACGCATTATTTTCAATCTACACTGTTTGCTGTTGTACTGATGTACGGAAAACTCTCGAATCTAAGTTCTCTCAGTGAAAGGGATAGTATTTCACCGTCAAAAGGTCGAATCTGCCGACTATTTGACTGTCCAAAAGCAAATTAATGGATAAATGTGGTGATTTTCACATTCGATACTTTGCATTTGAATCGACGATATCCCATCAGCGGCAAATTATTTAAAACCCATTACGTTTGTTTTTAAGAAAGAAAAGCCACTACCCTTAGAATTTCTCGAACCCACAACGGGAGAGAGGAAGAACTCACGGCCATTGGGCCTCCTGCAAGTCATAAAAGTTTAGTTATAAAAAGCAAAACAAAAAAAAGTGCCCGTACAAGGCCACGGTCTGCCTTTTTAACTCCGTGTTAAGAAAAGGGATCTTGAAATTATGTACATATAGCGAGCATGCTAGTTCACTTTGTAATAATAATTCTCACACCAGAGGAACACCCTTTTCTGGCCAGGATAGGGCAACTAGGGACTCATTTTTATAAAAACAAGAACATAAACGAATTGTTGAGGGACAGCAGCCAGTACATAAACACAATATTCTGCTACTTACACAACAATAAACTATACAATCTCATTTGAAGATATCTTCTGAATAACCATTGGCTTTCTGGAATATTACAGATATTTCCATACTTCTGTTTATAGGAATAACTGAATCGGATTTCTTACCACAATGCTGCTTCATTAGACCACATCATAGTGAAATCGCCGTAGTAGAGGTCACATATATATTATTTTTTTCTTCGTGTATAACGGCGTATCAACAATTAGGCTATTAACGCCGGGCTATCTACAGGTTGCCACCCTTTTATAATGCCAACAGCACATGGTCGGTCACCCATTCAGGTTCTGACCACGCCCGACGTTGCTTAACTTCGGTGATCTACGGGAACCGGTGCATTCAACGTGGCTATTGCCGTTGGCACATATCTATATATATAAATATCACCTTTCTGTTTGTTCCTTATACAAATCCGCACCGTTTGACCGATTTTGGCCAAACTTGGCACACAGGTAGGTCTTGATACGGTAAATCTCCTAGGCTAGGTCCAAATAGTCTAATTTCAAAATTTGGTCAAAAGCTTCTTTTTTTTTTTCTTTTTTTTTTTCTTCTTTTTTTTTTTAATCCAATGCCCGTCGGTGGCGGTTGAGCCTCCCAGTATCGTTTAGTGAGGTCAGGAAGATGGATCAGTTTGGGACAGACGAGGAGGTGTCTTCCCACCATCCTTCCGCTTGAACATAGTGGCCAAATGTCCGAGTCTGCTAAGCCAAGGCGATGGAGATGGGCCTGCAGGTAGTCGTGTCCAGTTTCTAGGCGGAATCCTGCAACAGCTTCGCTTCTGCTCAGATCGTAAGAGATGTGACCTGGAGTTGCAAGGTTTTCCCACATTTTTTCTGTGCTGGAGCTTTTAGGAGTGCTTTAGTGTGCCTGGATATTTCGGTCTCAATTTGGCTTCTTGCTGCTTTTAAGGATTGGAGAGTCTCAGGTTGCTCTTCGTCTGCTCCCTTTTTGGCCATTTCGTCGGCTTTCTCGTTATCTGGAAGACCGACGTGGCTGGAGACCCATTGAAGACAGACTTTCCATCCCCTATTAATGAGGTCGAATATTGCTCTGCGGCATTTTGAGGTGTAGATGCAATCAATAGGCTTGTTGTTGCTAAGGGCGTAAATTGCAGCCTTAGTGTCAATAAGGAACACGACCTTGCTCGGTTCTATGTTTAACTCTACTATTTTGTTGACAACCCTGATGATTGCGCATATCTCCCCTTCGAAATTACTCGCATTTTTTCCCACTGCAGAGCATTGTTGGAAGAGTTTGCAATAAGATCCAGCCCCTGCAGCCTTAGTTTCAGGTATGTATGATCCGTCGGTATAAATGTGTAGCCACTCGTTACTCGGGTAGCGATTATGGATGGTTTCCAGAGCGCTATTTTTAAGTTCTATTGGGCTTGCCTCTTTCTTGCTGGTGACCAGATTCTGTAGCTCTAGGAGTACATTAGGTAGATCTGCTACAACCGTAGTGAAACTCTGGAGGGGTGATGGGCTCGCAAGGGGAATCTGATATTTGGTTCGCAGAGCTTCGGCGTGTGCAAAGGGGGTGGTTTGAGTTTTTAGTCTTTGAGATCCTGCTCTGTACTTACTCCAATGTCTGGAATCTATTCTTCTGGCTCTTTCCCAAAACTTCAGGGTCAAAAGCTCAAAAGTATTGTTGAAGAAAAAATGGCTACACTGAACTATTCAGATTCTGACGACCATTTTGAATCTACAGCCATTGTGAATCTAGGCGCACGGTAGTGCGCCAGGCCAAGTTCCGGCCTAAGCATACTGTGTGTATATTACAGGCGGTCTTAGAGCCGATTTTTACCCTCTCATAACTTCCAACCAGGTAAAGATAAAGTTATGAAATTTTACACAGGTATTATACTACTAGATGTGAGTAAAACTGAAACTTTTCATAATTCTACATCAAATAGTTTCTGAGATATAAGCGATCGAAAATCGGGATTTATAGGACTCACTCACTCACTCACTGACTCATCAAAATTATTAGGCACTTTCCATGATGCTAGAGACTTGAAATTTTGCATGAAGATAGATATGAAGACGTTATTAAAGGAAAAAATCGAAAAATCGCGAAAAGTTGTGTTTGACTCCACTTCCGGGGCGGGGGCGTGCCAGTTTTGTACTTCCTTCGGAAACCCATCATTCCGTCCGAAACCCATGATGTGGGGTATCAAATGAATTGTCTCGATATGAAGAACCTATATTTGATGTTATAAGAAACAATTAGACGCATATAGGCTCGGAAAAAATATTTGCCAATACAAGAGATGATACAAGAAAGAAATGTCCAAGTTCATTACTTGGAAGACCTCAATAGTTACTTACTAAGAACAGTAAAGACACTTCAACTGACCTTTAAAAACAACAATAAAAATACTTATATCCAGTTACTAAAATATCACTTTCCTTAACCAGGTATATTTTTAAACTTGGCAATGTTTAGTTTTTCTCTAAAGATAATTTCGGCACAAAAAAAACATTGCCAAGTTTAAGAATATACCTGGTTGAGGAAAGTGATATTTTAGTAACTGGATATAAGTATTTTTATTGTTGTTTTTAAAGGTCAGTTTAAGTGTCTTTACTGTTCTTAGTAAGTAACTATGAGGTCTTCCAAGTAATGAACTTGGACATTTCTTTCTTGTATCATCTCTTGTATTGGCAAATATTTTTGGTTGAATTAATACACCAACTCATACTACTTTTTTGGAGTGTAGAATGGTAAAGCTTTTTTGGGGGGTTTTAGGAGGGGATATTTTTGAGGAAGGGAGTGTTTCTTTGTGGGGGCAGGAACTTGGCCTCTATTTCACATTTATGTTTTTTTGGGGTAATGTCTACAAAATTTATTTGTTGATGTTCTTGATAATTAGAATAACTCGAAGTCATTGATGACTTTACATAATTATATAACCATGTAATGCAGTTTATTTTAATTTTGTATCAACAGTCCAGTCAGTGTTTAACTAAGAAGTGCTGGCCTTTCTTTGATAAGAGCTATCTTCTCGCAGGCTCTGGTACTGGCCTCTGTCGGCTGCTTTATGAATTACTTGACAGATATATACAAATTCACACCGTTTCACCGATTTTGACGTAACTGGGTATACAGGTAGAGCTTGATACGGGGAGTTTCATAGGCAGAACGTAGGTACAGCATGACACGCCGGGGAACAGCTAGTTAAAAAATAAATTATGTACAAGGGACCGAAAATGAACCCCGTTAAAATTTACAAACAAATATGTACATTTGTGTGTGTATGATTTCCTCTTCCATATACATATATATGGAAGTCATGTATCACACATTCATAACCGACCTCTGTAAGTGCTTCCAAAAAATCGTTTTAATTTAAAACAATAAAAATTGAATCGCACGAAACATTTTAAAGATATCGAAGTGGGGTTTGCAGCAAAGGGTTTTTTTTTTAATTCTCTTTAAAATGATGTGCATCGTAATAGGGGTCATCTGCAAACCTCAACATTTCATCTAGCGCCGAGCGCACATGCGCGGTCAATATGTTAAATAATCGACATATTTAGATAGCTTAGGTCAAGCCCTACAATTTTCGCATCTGACATTTTTTTCTCAGACCAACCGTTTGGCCGCAAAATTAGTTTGAGCCGTCTTATTTGGGACACCCTGTATTTGTGTGTGTGCCTGTTAACAGGAACCCACCAGAGTATTTATTTTATTGCCACGAAAGTTGGAATTCCACAAACATTAATTTAAATCATTCCATCAGAGAGGTAGAAGTGGAACCTCGTCTGTTGTATTGTAACGAAACTTCGTAAGTGTCCAAAAAGAAAGATTTTTTTTAAACAAAAAATTAAATGGGTTCATTAGAAGTTGGGGTTTACGCCGTATTCTTTTCGAATCGAACTAAGCCAAATCACTAGGGGCGCTGTATATATATAGTTTCAGTCTTCTTATGATCGTGGGATGTTCTGTTTTTACACGTGGACGCCTTTATTATTCATCAAGATCAATAAAATGAAATCTTATAATTTCTGTATTTATGAAGTAGTTTAGAGAACCCCCTGGAACAAAATTAAATCAAAAATTAATAATAAATATACCTAGCTGTTTATTAAAAATATTTATATTGAAGTTGTCAATGAATTACTAATCTCATATAAAGCAATTATCCATCGAATGATAATAAGGAAAACTGACATACTTCATAATTGAATGGATTAATTAATCGTCTAATAAATAGACTCGAGAAGAATAGGTAGGTTGTATGGATAGACAATGGGATCCAGAGCAATGGTATTGGACGATTGTCTGGATAGACAAGGGAAGGTAATGAACTGGTTATAAGCAGCATCACCTGCTCCATCAACAGCTGGTCATGTAGTCAGCAAATGCCACTTCCGACTAAAGACTAGTCAATCTTCTAGTCAATAGTTCATATACACTTGTGGTCAGTGTTGTATATAGGAAATAAGAAATAATTTAGGGGGGGGCTGGAAGCACGGCGGGATTTGGGGGGGAGGGAAAATTTTAAATATTTTAGAGTAAAATTGTTTTAAGGGCCTCTGGACACCTAGAAAACCAGGGTAAATGTTAAAGACCTTTTTTTTTATAGGCTTTTTTTTCTCACCAAATCCAAATTGGGGAGGCTGTAGCCCCATCAGCCCCCCTTTTTATAGGCCCATGTTTGTGATACACGAACTGGTCAATATTGACCAAGGGTTGGCAACAAGGGCACCTTAGTGACAAAATGAATTGGGAGTCAAAAATATGTAAACAATATGGGATCTCATCTAACGAAGATGGTGATGAACGAAGAACATTGGGTTCAGTTAATAAATGGTTTAAAAAATAAAATGTATCCGACTATTTATGAAAATTACAGATAAAATTATTTTAAAAACTCTTTCGTTATTTTTTTTTTTTTAATGGAAATACCTTCTTTAATTTTACTTTTGGTTACGTTTCTATCTTCTTTTAGCACTTTCCGAATGATACATACGTTCCTTGGTAGGATACACCCAGGAAAGAATATCTGTTTTTTCTTCAAATTTTCATCGATCCTACCTTCTAGATACCGAAAATGACACCCGTTAAAATTTATATATATCTATATTTAAATACGTCAGTACCTTCGTTTTTCCGTCACGAAACTTCTAGCTTTTCTCTAGCAAACGATTGAACAACTTCGATAACCAGGAAAATCAGTCCATCTGGAGAGGGGTTTACTCCGGACTCGAACTACTAATTTTGTTCAAACTTGCCGTAATTGTTGTTATATTGCTACAAAACTCGGTAATCGTTGTGGATATCTAATGAAAATTATGTCTTTTAAAAATAAACTAAATCAGTCCATTTCAAACTGGAGATTACACCGGACTCAAGTTAGACATACTAATTATTTCCATAGCAGTCTTAATTTCTGTGGTATTTTAATGAAACTAGAGATATGTCTTGGGTGTGTCAAGAGGACCACATGTTTCATAAATGAGTACATTAGGAGTTCGGCTTTAGTCCGTATTCTGATCGAATGGAATTAAGCCAAACCACTAGGGACGCTGTATCCAGTTCCTACTTGTAATGATTGTGGGCAGCAATCTTTTAACATATGAAATTTTTGTAGGGGGAGAGGTTAGCTCAGTGGTAGAGCACTCGACTAATGAACTGGAGGACCAGGTTGAAAACCCTAGCGCGCACTAAAGATTTTTTCTTCTAGTGCTGCCGTTCGAGGGTTGGATTTGGGGTCCCAGATCGTCCCTAGGCTCACCCAGCCTTTAATTAATTTAATTAATAATGGGTACCTTGGGTGCTAATGACTCTAGCAGTCGAAGCAGCCAAGGGGAAAATCAGGCGGCCGGAGCATAGTATTGACCACACTATCTCCCTAGTGTGCCGTATGGTCAAGAATCAGATACCTCTACAGTACCTGCCCCTCTGGGCCCTTGTGGCCTGTTACGGGACTGATTTTTTTTTTTTTTAATGAAATTTTTGTATTTATATTTATTTATTTTATTATTTATTTATTTTGGTATTCAAATAAAAATAGTATTTTACAACTGTGTTCTTAAATTAAAATAGTCTCCCATACTCTCAATACATTTCTCTCAAAGTTTTGGTTATACCGTCTGACTAGAATTCATAGTTCAAAGAATATATAAAGGGGGTCTCCCGTGGTCTAATGGCTAGCGCCTTGGATTCATAAGCGGGAGATGGTGGGTTCGATTCCCAACCTCCGGCAGGAATTTTATCATCCCACGGCTCGCTGGTAAAATTCCTCGCTGCACCCTGGATGTCGGCGCTAATGACCTAGATGTCGATGCGCCGGAAAAAAAAAAAAAAATATATATAAAGTCCATAACCACATTCTCTAATTCCGATCGATTCATAAATATTTTGAGTTGTAAGTAGTGGTTCAGGCGTTTAAAAAAATGATAGTAGGCAAGAGGTCCGGAGAGTATGGTGGATGTGTCTAGAAAACGGTAATTTTTGTTTCGTCAAAGAAGTGTAGCACAAACTTCATAGCGCTGATATTTTTGGCGGTCCTTTAACGCGTGTGGAACCCAACTTTCGAGCTTTTACACTTTTCTAATCGCCTTGAGGTGGTCATGGATGGTCGATTTGCTCACTTTAAGTTTTTCTGGATGTTCCAGAATAGTTATTCTGGGGTCTTATTCCACCGATGATTGCAGATCATCGTCACCAAGAGAAGAAGTCCTTCCACAACATTCTCTATCTTCAAGACTGAAATATTCCTACCGAAACCACCTTTGAACAGTGCACTCATTAACACTACCCTCGCCCCAGACTTGGTTTGTTTCTAGCCGTCTGGGCATTTATGCAGCTCCTGCGTGACGGACTTATTGTATCGAACATTGTTCCCCTGAAAAAAGACTACGTAGATATGAAACATGTAGGGTAAAGAGGAAACGAATATAGTTAAAGAATTTAGTGAAGTTTTATTAACACTTTGCCTATTTCGGTAATTCCAAGACTTCAGTAAATGGCAAGTTTATCATTAATTGCATATTATTTTATTACCAGTTTACGCAGAGTAGTTTGGGTTATAAAACATTATTTTTATTAGCCAATTAGAACACTAAAATACACACATGCCGGTGTTATTAAAACCTTTTTAAGATAATTATAACTTTTAATTTGTCCATGAAAAAAAACATTACTATTACGAGGTTCTTCAGGGTTAAAACGTTCCGGGACGATAAAGTACCAACCGAGAAGATTATAGTGATCTCTTTATGGTTTATGGTGGTATTTAGAAGAACGAGCCTTTCATGTCGTCATATGGTGGATAATTAATTCAATTATATCGGTTCTATGGTATTAAAGTCGATCTGGTTCTTGCAATTATAATTATAGCTCCGTTAGACCCATTATGGAAGCTGTCTCAGGGAATTCCTAACTTGCTACAATATAAACGGTTACGCTTTGGTATTCGCGCTAAATTCAGGAAGCCAAGGAGACTATATGGGATCCCACCTTAAGTGGTAATATTACCTTGTTTTTTTTACCATATTCTTATTTATGGGCCTAAATGCTTCCTTAACTAATCAAAAATAATATCCAAGAGTGTTTATGTGGCGGGATACTTTTCAGATGTGCCAAAAATTAGACTTTTCAACTAAATAAACGATACATTTCAAAATTAAAAATATTTTTTTATCCTGATTACAAGAAATTATGAAAAATATTTAAGAAAAAAATGAACATTTCAGTACCTACATAAAACTTTGAAGTCAATTTCTCAAAACTAATTTTTTTCAAATCGGGCGATAGGCTAACGCTTTCAATTTACACCCGATCAACTTCAAATTTCGATTGTAGCTTTCTAATTGTATTTGCTAGTAAAGAACATAGGCATTTTTCGATCCATTGAATTAAAACGATTTTATAATTGATTTTCAGCTTTTAGCACTTTCCTCCGAAGGAAAGTAGCTATTGAGGTTGCACTCATGACGGAATTTTTGAAAAATGTCTTCGAATCTTTATCGATCCTACCTAGTAGACACCGAAAATGACCCCAGTTAAAATTTATATATATATATATATATATATATATATATATATATATATATATATATATATGTATACATATATTAATATATGTGTCCGTTAACGCGATACAGGCCAGAGTTTTTATTTTTTCGCCACGAAACTTGGTATGTAGTATTCCCCCATCAAACGATTGAACCAGTTCGTTAACCAACAAAATCGGTCCATCTGAAGGGGGGGGGGGGGGTTTACTCCGGATATGCACCAAGAAGGGCTAAATAGTTTTTTCATAAACAATTTTTCAATTGAGGTACAGGAAAAAAATTAACATTTTTCAAATTGTTGCAAAATCCAAACGACATGCTTTACATATTTTAAATATTTTTTAAAAAAAAAACTAAGGTATTCAAGAGTTCCACAAAATTTTTCTGGTTGAAAATCAGTCAATTAGGACGGCTTTAGGATATTTTTAAAGTTATTAACTAATTGAATACCTCCATGGATTTTTACTCAAATTGAAATGAGTCTACGGTGTTGGAAATTGCTCAAGAAGACGCTATGACATTGCGTATCTCAGGATCTGCTGAGCGCAATTGAACACTTAAAGGCAAACATTACGCGTTTAATATGTTTAAGCACTTTCTAACGCCACTTTCAGATGTCAATTTGCTTAAAAATTCCTTGATGTGACCGAAATCAATGGTCCTCAATACCTTTGAGCGCGTTCAATGATTAAAGAATAGAAATATAGTTTTATGTTTTCCATTCTCGAGCTACCGCTGAAAAGGACTATAAAGGCCACCTAGGAATCCCTAACTTGATGACAGTTGATTCAGGGACTTAGAGCGCCGGCTTATGGGAAGCGTCGCGAATACTTGGCACGTGCAGTAATGTCCATAATTTCTCGGCTTATTTATAAAAAGGTAAAAGTTGCCAAGAACTTTCTTCCTGAGGTTATCTTCCTGGTAGACTGCTGGGGATGAGGAAGGGAAAGTCAGGACTTATCCAGACAAGGTCCGTCCGATTTACACAGTGTCTTACTCACTCTCATTGGTCAGGCTCTTACTCAGCCGTCCACGGTGCGGCCTAGACCTTCCGTGAGGTCTGCATAGATAATAGTGGGTAAATTACTACTGTCGCCCCTGAGGTCTGGGTGTAAGTCCTTGGTCTACACCTAAATCTAGTCTAATCGGTCTGGACTTATTTCCGTATGGCAGAAGGACGGAAGGAGTGTGTGTGTGTGTGTGTGTGTGTGTGTGAGAGTGAGAGAGAGAGATGGATAGAGAAAGAGAGATGGAGAGTCTAATGGTACCCTGGAAAAGGAAATTACAAAGGGATGTCCTCAAGGGTGAGTGCTTGGACCGTCGCTCTGTAAAATTGTAAGAAATCCTCTACTAGAAAACCTTCATAATGAAGGACTCCATCCGTTGGCTTACGTTGACGACATGGCTGTTACCACCGAAGCCAGGTCTAGACAAGAAATAGAGGATCGAGCTACTCTGGTAACGCGAATCATCACTACATGGAGTGCCTGCAATAATCTGCAAATGCGGCGAAAACCAAAGCTCTCTTCCTAAAGGGAAACTAAATTTGAATTCTCCTCCAAGAATCACCATCTGTGAAAAGTTGATAAAACCCTCACTAACTGTTGAATATCTTGTTATTACTATAGGTGAGCGTCTAACATTCATCGATCACGTCTTAGAAGACTCGTCGGTAATACTTGGGGCTTCAGCTTTAGTAATCGGCAGATACTATATAAAGCAGTTTTCCTTCCTCTCATCACGTATGCAGCACCTGCATGGAGCACACACTTGAAGAAGAGCTCTTCTACTTGTGACGAGGGCGTACCGCACGGTGTCCACCGACGCACTACAAGTAATAGCAGGTTATCTCCCTATCGATCTGGAAATACAGCTAAGAATAGCAAAGTATAACCTGCAAAGAGGACTACCAGCAAAAATCGGCAATAGGATCTTCACTACTACGAGCTACAGCCCCGAGCTGCTGGAAGTAGTCAAGAATGCAGCAATAGACGAATGGCAGAAACGGTGGAGTGCTAGTACAAAAGGAAGGATGACGTACGAGTTTTTTCCAGACGTACGAGCACGCTTGGAAGCAGAGTGGACGGCACCGGATATCTGAACAACACAGTTGATGACAGGCCACGGGAACATCAACTCTAAGCTGCATTTCTTCAAGAGAAGAGAAGATGCTCGCTGTAAGTGTGGCCAAGAGGAAGATGCAAGGCACATCATTCTACACTGCCCTCTATACACAAGGCAAAGACTCAAGCTAGCAGGAGAATATTCCTTGTTAGAGTGGCCTCCGGAAAGCTAGCAGGAGAATATTCCTTGTTAGAGTGGCCTCCGGAAAGCTAGCAGGAGAATATTCCTTGTTAGAGTGGCCTCCGGAAAGCTAGCAGGAGAATATTCCTTGTTAGAGTGTTCTACACTGCCCTCTATACACAAGGCAAAGACTCAAGCTAGCAGGAGAATATTCCTTGTTAGAGTGTTCTACACTGCCCTCTATACACAAGGCAAAGACTCAAGCTAGCAGGAGAATATTCCTTGTTAGAATGGCCGCCGGAAAGCTTAAGTAATATAGTGAAGGACGAAAACATTTTTAAGACGTTTAGCAATTTCGCAAAAGAAGTGTTATCAACGAAAGGAGCAAATGTATTTTTTAGACTAGTAAAGTAATAATGCCATTTAGATTAGTTATATATATACAGGGTGGCCCAGATAAGCGGACCACCAGAGAAATAACTACTAAACGGTTGGAGATATCAACATTTTCTCTAAGGGGCAAAGTTGCAGTTCACATCGAGATCTATAAAATGGTGCCCTTCGAAATGAGAAAATAACACTTCTAAGGGCTCAAATAGGCCTTTGAAGGGATGTGTTTCTTCTTTACCCATATTTTGCATTATATTTTAAAATGTACTAACAAAACAAGGAAGAACCGTACAAACGGGGTTTCGATGCGCCTACTAGTTCTCTATAAAGATACGTTTTTATTTGCAAGTATTCCACATCTGAAATTCCAAAAAACAGCACTTGAATTTATTTAAATAGTATTTTTGTTAATGAAGGGCTAATTCAGCTTAGATGAATGTGCTCAGTATTAAAAATTATTTATTTATTATGTATTTATTGCAAAAAAAAAAAATCATTCATTATTTGTGATCTGTAATTTTGGCAACTCTTAAGCTTAAAGCTCTAATTTATATGTATTTTCTTTTTTAGTTTACGCTGATGGGAATCGTTTTGTTGAGTGCTGAACACATTCTCCTATGCTGAATTACCCCTCCCTTAACAAAAATACTATTTAAATAAATTCAAGTGCTTTTTTTTTTTTTTTTGACTTTCAGATGAGGAATACTTGCAAATGAAAACGTATCTTTACAGAGAACTACTTGACGCATCAAAACCCAGTTTGCACGGTTCGTCCTTACTTTGATAGTACATTTTAAAAATATAATGGAAAATATGGGTAAAGAAAAAACCCTTCCCTTCATAGGTCTATATGAGCCCTTAGAAGTGTTATTTTCTCATTTCCAAGGGCACCGTTTTGTGGATCTCGACCAGAACTGCAACTTTGCTCCTTTAAAAAATGTTGATATCTCAAACCGTTTAGTAGTTATTTCTATATATATATATATATATATATATATATATATATGTGTGAGTAGGTGAGATGCACTCGTTCGTTCCACAGGAACATATGTTGCAGGTAGCCCAAAAAACTCAAAACTATGTCTACTAGAGTGGCCTGATTAAAATTTTTTAGGATTTTTATTGCATTCGAAAGGTACATCTTTATGTTTATATATATATATATATATATATATATATATATATATATATATAAACATATATGTTATATTTCAACATATGTGGAATTGGCATTGAAATATCTTTTATAAACAAATACTATATCAACTTTTATAAAAATGGAACGAACGAGTTTTGCACCACACCTCCTCATATATATATATATATATATATATATATATATATATATATATATATATACATATATATATATATATATATATATATATATATATGATATAACAAATGAGGGAGAGAGAATACATCTGACAGTCCTATTTTAATGAAGTCTGATTATTGCAGCTCTGGTGAAGAATATAAGAGAACGCTAAATAGAAAGTGGTCCATGCCTAGCTTTCTACAACCTGAAGCAAGTAGGTTTAGCAAGAATATGAATCTGTCACACTCAGCGTAACCTGTCTATTGTATCTGACGACTAGGCAACGAATAGTGAATGTGACACGGTTTTGCATGCAGACAATGGATTTTTCGAAAAAGGAACCGCTTTAATGACATTTTCGAATGCAATACACTTCATGTAAGACTTCAAATAGATTTACTACATGAAAAATTCGAGGAAAATTCTTGTCAATATCCTTCGCTAGAAGAAGAAATTTCCCTAATAATTGTAATTTGCAGAATTCTATGCGGTTCCTGCTTATCTACAGAAAATAGTCAGACTGCAGATAAGTCTATTTGATGACTATCTTACCTGCATTTCTACGTGCCCTATCACATTAGTGCAGAAACTAGTAGATGATAAAGCACACACATTTGCACCTCATGATAAACCCCATAATGACATAACCTCTCTAATCTAATCAACGGCTAAGTACTGGAGAAAGTAGATTACTCAAATATATGTGATATTTTAAAATATAAATTATCACAAATGCGTCCTCCTAACTTCATGGGTGTGACTCCAACCCCCAATGTTTTCGGTCATTGAAATGTACAGAGAGCCTAACTAAGAGACACTTAATATAACCTAGATGTTTGTCTGAAACATCCAGACAGGTTTTGGGGCATTTTACGGCTAAAGGGTGCTTCAAATCGAAATATCCACCGATATAAACTCGTTTTAAAATTTGATTTTCTACAAGAATCCGCCGTAAAAGGTATGGCATTCTATTGAGAATTCCAAAGTTCTGGTATCTGGAGAAGTTTTGGAGGAGGTTATAAGGTTGAATATTGACTGAAAAGATTCTTCAGGGGTCACAATGACTACTCAGTGAGCTACTATGCATCTCTTGGGTAGATAAGAAGGTAAATATGTGTCGGCTAGACTTACCGTGGAACACCAGGTAAGTCTACTGCACATAGGGGAAAGGTGCAAAAAAGTATAGCCCGAAAATAGTGTTTTATTCAGAAGCCAACTATCATTAATGTAAAAAATTGCAAATTAAGGCAATTTTAGAATGAATAATAAATAAGGCGGCACTTTTAAGGTCTTTACATTTTTTTTTTTTTTTTTTTTTTTTTTTTTGTAAAAAATTGATCTTTATTTGTAATTTACAATCTGTACAATAAGTAAATATGGTCAAAATATACATAAAACACAGTTTTATTTATTTTATTTTACATTTTATTTTAATTAAAATTGGTCTCTTTTTTAAACTATATACATTATTTACACTATTTACATTATCTTATAAGAGAGGCTAATTAACCAGTTCTAAATTGTCTCGTGGCCAATGGCGGCGAAGGCGTCGAGGAGGATTATCTGGGATGACATTGGAAGAGAGGGATCTGCCAAGAGGATTGGGGGGGGGGGGGGTGGGCTGGGAGTTTTGAGAAAAAGGTCAGGAATCGGGATTTGGCTAAATCATAGACAAAGGGTATTTCAGTGTCTCGATGGATGGTTAGGTTTGAAACGTAGAAAGGAGCGTTGAGGATTTTACGAAGGACTTTGGATTGGAAACGTTGGATAATATTTATATTTGATGGCTTAGCTGATCCCCAAAGTTCTATGCCGTATGTCCATATCGGTCTTATTATGGTCTTGTACATTGTCAGTTTGTTTTTTGTGTCTAGTTTTGATTTGAGTCCAATTAGTCGTCGGAGAAGTCCGAAGCGTTTGTTCAGTTTCTTTAAAATCTAAATCAAAAAGTACCATTTTTTTTTTTTTTTATATATCAAATGAAGTGCTCTTTCCGCTGCGAATTAAATAGTGTCTTCCATAAACATAATTGAAAATAATTACAAAAGGGGAGACACTTTTATGTGGTTTAATTATCAGAACACATGAAAATCAATGTTGGCTATGATAGACTGCAATACACTGCATGATAGTGAGTGAAAGCACCGATTTGCAGATTTTCAGGGGTTTGGCACCTGTACATGGGACACCCTCTATATATATTACTTTATTATTAATTATGCTTATATAAATGAGAAGAATTATTACATTTCGTGTAAACTTTATATTTTGAATACAGTTGCTTTTGAATACTAAAATAGTAATAAATTAATTAAATAATTATTATTCTAAAACAAATAATTATAATCTTCATCTTGACAAAAATATTATTATTAACACATATATATAATGTTATTTTTTCGTTTATTTTGTTACCTCAAGTAAATGTTATGTTTTGCTTCATTTTTTCCTTCAAGTAATTGAATTCTCGCTTTGATGTGAACCACACAAGGCCGGATCTTACCAAAAGAGAAATATCAAGATGAGATCATCCCAGAATAGCCTTGGTCGGAGTAAAGGGTAATCTTGTAACATTACATTCGCATCAATCAGATATCTAATGTGAACTGTACAAAAATCATATCTATAGAAGTTATGATTTGGTACATTTTCATTTCTGAATACCATGACTTCAAATACGAGTATATACAATACAACCTCTCAATAAAGTGCACGTTACCAAAACATGTATGTGTGTATGTATACACATATATATGGTATATCTATAGAAGTTTTTATTTGGTACATTTTCATTTCTGAATACCATGACTTCAAATACGAGTATACACAATACAACCTCTCAATAAAGTGCACGTTACCAAAACGTGTATGTGTGTATGTATACACATATATATGGTATATCTATAGAAGTTTTTATTTGGTACATTTTCATTTCTGAATACCATGACTTCAAATACGAGTATACACAATACAACCTCTCAATAAAGTGCACATTATCAAAACGTGTATGTGTGTATGTATACACATATGTATGGTATATCTATAGAAGTTATGATTTGGTACATTTTCATTTCTGAATACCATGACTTCAAATACGAGTATACACAATACAACCTCTCAATAAAGTGCACGTTATCAAAACGTGTATGTGTGTATGTATACACATATATATATATGGTATATCTATAGAAGTTATGATTTAAGACATTTTCATTTCTGAATACCATGACTTCAAATACGAGTATACACAATACAACCTCTCAATAAAGTGCACGTTATGAAAACGTGTATGTGTGTATGTATACACATATATATATGGTATATCTATAGAAGTTATGATTTGGTACATTTTCATTTCTGAATACCATGACTTCAAATACGAGTATACACAATACAACCTCTCAATAAAGTGCACGTTATCAAAACGTGTATGTGTGTATGTATACACATATATATATATATGGTATATCTATAGAAGTTATGATTTAAGACATTTTCATTTCTGAATACCATGACTTCAAATACGAGTATACACAATACAACCTCTCAATAAAGTGCACGTTATGAAAACGTGTATGTGTGTATGTATACACATATATATATGGTATATCTATAGAAGTTATGATTTGGTACATTTTCATTTCTGAATACCATGACTTCAAATACGAGTATACACAATAAAACCACTCAATAAAGTGCACGTTATCAAAACGTGTATGTGTGTATGTATACACATATATATATATGGTATATCTATAGAAGTTATGATTTAAGACATTTTCATTTCTGAATACCATGACTTCAAATACGAGTATACACAATACAACCTCTCAATAAAGTGCACGTTATGAAAACGTGTATGTGTGTATGTATACACATATATATGGTATATCTATAGAAGTTTTTATTTGGTACATTTTCATTTCTGAATACCATGACTTCAAATACGAGTATACACAATACAACCTCTCAATAAAGTGCACATTATCAAAACGTGTATGTGTGTATGTATACACATATGTATGGTATATCTATAGAAGTTATGATTTGGTACATTTTCATTTCTGAATACCATGACTTCAAATACGAGTATACACAATACAACCTCTCAATAAAGTGCACGTTACCAAAACGTGTATGTGTGTATGTATACACATATATATGGTATATCTATAGAAGTTTTTATTTGGTACATTTTCATTTCTGAATACCATGACTTCAAATACGAGTATACACAATACAACCTCTCAATAAAGTGCACATTATCAAAACGTGTATGTGTGTATGTATACACATATGTATGGTATATCTATAGAAGTTATGATTTGGTACATTTTCATTTCTGAATACCATGACTTCAAATACGAGTATACACAATACAACCTCTCAATAAAGTGCACGTTACCAAAACGTGTATGTGTGTATGTATACACATATATATGGTATATCTATAGAAGTTTTTATTTGGTACATTTTCATTTCTGAATACCATGACTTCAAATACGAGTATACACAATACAACCTCTCAATAAAGTGCACGTTACCAAAACGTGTATGTGTGTATGTATACACATATATATGGTATATCTATAGAAGTTTTTATTTGGTACATTTTCATTTCTGAATACCATGACTTCAAATACGAGTATACACAATACAACCTCTCAATAAAGTGCACATTATCAAAACGTGTATGTGTGTATGTATACACATATGTATGGTATATCTATAGAAGTTATGATTTGGTACATTTTCATTTCTGAATACCATGACTTCAAATACGAGTATACACAATACAACCTCTCAATAAAGTGCACGTTATCAAAACGTGTATGTGTGTATGTATACACATATATATATATGGTATATCTATAGAAGTTATGATTTAAGACATTTTCATTTCTGAATACCATGACTTCAAATACGAGTATACACAATACAACCTCTCAATAAAGTGCACGTTATGAAAACGTGTATGTGTGTATGTATACACATATATATATGGTATATCTATAGAAGTTATGATTTGGTACATTTTCATTTCTGAATACCATGACTTCAAATACGAGTATACACAATACAACCTCTCAATAAAGTGCACGTTACCAAAACGTGTATGTGTGTATGTATACACATATATATGGTATATCTATAGAAGTTTTTATTTGGTACATTTTCATTTCTGAATACCATGACTTCAAATACGAGTATACACAATACAACCTCTCAATAAAGTGCACATTATCAAAACGTGTATGTGTGTATGTATACACATATGTATGGTATATCTATAGAAGTTATGATTTGGTACATTTTCATTTCTGAATACCATGACTTCAAATACGAGTATACACAATACAACCTCTCAATAAAGTGCACGTTATCAAAACGTGTATGTGTGTATGTATACACATATATATATATGGTATATCTATAGAAGTTATGATTTAAGACATTTTCATTTCTGAATACCATGACTTCAAATACGAGTATACACAATACAACCTCTCAATAAAGTGCACGTTATGAAAACGTGTATGTGTGTATGTATACACATATATATATGGTATATCTATAGAAGTTATGATTTGGTACATTTTCATTTCTGAATACCATGACTTCAAATACGAGTATACACAATACAACCTCTCAATAAAGTGCACGTTATCAAAACGTGTATGTGTGTATGTATACACATATATATATATATATGGTATATCTATAGAAGTTATGATTTAAGACATTTTCATTTCTGAATACCATGACTTCAAATACGAGTATACACAATACAACCTCTCAATAAAGTGCACGTTATGAAAACGTGTATGTGTGTATGTATACACATATATATATGGTATATCTATAGAAGTTATGATTTGGTACATTTTCATTTCTGAATACCATGACTTCAAATACGAGTATACACAATAAAACCACTCAATAAAGTGCACGTTATCAAAACGTGTATGTGTGTATGTATACACATATATATGGTATATATGTGTATACATATATATGGAGAGGTCACATCACAACTAGACCAAGTCCATTTTTATTTTTTGGAATTTTATGTTGTAATGTGATTGAAGAGTATTGCTAAAATGGCTCTTTTCAAGGCTACAGGGGACTAAGTCCTAACTTCAAAATTTTGAAACTTGTAGCAGTTCCAAGTTATAACTATTTTATGAACAAGGCTATAAATAAATAATGTCAGTGATATTCAAAATTAAGATCAGTTTTTTAGTTCAAATATTTTTAAGGCTTAAGCTGTTGAATAATATTTCACTCACGTCTCTGCAATTAATTCGCATACAATTCATTTTCTGAAAACTGTATAACGTGGACATGGTCCAGTTGTGCTCTGATCCCCCATATAATGAACCGACAGAGAACGAACAGAGAAAGTTAAATGATAATAGTTTTCCCAATTTTTAATTTTCATTTTGGGCCAGAAACGATGGAAAGAGCTGAAAATTGTTCCATATTTTTACGTTCATCCTGGTAGAGATACTCAATTTTTTTTTTTTTTTTTTTTTTTTTTCAATTTTTCACGTTACTGTAATGATGCCGTTTCTGTGAGTCGGACTTTTTTATGACTTCATAAAAAAAGTAGAAACTTTGTGACGAGTATACAATTTGAATAATCGAATGTACTGAACAAAATTGACGATAGCTAATACGAGTACACACGTTTTGATTTCGAAAACGACTATACTCGTTCCACGATGTTTGGGTAAACATATGATTTGATATACAATTATGTACCTACCCTATAAGATCGTGGGTCTTTCTTCAGACAGAAAGCGCAAATTATTTCTTCCAAAGAAGATGTGAGTTCGAGTCCCGCCTGCGACAGGTAGATTTTTTCAGCGAAGGGCCCGTTCCCGATGGTGGGCCCTTCGCTGAATATTAACATCCATGGAGCAGGGAATTTTCCCGAAATTCCCTGCTCCATGGATGTTCAGGAAGGGTGGCAACCTGTAAATAGCCCGGTGATAATGGCCTAATTGTCGATGCGCGATTAAAAATAAAATTATGAAATCATATGCGGGAATACAATTTATGATTTCATAAAAGGCTATATATTGTACATTACTGCCTAATATACGATCATAAACATTATGAACCCTTATTCGAGTTTACACTTCTTTGAAACAGACTATACTTATGATGACATCATATACAAGTATATGTGACCCCCCCCCCCCCCTCCAGATGAACCAATTTTGCTGGGTGACGAGCACCTTCAGTCATATGCTAAGGGAATACTATATACAAAGTTTAGTGAGGAAAAAAAAAAAAAAAAACTCTGATGTGTATCATGGTAAAGATAGTTGATGAAATGTTCGACGTGATTCCTTACATTAGCACAATTTTTTTATTTATGAACCGATTGACATGAAACAAACACTAAATGGGAAGTGAAGCTTACAACAATATAATAGTGAAAACAGTAACTAAATCCGTTATAGTTTAGATTAGCGTGCACAGAAAAGCAGATAAACAAACAAACAGACAAAAATTCTAAAAATCATTGTTTTGCCTACTGTTGCGTTAATAAACGTCCCTAATAGTCTTTTTCCCATACATCTTCCATGTACAGACAGCGATACTTTAGAATTTTATTATACGTATAGATGTGTAATTTCCTACATGAGAGTTAGAGATGGGCATATTTTATTTATAAATAAAAATACGAATTTATTCGTACTTCATATATTTGTGAATACGAATATAAATAAATTCGTATTCATAAGTTTGAATACGAATTTATTATCATTCGCATATATTAAATATAAAAATACAGATAAAATTTTATTCGCAAATTTTTCTGCGAATAAAAATAAATTCAAACAAAAAATTGTAAATAATCACAAAAAATGTGAATATTTACAAAAAATCAAGTGATTACAAAAAAAAACACATTAAAATATACGAATAAAAATGTATTCACATTATAATTTGTGAATACAAATTTATTCACAATACAATTCGCAAATAAATTATGAATTTATTCGTATATGGATGATATTACGAATGTTATTGAAGGTGTTTTTTTATTTTTTATTTTTTTTCTTGATGGAGGTAGAGATGACAAACTGTGTCCCTGCAGCATGGCTGGTGGTCCCGCGGCGGACTCGGGGTGAACAAAAAATCTAGGCGCTAATAACCTAGACGTTAAACGCCTAAAAAAATAAGAAAAACCCCAAAAAAATCACCTTCAATAACTTTCGTAATATCTTAATACGAATAAATTCATGATTTATTTGCGAATTTTAATGTGAATAAATTTTTATTCACAAATTATAATGTGAATAAATTTTTATTCGTATATTTTAATGTGATTTTTTTTTTTGTAATCACTTGATTTTTTGTAAATATTCACATTTTTTGTCGCCTTCAATAACTTTCGTTGATTGATCCCTGATGAGAGTTGTTGCGTACGTACGCTTTAATGATAGTAATTTCAGAAATTCTGCTATTACACCTACTTTGACGTGTCTGCGTCACCCAGATAAAACGGTAACGCATGAAGCTAGCAGAAGCCGAGGTGATGTCCTGATACGGCCTTCACCTCTAGCAAGCGATGGTCTACCATGAAGGCTTTCTGCTAAAAAAATCTTTTGACGTTTTAACGTATTTAATGATGTACGTCGAGGTTAGCCTATGCAGACACCATAATAGCAGTTGCGGCTCCATTAACGTTCGTCTCTCATTAACTTTTTATGTTCAGTTATTGAAGGAGGAAACGATCAAAACATAAATACCTATGTTTTTACGACGTTTCTTGTGATTTGACGATATTATGTCGCACTAGACTATTCTCTCGATGTATTCTTCTTCAATTGAAATTATAGCCCTTTTAACTCAAAACGCTATGATCGATTTTATTATATTTCTACGGTTCGATGTAGCCTAAACGCTATTGCAATGATGTAATCCTCTCCTATACAATGCATAAACCTTTCAACACAAAACAATCTAAAAAGAAACATGGTTTCATGAGATCTTTAGGTCTCACAAAATGTTGACGCACTATACCCCATTGTGTTTATTTACTTATATAAATTTAAGAGCACTTGCCCTCCAGTCTTCGTATGCAACAGTCAACTTCCTGTATCTAATGAGGTGCGTTACCTGGGACTTCTACTAGACAGCAGACTCACATGGAACCCACACACACGACTAAAAAGACTAGAGCTGAACAGGAGATTTGGACTCTTAAGACGACTACTCGGCCCTACTTCAAAGCTTACGACACACAACAAACTTACTATATACTTACGGACTTGAATTATGGGGAACAGCAAAACACTCAAACATACAACGAATACAAGCATTCCAATCCAAAGTCCTTCTTAGAATAGTCAATGCTCCCTTTTATGTCTCCAACAAAACCCTACACAATGACCTAAATATCCCCTTCGTAAAAGACCTCGCAACATCCAGATTCCTAACCTTTCATTCCAAATTGTCATCCCATCCAAATCCTAGAGGTCAATCCCTTTCCACTCGGACCCACCCTAAAGACCTTCCCAAGAGGCTTAAGAGAGTTTGGCCCCGTGACCAGCTACCCTAGCAGCGGTTTAAAACAGTGAAAATATAAATGTTAGCATATATTAGGAAGTGCCAATAATGATTGGCTCCTTCCATGTACTATTCACTGAATGTACGCAAGACGAGCACAATTAATTATTGTACTTTATAAATTGTACAGATTTTAAATAAACATTTATTAAAAAAAAAAAAAAAAAAAAAAAAAACTTATATAAATTTGGATGGATTGGGCTTTAGGGCAAACAGCTTTCAGAGCATCATTTCGATCTCATTTATGTCACACTCACGTTTGTATTTTCTCGGAAAACATATACTTATGGTTTACAGTTATTATTATTTATTTTCTTGCTTTATTTTTTTTTTACAAGTATAGAAACTTCTTCTATTTGAATGAATCGTATTTCTTTAGATATTCACACATTTATATATGTATACACACATGCACACATAAATACATCCATATACATATATATATATATATATATATATATATATATATATATATACATTTATATACATATACACATCTACACACACGCATTTACGCATTATGGTTTTTTATTTTTTACTTTTTTATTTATTCATTATATATATATATATATATATATATATATATATATATATATATATATATATATATATATATATTTCGTTGTATAATTCAACTTTTTTTTAGAAAACTTATTATTTTATCCAGCATATTTGCATTGTCTGCTAATGCCTCTCTTATGTCTGGAGGGATATTCAATTCGTTTAATTCTACTCTGAATTGGTGGCATTCGGACATTAAATGCTTTATTGTAAAGGGTTCATTACATCTTGGGCATTTTGGAGGTTGCTCTCTTCCCATTAAATATCCATGTGAGATTTTTGTCTGTCCGATCCTCATTCTTGTTATGACTACCTCCTCTCTTCTATTTTCCCTCGACGAGGAGTGTCAGGTGTCTACTGAGGTAGGAGTATCTCCATCTTCGTCAGACAGGTACTTGTTGTTCCTTCCTCGGTGGTTATTATATAAATTTAATAAAACATAAACAGGTAGTGCATAACTTCTTATTATCGGATGGAACGGAATTATTCTCCAGCGGTGGTATTCTTCCTCACTTCTTCCTGGAATATTTCGATGGGTTCATCTCCATGTTCTTCAGCCAGGTGTTTGTTGTTTCTACCCTCGGTGGTTGCCGAGAGATTGACATTCATTCCCTTGGCTACCACCGAGGAAGGAACAACAAGTACCAGGCTGAAGAAGATGGAGATGAACCCATCGAAATATTCCAGGAAGAAGCGAGGAGGAGTACCACCGCTGGAGAAAAATGCCATCCCCTCCAAAAATATTATCCCAGCGACGAAAAATAATATCAAACTTTTTAATTACAACGTAATAATCAAAGCCGAAGCCATCCTTTTATTCACCAACAAAAGCAAATACTACACGTTCTTAAAAATATTTTAAAATCACTGTTCTTTAAAAATCTATCATAGAGAAAAAGGGTTCGAGTATATTCTCCATGAATTGCATAAGGTTATAATTTTTGTAAAATCAATAATTTATAGGGTTTCGGCATGCTCTTCATGGCAACCTTCTTCAGCTGTTAGATGGCTACTTTTTGTGGCATCGTTAATTAAATGTAATATTTACCTCGTGGTCACCGAAACAGCATCGTTTGTCTTCCTGTATGCTCTAGGAATTTATTGGTAAAAGATACTGCAAATGTCATGACGAAACGTCAAAATTATAGATTTTTGCGAATATCTGACTGTTTTCTTAGAAAACCACAAATACTGCTTGACTTGTTATTATCTTGACGGCTAAATATTTGCTTCTCTTTAAAATCGTTTTCGTTTGGATTTCTTTGAGGACATCAACATTAGAAGTGGAACCTATGATGAGAGTATCATAATATAAATCACAGTAACTGCAATGAAAAAATCATAATACCCCTATAATAATATGAAATATAAACACCGCTAAAATGCCTACGCCTAAATATTTTTAAAAAATATAAAGTTCAGTAAACCACATTTTGCAAAGCTACAGCGAACCGATCCCCTTCTCGTCCTAAGAGATTCCCCCACCATCGGCGATACCACGAACCACAACCCAGACCACGAGACAACCCTTAACCCAGACTCCGTTGTCCTAACATCAATATGTACTAGTCCACTTCAAGGACTCAAGACACCACACGTGCTGCACCTGTCGTCACCACTAGCACCATATGCCAACCGCACTACAATCCACGGATAATAGGAACCACTTTACGATCAGTCCACACATCGAATTTAAAACCATATGGTCCTCACATGGTGTCAAAACATGACAAATGTACTTATCCAAGACATTACATTTATCCTGACACACACTTCATACACTAGGGGAAACCCAATGGCTGAATGTTTGAATGAACATTTTATGCCAAGGCTTGTAGTCATCATGACTTTTCTTCACTACAAAAAGGCAAAGGCGCGAAGCCTTTAGAGGCGAACTCTAAATTGTCTGGATAAGCCTGGTAGCGTCCCAAAAAATATTTATGTAAAAGGAAGCTAAAATAAAAGAATGGGTTAAAATTTGATTAGACCTCCACAGACCCAAACTATTTCTTATAGAAATTGGTCCAATTATCCACAAAACATTTCTTCGGAAAGTGGTAAAACAAGAAAATTTAAGTTTACCATTTTTTTGAAGGGTGATATTTTTTAATTAAATCTTGATTGGAGCTTGTCGTTAGATTTTAAGCTTAAAATGAATTTAAAGCCAAAGGTATTAATAAAAACCATTTGTAGATACATTCGTAAATAACTAATTCCATAATGATTAATTACAAAATAATCCAAGAGCAAAACCATTATTATTACTACTACATTAGATGCAAACACCTCAACAGTAAAAAACGAAGTCATGTCACAACAATAAAAAATTTATCTTAAGCCTGATACCAAAGTATAGCAGTACCAAGTGTATTAAAGTAACTTTATACCAAAGTTTTTTTGTTTTTTTTTAAATTATCGAAAACAACTCATTCTGGAGTATTTTTTTTTTTTATTAGAGTCGGACTATCTACAGTTTGCCAACCTTTTATAATTCGAACAGCATGTGGTCGGTCACCCATTCAGGTACTGCCCATGCCCGACGTTGCTTAACTTCGTCGGTCAACGGGAACCGGTCCATTTAACCTGGTTGTGCCTGTAGACTTCAATTACTGTTTATTTAATTTTTATAACTAAAAACAACAAAATACACAGGCAAACCATGATTAAACTAATAAAGAGATAACTATTAGCCAAGATACAAGACTCCGTAACATTAGAATATCAGCACTAAACATTGGCTACCCCGACGGTTCTTGTTGGTCATTGAGGTTAAACATTGTCTGGCCGTGCAAATTCTGGGATGGGTGACCCATCGAGTGTCATTGCCATTATAAAAGAGTGGACATCTGTAGAAATTGATGCTAATAGCCCAAAAGTTGATAAAAAGTATAAAAAAAAAAAAAAAAAAAAAAAAAAATACTAAACGCAGCTTACTATAGTACGACACTAATCCGACAGAAGCGTGCGCGTATAGCGGCAGCTTTGAGTGAATCATGAGGTGTTAGGGTTGAGGATTATCACTTTAAGCTTTAGATACGGTCTATATTATAATCCTTGAGCTCCTCCATTATACTAGGAGTTTTTTTATTAATAACGGGAAATAGAAGGTTTATGTCCCCATTCTGTCTACTGGGGAAAAAGGATAAAGGAATGTTGGGGAAAAAATGTTCTTGTTCTATTTATAAAGATCGTGTAAGTTTTGTTTCAAGTACGAACATAATATTAATATCGGTCTAAGAGGGGGCGAATGTCTGTTCACGTGTGAATATGTAGGGAAAATCTGACATGTGTACATTATGTCAGATGGTTATGGTGGTAAATGCCATTCAAATAAAAACTCCGACTAATTAAAAACATCGTAATGTCTTAATCTTCGTGAAAATGAAATCTCAAAGTGAAGGAAGATCTTAGGCGCCAAAACAGGAATCTGGCAGTATCCTGAGCGGAAATGACTCCATTAAAGCACCAATTACTCCGAATGCAAACGCTCAAAAAACTCACGTAGAAACGATATTTGTAGAGAATTTAATAAGCTATCGAATACATTATTTACATTACCTACGATTTCCCTTCCGGTTTAGAGATATGTAAGAATATATCCAAAAGGTATTTTCCATTTTTCCCGAAACGGTCCTAGATTTTGCCTTGAAAATAGTTGCATTAGATTCCCAGCGTCTATGTTCTTATATGCCATTTACCTGGAAGCCTAGTAACGAAAAAATTTCAGTTCTACGATTTTTAAAAAGAAAAAAAAACAATAAACAGGGTCAGGTGGACGGATTCTGCTGGTTAATGAACTCGACGTGCCCAGAAAAAATGTTTTTGTTGTCTCATGTGAACTGAAAGTAACTTTACTCCAAAAATTCAAGATGAAAGACTCACGACCAAATCTTAGGCACCAAAAGGGGAAGTTTGACAGTATCCCAAACGAAAATTGGTCCTTTTAAGCATCGATTTCTCCGAATGATATCACTCTATCAAAACTCATATACGAACCATATTTCTAAAATTATTATGCTACATACTTTACTTTTTCTACACTTTCCCTAGGTACCGGTTTCAAGATATACATATAGGAACATACCCGAAAAGTATTCTGCATTTTCCTCGACAACGTTCCTAGATTTGGCCTAAATTTGGAAGTCAATTTGCTAACATAACGTTTGCAGACGTGGACAGATTCCACTTGTTAACGAACTTGACGTGCACAGAAAGAATGTTTCTTGGCTGTCTCGTGTGAACTGAAAGTAACTTTTCCCCTAAAACTGAACAAGAAGGTCTCACGACCTAAATACAACTTTTGACATAAATATTTCCAGAAAACTGAAAGTGACTGATAACATATCATTTCTGAATCACATCCTGACTGAAATCTCTGTATGAAACCACGAGTATTACCATCCCGGGTGAGAACCTACTGCACTTCCTGCTACTGTAGTCTTAAGAATTACTGACTCAGGCTGTGCAACGCTCTGTGCACTTGGTAATTACAGACCTACCAGTCTCCAATTCTCCCAGCACTATGATGGAGGCCTGTCAGCCAGCTGTTAGCCAGTCTCCTAGTCTCATTGTAGCTACTGCTTCAGTAGTATTATAGCAAAGGACTATTAGGAATAATAAGAGATGATAAATACAGGTTTACCACATCACTAGCTACATAGTGGAAGGGAAAAGTACAATTTTAAGACGGGGGGGGGGGCTATTATGTATCAATTTATTTCTTCTATAGAACAACTAAGTGAATATAATTTAAATTAAGATAAATTATGCATAAAAAAATTCAATATTTTATTCAAATTACATTGAATTGTATTGCGAATCTCTTCGCTATTTACACGTTGAATGCGTGCAGTTCCATAACTCAATACGTTGTTTGAGTTATTAGTCCAAAAGCTGGTAACAGCACATTTCATGAAGTATTTTATGCACCTTGCAATTTTGCTATAATGTACCTCTTGGGTAGATAAGAAGGTAAATATGTGTTGGATAGACTTATCTTGGAACATCAGGTACTGCCCATAGGGGAAAGGTGCAAAAAAATATTTCTCAAAAATAGTATTTTATTCAAAAGCCTTTTCTCTTTAACGTAAAATTAAGACAATTTTACAATGAATAGTAAATAAGGCAGACACAGGAGGATAACATGTAAAAATAAAAAATAAAAAAACCTAAATTGTTTTTATTCTAATATTAAATGAGTGCTTTATTCACGCTGCCATTTGAACCGGAACAGCTGTACAAGATCATTTGAGCGAGAACCAATGAGAGCGCAGAGAATAACCACAACTGCGCGGTCCTCTAATTCACTCTTACGGTTACGCGCAGTGTATTGCAGTATATCATAGGTAAAATTCATGTTTCCTCATAATTAAACCCCACAAAAGTGTCTGCCCTTTTGTAATTATTTTAAATTATTTTTATTGAAGACGCTGTTTAAATATAAAAAAGTCCGTCACGCAGGAGCTGCATAACTTAGAATTATATATATATATATATATATATATATATATATATATATATATATATAAATTTTAACGGGGGTCATTTTTGGTGTCTACTCGGTAGGATCGATAAAGACTTGAAGAAATTTTTCAAAAATTCCGTCATGAGTGCAACCTCAATAGCTACTTTCCTTCGGAGGAAAGTGCTAAAAACTAGGTACTTTGGTTTTTTTATTTACATTTTAACCCCCTTAAAAGTGTCTGGCTTATAATTCATTGTAAAATTGCCTTAATTTGCAATTTTTTTTTACATTAATGATAGTTGGCTTCTGAATAAAACACTATTATTGGGATTTTTTTTTTTTTTTTTGCACCTTTCCCCTATGGGCAGCACCTGGTGTTCCACGGTAAGTCTAGCCGACACATATTTACCTTCTTATCTACCCAAGAGGTACATTAAAGCAAAATTTCAAGGTGCATAAAACACTTCATGAAAAGTGCGTTACCAGCTCTCCGACTATATACTTTAATAAAATTGCAATTTGTATGCTCCATTGAGATACGTCAAATTCATGAAGGAATTTCAAATACTCTTGTAGCAAAAGCTTATGCCCGCTCCAAATTGGATTCATTTATTAATTCTCAATTAGAAAAAATTGTACTCTTGAATTTAGAAACCTGAAACCTGATTGATTACCTGAAAACACAATTTATTTTGATCTTGAACTTATGTAAAAATTTCAGACAAGTTCATGCATTACTTTATTTCTTGATTTATTTATTCAGGGAGCTTCACAACGGCAAGGTGATTATTCAGGGAGCTTCACAACGGCAAGGTGATTATTCATGGAGCTTCACAACGGCAAGGTGATTATTCAGGGAGCTTCACAACGGCAAGGTGATTATTCAGGGAGCTTCACAACGGCAAGGTGATTATTCAGGGAGCTTCACAACGGCAAGGTGATTATTCAGGGAGCTTCACAACGGCAAGGTGATTATTCAGGGAGCTTCACAACGGCAAGGTGATTATTCAGGGAGCTTCACAACGGCAAGGTGATTATTCAGGGAGCTTCACAACGGCAAGGTGATTTATTCAGGGAGCTTCACAACGGCAAGGTGATTATTCAGGGAGCTTCACAACGGCAAGGTGATTATTCAGGGAGCTTCACAACGGCAAGGTGATTATTCAGGGAGCTTCACAACGGCAAGGTGATTTATTCATGGAGCTTCACAACGGCAAGGTGATTTCCTCACATAAGAATAATCAATAAAAACTATTTTATTGTTTCTTGAATTACCTTTTAAATATCTCCAAGGAACCAAGAAGAACAGAAGAACATACCTGCAAACATCTCCAAGGAACCAAGAAGAACAGAAGAACATACCTGCAAATATCTCCAAGGAACCAAGAAGAACAGAAGAACATACCTGCAAACATCTCCAAGGAACCAAGAAGAACAGAAGAACATACCTGCAAATATCTCCAAGGAACCAAGAAGAACAGAAGAACATACCTGCAAACATCTCCAAGGAACCAAGAAGAACAGAAGAACATGCCTGCAAATATCTCCAAGGAACCAAGAAGAACAGAAGAACATACCTGCAAACATCTCCAAGGAACCAAGAAGAACAGAAGAACATGCCTGCAAATATCTCCAAGGAACCAAGAAGAACAGAAGAACATACCTGCAAACATCTCCAAGGAACCAAGAAGAACAGAAGAACATGCCTGCAAATATCTCCAAGGAACCAAGAAGAACAGAAGAACATACCTGCAAATATCTCCAAGGAACCAAGAAGAACAGAAGAACATGCCTGCAAATATCTCCAAGGAACCAAGAAGAACAGAAGAACATACCTGCAAACAAAATTTATAGATTAATTTTCCTTTTGATCCTTTAATTGCTGGTATAATATAAATCTCTAATGAAACTAATATTATTAAATTTCATAGTTATATCCAGACGTGCGGTTTCATCTTCCCTTTCGACTTGCGGTTACTTCTTCCCTTTCGACTTGCGGTTTCATCTTCCCTTTCGACTTGCGGTTACTTCTTCCCTTTCGACTTGCGGTTACTTCTTCCCTTTCGACTTGCGGTTACTTCTTCCCTTTCGACTTGCGGTTACTTCTTCCCTTTCGACTTGCGGTTACTTCTTCCCTCACGTAGCTCTCTACTTTCCCTGTCTGGAAACAGAAGAAGCGCCAAGGAGGTGTTTAGGTTTTTCCAAAGGATTAGGGATGAAATCTTTTTATGATAATATATATTTTAGATGTTTATAACATTTTAGGAGAGACGTGATATCCTTCCTTAAAGGGGAAGGTAGAAGAGATTATAAAGGGAATCATAAATCCAAGGTTAACCATAAAACACATCACAACATATCGCACTAGTATTTCTAAAGTCAAAAGAAGAAGGTAAAATCTAGTAAAGCACGTCGGATTTTTAAGAAAATTTTTTTTTTTCGAAAATGGCGAACAATTCTTCATTTTCTTTTTAAAAAATAGGTCGTAAAACCGTTATAATTCAATAAATTGAAAAAACGCACTTTACTAGCAAATGCCATTACAAGGCTGCAGATAAAAATTTGAAAAAGCTGCAGTTAAAAGTTGATCGGGTGAAAATTGAATGCGCTAGGTGAAAATATCGACTTAAAAGTTTAATAAAGTGAAATGTTCATTTGTTTTCTTTTTAATTATTTGCTCATAATTTGTTATAATTTTAACTATGAAACGTATCCGAACTTCAGCTGAAAAATCGAATTTTTGGCACTTTCCGAAAAGTGTTCCTCCACATAAAGTGAAGGAACACTTTTCGGAAAGTGTTCCTCGATATCACTTTTGATTAGTTAGGGAAGCAATTAAGCCGATAGAGAAGAAAGTGAAGAGAAAAAAAAAAAAATGACAACGCAGTAGGTGAATTACAAAGTGAACTGGGTTCTTGTAAACTGGGCATACAACGAGTTGCAGATATGGGTTCCACGCACCCTATTGTTTCTTCTTTGTGAGTAAGGAATAACATTTATGAAAAAAATATTTTATGAATGCAACCTCAAAAGCTTTTGAATGTACTCAAAATTTCCTTGATGGCGAACACACGTGTATATTACTAGCCACGCATATAATCTTATTCAACCCTTTCTTTTACCACAACACGTAGCTTGGACCTATTCACTCTCCGCTTGTCCCATGTTAACTACTTCCGTACAGCTGCCGTCTACAATGTTAATAATCGGGTGATGTAAGCATCATTCGTCCGAATCTAGGCCATTTGTGCCGACACCCAGGGCGCATCGAGGAATTTTCTCAACGAGCCCTGAAAGCATATGAAACTAATGCATTAGCCACTAGTCCACGGGGAGACCCCATGTTTCATGTTATTTGAATTTTTACAGTAGACTCAAAGTATGAAGGAACGCAGGGTACCTCGCGAGTCACGAAGATTCGAGCTTATTTAAATAATTATTTATAATAATAATCAGGAACCAAGAGGTCCCAACTCAGATAAGATGATGGATGCTATGGATAAATACCTCTTCAAGTCAGATTTTATGAAATATTTCCCCCCTGTTACTAGAACCCTCTTCGCCGATTCTAACTACGGTTTGCTGAAATCTATATATATAAAAATCACGTGTCTGTCTGTTTTTCTGTTTGTTTGTTCCTTATACAAATCTACACCGTTTGACCGATTTTGACCAAACTTGGCACGTAGGTAGGTCTTGATACGAGAAATCTCCTAGGCTAGGTCAAAATAGTCAAATTTCAAAATTTGGTCAAAACGTCAAAAGTTTTGTTCAAGAAAAATTGGCTAAACTGAACCATTCAGATTGAGACGGTCATTTTGAATCGACTACTACTGGCATCTGTCGGCTGTTAGATGAAGTGCTGTTGTGGTGGCCTCTACCGGTATCATTATGAACTAAAACAAATTCACATCGTTTGACCGATTTTCGTAACTGGGTATAGACAACTAGGAATCAAGTAGATCTTGATACGGGGAGAGTTATAGACAGAAAGTAGGTGTAGCATGGCACACTGGGTAACAGCTAGTATACTATATAGATTGAGTAATTACTGTCAACCATTTCCAGCCTGTTGACATATCGATCGCTGCTTGAGTGAGTCAGGGAATTGATTACCTTCAACCCTCCAGCAACAACCAGACGGCGATAGATTTCAGAGCATTTCATGATTTCGCTAAATCGGAAGTTCAAAGCCTTTCTGCCAATTGAAGGACTTGATATCGTCGATGCAAATGCAGAGTATCGAATGTGAAAAAATACATTTTTCATTTTAAATCTTTGCTCATTGCTGTTGGACAGATGGACGGCAAACTCTCGAATCTAAGTTCACACAATGAAAGGGAAATGTAACCACTGTCATAATGTCGAACCTGCCTACTATTTGACTGCCCAAAAGTATTGTAATAAATAAAAGTATTTTCACTCGTGAAAGTGGTGATTTTCATATTTCATATACTTTGCATTTGCATCGACGCTATTATCATAGTAAGGCAAAGATGACATCATGTTGTATCGTGTTGTATTAAAATATAATTAGTCACCCGTAAGGTCGAAACATTAGAACAATCGAAATGTAGTGATAAGAAACGTAAAATTCATTATTATAAACTTGAAATCCTAGAATACATAAGAAGAATTACTTAAAAAAAAAAAGTAAATAAAATATGTAAACCTGGTTGCATACAACCAATAATAATGTAAACAAGACAATAATAATGTAAATAACGATCACCGCATACTAGAAATAATTAATTATTAAATTATAAAAACAACAACGATTATCGGGGGTCTCCCGTGGTCTTGTGGCTAGCGCGCTAGATTCATAAGCGGGAGATGGTGGGTTCGATCCCCACCGGCGACAGGAATTTTCTCATCCCATGGCTCGCTGAGAAAATTCCTGGCTGCACCCTGGACCTCGGCGCTAATGGCCAAGAATTATGTCGACGTAAAAAAAAAAAAAAAAAAAAAAAAAAAAAAAAAAAAAAAAAATCTTTTCTTGGGTTATTAATAGCGAAGCGATTCCAGCAGTTCACTCAGACTACAATCAAACCCACTATCGGGATCCTAAAAATACTGGAGCAAAAAACGTAGAAATTCAGTGTACACTGGTTTTTAAAAGTATTTCGACTTATATTGACTAAGACAAATGCACATAAAGCGATGGTAAAAAAATTGCCAAAGAGCATTTAGAGCAATTAAACCATGTTGGAACTTTTATCTTGGCGTTAGTATTTCAAAACACCCTTGTTCATTTGTCTGATGTACCTCCGCTAATTTGCAGGTGTAAGTTTGTATTGTCGTCATATTGGCAAGAAGGTCAACACGGCCATAATATCATACACAATACTATCTTCTCGGAAGGGACTAGTAAAATCCTGTACATTAAGAGACCAATAAAACTTGGGAAGACGCGAGTAGGATTATAGACTACGGGAAGGTCTCCCGCTCCAAATATCCTTGAGTTGGTTTTTCTCAGAGGGCGGTGAGATGTAAAAAGCCGAGGTCAGACCTTAGCCATAAATCCAGCCAAGGCCTGCCTCTTGGGGTTCAACAGGTAAAGGTTCTTTCTGGCCTATTCGAGAAGTGAGACCATTCACGGGGTAGGAAGATCTTTTTGCGCAGCCAATTTCTACGAAAAAACAGTTGGCCAAGAAATGACATTGTTATCATAAAAGAAGAAAGGCTTTGAGAGGTTAGGCAATGTTTAATAATACTAATCCAAAGCCAAGGCTAAAAATAGTTTAAACTATGAAGTTGCCGATGTCCAAAAGCGAAGCTACCGTGGTTTCCTTGAGTTTAGTGCAATGAGTGACAACCCCTGGTTTATTGCTGCCACGGTCGTATAGGATCTACACGGTGCGTTCCAAAAGTAATTTATTTATCAGATTTGTACAGACACTTAACCTCCTTGAAAGTAGTAAGCCCCAGTACTCGTCCGGGTAGTAGGGATGTCGTTTCAGGCTGCGTTAAATGTCTCTTCTAGAGGAACAAACTCTTCATGGGGCACATTCTTCTCAGTTTTCCTTCTTGACGGCCGCACAGAGCGTTGTCCGTCTTGAACATCTTTCCGACCCTCCTTAAAGGCATTCAACCACCTCCAAACTTGTGAATAGGACAAAGAACAGTTCCACTAGCCTTCACAAATCGTTATGGAAGTCTCATGAGATTTTCTGAGTTCAGCACAAACCTCAATAGCGTAAATTTGCTCGATTCATATTTTTCGTGACACATTTGAAGCGCCATAAATAAAATAACTGACGTCCTGCCGCTTAAAAGACCCTAGAGTTCTCAGGCCAGGCTTACACCAAAGCCTCAGGTTCCTCCAACTTACACCCTCCCAATCCGGCCAATGCATAACGTTCTCAACGCACTCTATACAAGTGGACAACGAAACCAGATGCCACAACAGTCAACTCTGACGAGAAATCATTAAGAATTATCAAAAATCTGTATACGCCAACATATAATGAGTATTCCTAAAGTTTCCAGCTGTATCTGTTGACATGTTAACAAGCTTGGAAGATCCCCTAACCCCAAACAGACATGCTTACTCCTCTGATAGACATTACTGGGTTGAATAAGATCCCCTAACCCCAAACAGACATGATTACTCCTCTGATAGACATTACTGGGTTGAATAAGATCCCCTAACCCCAAACAGACATGCTTACTCCTCTGATAGACATTACTGGGTTGAATAAGATCCCCTAACCCCAAACAGACATGCTTACTCCTCTGATAGACATTACTGGGTTGAATAAGATCCCCTAACCCCAAACAGACATGCTTACTCCTCTGATAGACATTACTGGGTTGAATAAGATCCCCTAACCCCAAACAGACATGCTTACTCCTCTGATAGACATTACTGGGTTGAATAAGATCCCCTAACCCCAAACAGACATGCTTACTCCTCTGATAGACATTACTGTGTTGAATAAGATCCCCCCTGGGGTCTCCCGTGGTCTAGTGGCTAGCGCGCTAGATTCATAAGCGGGAGATGGTGGGTTCGATCCCCACCGGCGCCAGAAATTTTCTAATCTCAGGGTTCGCTGAGAAAATTCCTGCCTGCACTCTGGATGTCCGGCGCTAATAGCCACGATTTGTTGATGCGCCGTTAAAAAAAAAAATAAAAAAAAAAAAATAAATAAGATCCCCTAACCCCAAACAGACATGCTTACTCCTCTGATAGACATTACTGGGTTGAATAAGATCCATATCTATGTTGAAGAGCCGTTATTAAACCTTTCACAAGTTTCCTGAAAAGACTGGGAATTCGCCTAATTAACAACCAGCTATTCCCACATAATTCCAAGGATTGAAGTAGAAGTCACTCTAGTCCTAGCGGAATTAACTATTCATTAATTTTCTTTTAATTTTTATTAAAGCTATTCATTAAATATTGTAATTTACAAAACGAAAGTCTCTTATATCGCCCCTATCATCTCAAATTATAGAATATGAAATATCTCGTTTTTTCAAATTCGATACTTTACTCATGCATTACGGACGATACAGCTTATGGAAAACTGTCGGAAATCTAGCCTCTTTAGAATGCCTTAAATAAAGTGTCGAATGAGATCATTTTTCAATATATTATTTTGTCAATTTATCGAATATGTTCGCACGCTAGTTTGCTCTTAATCGTCATACTTTTGATACCAAAAAAGTTTGACTTGGCAAACTGGCAAAAATGGATTGATTTGTAGACATCACTAATACTATACAATGCATAATGTCGAATGTGTCACATTCGTTAGTTTCAAAGTGTAAATATTTATACAGTACTATGCTCCGGCCGCCTGGTTTTCCCCTTGGCCGCTGCGACTGCTGGAGTCATTAGGCTGGGAGGACGGTCAGGGAGGCCGAATTCAACCCATTAACGAAGACACTAGAAGAAAAAAATCCCTAGTGCTTGATATATTTATACAGTTAGTCTTTTGGAATCAGCAAACTATCGAAAATACCAGCAATAAAAAAAAAATATATGAGTTTAGTTTAAGAAAAAAAATCAGACATGAGTGGTAACGAAGAGAAGAAAACCCTAGTCACCTCAAGATGATCATTATTATGGCATGTTTAAATGGTAGGGCGCAGCAAACCATGAGGTTTTTAGCCCTATATAATTCAAACAAACAAACATTTCCAACTTACAATGTATCATGATGATTAGATAGTTAGCCGTCGAGGTGATAAGTAAAGATGGAATGATTGGGATTCGGCTAAAAAAAACCTCAATATGATTTTTGTTTAAAAAAATCTATATTTTGGACGTTTCGGCTACTCATTGGTAGCCTTCGTCAGCTAAAATGACAAAAAAAAACAGAAATTAATACAGAAAAAAAAAGTTTATAATTGTGATAAGTAACAGAACTATAAATACAATTAATGGCTAAAAAAACCTCAATATGATTTTTGTTTAAAAAAAATCTATATTTTGGACGTTTCGTTACGTTAATTGTATTTATATTTCTGTTCCTTATCACAATTATAAACTTCTTTTTTTTTTTCTGTATTAATTTCTGTTTTTTTTTGTCATTTTAGCTGACGAAGGCTACCAATGAGTAGCCGAAACGTCCAAAATATAGATTTTTTTTTAACAAAAATCATATTGAGGTTTTTTTAGCCGGTTACTTTTTAGAATAACCTCATAATATTTTGTTACAATATTGTAACAGGTGTTGCTAGGCTACATAAAGTTTATACATGAAAGAGGTTATAGATTATAAGACACGTTGAAGTTGTGTTTGTTGTGCTGTGTTGAAGTTGTCAAATAATGAATTTGATTAAACTGAGTCGTGTGTTGAAATCGGAAGAAGTAGCGTATAGAGCATTACAAAAGTATGGAGTTCTGCCTAATTATTAGTTTAAACATCTGTGCTTCATAAACATTAACTTAATGATGCGATAAATAACTGTTTTAGTAATAAAAGTAACTGGCGTGGGTAAAGTAAAAAAGACCCGGGGCAGATACTATAGAGGTATCTCATTCTTGACCATACGGCACACTAGGGAGATAGTGTGGCCAGTACTATGCTCCGGCCGCCTGATTTTCCCCTTGACTGCTTCGATTCTGGACTCATTAGCACTAAGGTACTAATTATTAAAAAAATTAAAGGATGGGTTGGCCTAGGGACGGTCAGGGAGGCCGAATTCAACCCATAAACGAAGACACTAGAAGAAAAAATCTTTAGTGCTTGTTCGGGATTTCAACTCAGGTCCTCCAACTTATTAGTCCAGTGCTCTGCCACTGAGCTAACCTCGCCCCCATATATATCACTCTACTCTCATATCACTTTCCCCCCATGTGCAAGGTAGTTGTCCAAACAGTATGCTCCTGGTTACTCAGCGATACCGTAATGTGAAGCACAGGATAATAGTTCTTCTTCAGGAAAATAGCTACAACTGCCATGAAGAAGTGTACGGCATCGACGATCATGGACCTTCTAGATATGCAGATCTACGTTCTCGACCCAACGGTCCGATGTGAAACGAACGATCCCGAGCAAGTGGAGTCAATCGATATAGAAAAGAAAGGGATCTATTCAAAATGCATTGAATATCTCCAAGTTCTTAGAGAAATATGGATTCAGAAAATTCGCAATTAACGGATTCTGGTTTTGCGCAAGAGGTACAATTCCGAAAATGACCTGCATGTTCTTACAAGAACTTGGAATCTTGCCGGAACACCTACCTGCAATATCTGAGTGAATAATTATTGACTCGCTAGGCATAATAAGCCAACATATTTATGGTCACTAAAGGATCACTCCTGCCGAATTTTATAATAAGCCGGAATCAACAGAAAACTGGCTATTTTTAAATACAACAAACCCCTAGATTGCCCCTAGGCTACGCTGCTTTTTGTTTTTTTTTTTTAGAAGAACTATTATTTTTGCACTTCTAATGCCCAACTATTGAAAACAAAGAAAAAATTATTTCGTTTAGAGCCTTCTGCTCAAATTCAGGAACATAAATGTACTCTATAACATACAGTCTTCTTTTTCGTACATGGCTACTGCTCATGCCCGAACACCAGCGAACACCTTTTTGTGTGACACATGCAGTCTTCTTTTTCGTTCATGGCCACACCACTGCGCATGCACGAACGCTACTGCGCATGTGCGAACGCTTCTGCGAACGCCACTGAGCATGCGCGAACGCCAACACGTTTTTGTAACGATTTTTTTTCAGTTCAGTCACCACTAAAGCATATTTATGCTAACAATGACAAGATCATGAGATAAATGAAAGCCTCGAAGAATGATCAGCACGCTGTGTCTCCAGCAACCCAATAACTTTGGTCAGCCCACAATAAAGATTTCTCCTTAGAAGAAAGAATTCTTATTATTATATACATATATATATATATATATATATATATATATATATATATATATATATATAGATAGATAGATAGATATACCGAAAACGTTTTCTGCCTGAGAGATTAGCTACAGGAAGATTTCCTTGAGTAGTTGTGTAAGTCATGTAAATGAAACGAGGAAGGAGTAGCGGAGATACGGTCGATGATGGATTAAATACTCGATAGTATCGATTGCTACTCCAGCTGAGCAGGACAATAGCCTACCAAGATTTACTACAGAGATCTGTCAAGTATTATTCTTAATGGATTCACTTATGGGTCGCTTCGTTGTAGGCGATTAAATATTGTTAGGTATATTTCCTAATGTTTCTAGTTCTGTAATTAACAGCCCTCCGTATGCATATATATATATATATATATATATATATATATATATATATATATATATATATATATATAGTCAACTTTTGATGTGTTGAACTTCCTTGAATCCTTAACTAAATCGATATCAGGCCAAAATCATGTAAAATTATGAAAGTAAGTCGTCCTGACAGGAGACTTCTATGACTTCTACCTCTTTGAGTAGAACTATTATAAGTCATCACATCTGTAACTACAACTACAATTGACAACTTCACAGATTCTACAATCACGTGTGATTGAGACATTATCACAGCGGCTGGATCTGCAAACATGAACTTCATTAAGTTCGTGGAAGTTGACCGGGACGTTCCTGTATTTGATACTCCGTCTAAAACTAATTTATTTATTAAGTGCTTCGTTTCGTGGACAATAATCACACTAAGGTAGGTCTTCCAAGAAATCAGGGAGAAAGTGAAAATTTTACAATTAAAATAATATTAAAAATAAAATTATTAAAATTTCAATTTTAAACTACAATGAATAATAACTTATTCATGGAATGAAAATGTAGTTTATAAACATGTGTTCGTGACCCTCATATGAGATCGTATAATCCTGTATTTGGTAGATATGTCTATGTACTGGCTACCTTCAGCGAGAAGTTCACACAGGTTGACTGGAATAGTTTAGTCTTGTCGTCTTATGCAGTCTGTTAGAATATGTTTTATTGTCAGTTCAGTATTACAAATTTCACAAAATGGTCTCTCTTGTCTTGTCATGAGGTACTCGTGAGTAAGTCTTGAATGGCCAATCCTAAGTCTAGCCAATACAACTTCATCTCTTCTATTGGCTCGCTATCTGGATGGTCAGTCTTTATAGTCCGTAATTTGTTGTCCGTAAGTATCGTCCAAGAGTGTTCCCAGTATTCCAAAATAAATGTATTAACAGATCTGTTTATGTCTTCATGTGGAATTGGTCCGTTATCCATGTTTGTTTGTTCTGCAGCTATTTTTGCGTGGGTGTCTGCAATCGGATTTTTCCCCAGACCTTCATGACCAGGTAGCCAGTACAATGTTACATGTTTGTGTAGAGAGTGTATTGTATTTAATATTTTTAAGAGTAAAGGATGACAGGTGTATTTGTCCTGTAGTCTACAACTAATAAAAAACTAAATCAGTTCAACAAATACATAAAATTATAAAATATATCTAAGAGCGAGGTTAGCTGAGTGGTAGAGCACTCGACTAATGAACTGGAGGACCCAGGTTCGAAACCCGAGCGTGCACTGAAGATTTTTATCTTCTAGTGTCGTCGTACGAGAGTGTGATTTGCGTCCCTAGGCTCACCCAGCCTTTAATTAATGGGTACCTGCAAAGGAGTAAATCAGGAGGCCGGAGCATAGTACTGACCAAACTAACTCCCTAGTGTGCCGTATGGTCAAGAACCAGAAACCTCTACAGTATCTGCCCCTCTGGGCCTTTGTGGTCAGGTCCGGGAATGATTTCTGATAAAAGATCAGTAAATTTAGCGCTTAACACATTGTGGCTTTGGAGTAAACAAAAGTCAATTTTGTTTCGTTTAGCTTTTCTATGGTGTTCTTAGAAGCGTTTTTTGTCACTCTCAGCTGTGCCTTCCTAACGTGCGCTCGTCTATACCTTTCTGTTGATTTTTTTCAACGCCAATCACGACTCGCCCCGTGAAAATGGAGTATTTTGACCAAGAGTTGAAATTATGTTTACTAAATTTTCTGAGTAGCATGTGGATAGATAGATAATACTTGGATAAGATTGGTCATTAGGTTTTTCTGATTACAATGTAGGTCTAAACTAATTTGTAACATATATGTCACGCTAACTACTACTTGGGGCATTTACGTTTTGACACCTATTTATAATTTATACTTTTTACTGATATTTTATATTCATTATATTATAGGAATTTATTTAAAATTAAACTTGAATCCATTTATTAGCACTAAGGGGTTAATATTATATTATTATTCGTGATGACATAACACAAAACTAATATCACAATAGAACAAGACACACCGTTAGTCCGATAAATTTCACGTAGATGTCACTTTTTCTGTACAAGATACGTGCCTGGCGGGAATACGATACGCGAACGAAGAGTGATTACATCACAGATTATTAAAGTGATTCTGGATCTCTGGGTGGCCCTTCAACTAAAATGAGCTACTTACGTGACAAGCCATAAGCGATTCGTTCTAAGCTTTGTGTTGGTACAATTGAAACAGTTGAATAAGCCCTAAAATACAACTGTGGTATGAAACACTTCTTCTTTTTTTTTTTGTTTCCTTATTCCCTTTAGGGGGGATATCACGGTGGCCTTAAGTTAAAATCCAGAAGTCGCCATAGCAGCTCATAAGTTAATTAAGGGTTAAACTTACCGTTAAATAAAAAACCGATATCTGTAACCGTTTTTAGCAAAAGTGGTGAAAAAAAGTGCTTAAATTGTTATTTTGTTCTTTTTAACGGTGTACCTCACTTTTTATATGGTTGTTTTTTTTGTTTTTTTTCAATTGCATTTAATAGTAAAATTAGTATTTTAGTAAAAGAAGGCACGAAAATTAGAAAGTTATAGTTAAATGTTTTCCCGGCCAACGGCCATAGCCACGTTGAATACACCGGTTCCCGTAGATCGCCGAAGTTAAGCAACGTCGGGCGTGGCCAGTACCTGAATGGGTGACCGACCACGTGCTGTTGGCATTATAAAAGGGTGGCAACCTGTAGATAGCCCGGCGCTAATGGCCAAGTTGTAGATGCGCCGTAAAAAAAAAAAAAAAAAAAAAAAAATGTTTTCCCAATGCGAACGTTAAGAAAACGGGAGAGCTTAGCATACTGTAAGTTTCCTGTTGTGACACCTTAAACTTCTTTCTTTTTAAGATTTTATTTTATATTTTTAACGAAAGACCAAAACCTACCAATGACTACTTGTATTACTTTACTAATGACACTAAGGATATGAAAGGAGCCGAGCTAAGATGATGCAGTTTCTGCGAGACGGACTTTTTTTTAATTTTCCTTCTGCCTTGCTTATATAAGAACTTAATAGAAAATGTCTGTTTTTATTTCAACCCATACATACAGAGTACACTCTATAGTAATGCTTAATATTATTTTTTTTTTACATTTATTTTATGAGCTTTTCGCAACTGTAGCGACTTGCTCAAAACAATCATTACATATATATATATATATATATATATATATATATATATATATATATATACATACACACATGCATACGCATATACATAAATATATACATAGTTGCAATAAGATGCAAACGTGCTTAATATTACAACCTCTCTCTCAAACCCGTTAATTTATATTTAATCCTGTAATTTAGTGATGACGTATGTGAATATGTAATATATACTTGCGAAATACCCTTCAAGCCCAGAATAAACGGAGCGAGTACTTGTAAAACCGGTTACCCAGCCAGCACGTGCTAGTGTATAGAGTACCAAGAGACCTATAAACCAGACCAGCCCCAAGGATAGCTGCTGGCCTACGCTTTCCTTCATATACCACCGTACAAGTCTCCAGTCTCTACTTCACATCTGGCAATTCCTTAACACATTCCACTGTTTATCTTGAACAATATTTCCATAAATTATCTTAATGGATTATTGAAAAGTAAGAATTTTTATTTATTCATTTCGAGAGCTTCGCCCCGATGGTTTTGTGATATGCTCAATTGAATAAAAAAAAAAAAAAAAAAAAAAAAAAAAAAAAAAAAAAAAAAAAAAAAAAAAAAAAAAAAAAAAAAAAGTGAGAATAAATAATCATAAGGAATATAATAAAGTAATTGTTTATGAATTAATTGGCCTTGATCTGAAAATTAAATATAATCCGATGATAGGTGATAACATAGGGCTTTGATTATTATAATAACACAGGTCTACAACCAAAAATTTGATTTGATGATTTTGGCTAATCTCTGTGTTTCTCGGTGTGCTGAGGCCGAGAATGAAGTCCGTTTTTCTCTATCACGTACAGATTTTTTTCAAATCCATAGAACATAATATACCTGCTATACACATAAATTTGGTAAGAAGAAGGTTTTTTTTTTTTCCAAACGATTTCTCTTTTTATAAACAGACATCTTTCACTAGGCGGTGTAGGCAATGACTCCCTCAGTAGATGTTGTAGGCCTGAGGGTGTCTAGGCACGACCGGTTCAGACAGGAACGTACTTGTTTGGTCTCAGATGTCACCGTCTGAAGCTAAACGAGATCGAACCTGTTGTATCAGGAACTTGGAGCTAAATTTCTGTTCATTCTCTCAGTTCAGTAGTATCAACTGAAGTGAACACATTCACTGAGGTCTCTTAGTTGTGTCAAAGTAATTAAGAACGTATTTTAAGGTTTGAAAGTGCATTTAGACAAAATGTCTCATCGTCGTTGTGTTACCAGTCTAGACTACTTCTGTTTTATCTGTGGTGAGTACACAGTTAAGAAATACCAACGAAATATAACAGGTTTTGCCAAAAATGTATATTATGCATATTTTGGCTTGAGAATAGGAGATCAAGATAAAGTGTGGGCTCCTCACAAAGTATGCCATAGCTGCGTAGAAAAACTTCGCTTATGGTACAAAGGAGAGTTAAAATCTTTCGGATTTGCTATCCCAATGATGTGGAGGGAGCAAAAAAACCACGTTAATGACTGTTAATTTTTGTCATGTTCAAGGCTATAATTCCAAAAATCATAAGCTCATTAACTACCCTAATGTGGAATCTGCTAGTCGTCCGGTACCACACGGTCCTGGATTGACAGTTCCTCAGCCCCCTCGTGACTTGGGCAGTATAGATAGGGAAGCTAATAGAGAAGACTGTATGTCGGAGAGCGATGAAGTACACAGTGAGTTCAAAGCAAGCAGTTCAGAAGATGAACCTCAGCTTATTTCTCAACAGGAGTTGATCGACTTAGTGAGAGATCTTGGACTTCCAAAAGATGCAGCTCAGTTACTTGGCACCCGTCTTAAAAACAAAAATTTATTACAGACAGGCACTTCTTTTTCATGTAAATAACTAAAAGATCTTGGAAATAAATGAAAACTCTTATTCGCCAATTCTGTTTTCTTTTAATGGTAGTACCTCTGCCCTTACTTGAGATTGAACAATTTCCTTACGTGATAGAGAGGGACTGACCTCATGTTCGGCTTCAGCACGCCAAGGAGCATAGAGATTGACCAAAATCATCAAATCAAATTTCAGAAAGATTATTTTTGTAGACCTGTGTTATTATTATAATTGGTCTAATAATATGGTGTCCAACTGAAAAAAAAAATTAAATACTTTTTAATAAGTTCAAGAAGCACAGCGGTACAAAATGCAATATTAGCGCGGGAAAAACACATTTTTTTTATGACTTGTCAGATGACTTAAAATTTTAGATACATCATCACTGAGGATTGACTCATTTCGATAAACATTCTTTATATTAGATAAAAAATATCTAGAAAGGTGGACACGGTGAAAAGATTACGAGATAAAGTAAAAAAACACTCCGAAAACTGGAAGGTCACAGGCTGGAATCAGGAATATAGAAGAAGAACACAAAATAAAGAAGAAGTAGTTTCTTTTTTTACGGCGCATCTACAACTTAGCCATTAGCGCCGGGCTATCTATAGGTTGCCACCCTTTTCTAATGCCAACAGCACGTGGTCGGTCACCCATTCAGGTACTGACCACGCCCGACGTTGCTTAACTTCGGTGATCTACGGGAACCGGTGTATTCAACGTGGCTATGGCCGTTGGCGGGGACGAGGTTAGCTCAGTGGTAGAGCACTGGACTAATAAGCTGGAGGCCTGAGTTCAAATCCCGAGCAAGCACTAAAGATTTTTTCTTCTAGTGTCTTCGTTCACCGGTTGAATTCGGCCTCCCTGACCGTCCCTAGGCCAACCCAGCCTTTAATTAATTTAATAATGGGTACCTTGGTTGGTGCTAATGACTCTAGCAGTCGAAGCAGCCAAGGGGAAAATCAGGCGGCCGGAGCATAGTACTGACCACACTATCTCCCTAGTGTGCCGTATGGTCATGAATCAGATACCTCTATAGTATCTGCCCCTCAGGGCCCTCTTGGCCTGTTACGGGACTGATTTTTTTTTTTTTTTTTATGGCCGTTGGCAGTAGTATTTCTATTTCCTTTATTAAGACCAGTACACTGCGCACAGCTGTTCGAAATGTTTATGATGAAATTATTATGTTGTATTAATATTTTCTTTTTATTTGTTATGTACCCTAATGTTTATGACATTATTTCCTGTAATTTTCAAAACTTTATTTTTTACAAATTGTAATAATGAAATCAAAGGAGAAAATAGCCAAGTGGCGAAGCTCCTAAAATATATAAATAAATAAATATATTAGATAAGGTGAAGAACGTAGAAAAGGACGACAGTCGCGTTATTACCAGTAAAGTGACAAGATCAATCTCTATTCATTTTTACGGTTCAACAAAATGTTGTTAAATACATTTTAGCACTTTCCTCCGAAGGAAAGTAGCTATTGAGGTTGCACTCATGACGGAATTTTTGAAAAATTTCTTCAAATCATTATCGATCCTACCTAATAGACACCGAATATATGCATATATATATATATATATATATATATATATATATATATATATATATATATATATATATATGTCTGTTAACACGATAGCGGCCAGAGTTTTTTGTTTTTTCGTCACGAAACTTGGTTCAATAAGGAAACGACTGAACGAGTTCGTTAACCACCAAAATCGGTCCACCGGAAGGGGGGGTTTACCCCGAACCCAAAACAGTAATTTAACCATGCCAGCCGTAAAATTTGTTATATTTCAACGAAACATGGTATTCGTAGTGGGAATCTAGAGAGAAAAGTGAGATGTAAAAATAAACTAAATCGGTTCATTAGGAGGGGGGGGGGGTTTACTTTGGACCCACAATAGCAATTCGCCACTAACAGCCGTGGTTTTTGTTATATTTCGACGAAACTCGGTATTCGTAGTGGTAATCTACAGGTAAAATGTGTTGTAAAAATAAACTAAATCGGTTCATTAGGAGGGGGGGTTTACTCTGGACCCAAATTACTGATATACTTATACCGGTCGTAATTTCTGCTGTATTGTAACGAAACGCGGTATACGTCGTGGGTAACTCATGAGAAAGAAGTGTTGTAAAATGAGCTAAATCGATCAATCGGAAAGAGGGGTTTACTTTGTAATATATTTCAATAGAATTAAGTTCGCAAGGAGCGCTCTCTACAACTAGAGGGACTGTCCCTGCGTCCCTGCGTCAGATCAAAAGATCCCTGCGTCAGATCAAAAGATCCCTGCGTCAGATCAAAAGATCCCTGCGTCAGATCAAAAGACGAAAATATGAAGTTTTTTGTATTTATTCAGTAGTGTAGTAGTTACCATATGTAAGCAAAATAATTACAAAATTAATAATTGAACAGTTACTCATTACAAAATTAAAAGAGAACTATTCATGTTTTTATTTTATTTATGTAGGATATTTTAAGCTAATTGTTCCGGAAAGCAGTCTACACTACACAAATTCTGAGTAAAGTGCTTAGTTATGCAGCTTCTGCGTGACGGACTTTTAGTTATGGAGGTCGCTTTAGTAGGTAAGTAGTTTTTGAATGTAATATTTTTCGACGTTAAAAATTTATGTTCCCAAGTTTTAACTTTCTGTGGAAAAAGTATTACTATAACTGTAATACATTGTAAATCGGCGCTAACGGCCACGATTTGTCGATGCGCCGTAAAAAAAAAAAAAAAAAAAAAAAAAAAAAAAAAAAAAAAAAAAAAAAAAAAAAAAAAAAAAAAAAACTATGCAGATAGACTTCATTAACTTTAGTTTAGATTCTCCAATAAGAATCAGCTGCTACTAGGCGCTAGTTGCGCGGAAGCAAATTTTTTTCTATCATCGCTCCTGGGAAAAAAATTAAAATAAATATTTTTTTTTTTTTAAGTTCCAGGTCCATCGTCCAAAGAGTTAACTAATCGTTTAATTTATGGTAGGAACTAAAGAATTTAGCGAGAAATTATGTTTTATTTAATAGAGTCAATGAGCAATAATTCACTCTTAAGGAAATAAGAAAAAACAGAACTAGAAAAACATCATTCCTAATTCATTCAACATCCTAATTCTTTTTTTTTTTTTTTTTTTTTTTTTTTTAGAAGCTGGACTGAAGCTGGCAGCAACTATGTCACCAGAACAGATGGCAGCCACTATCACAAAAAAATACATATTTTGCTTATGATCTATTTGTCTCAAGAAGAACTTTTTTCTCTGGTGTGCTTCAAAAGATATGCTGTTTTTAGCCGTTATTGGAAAAGGTCTTTATATATTTTTTTTTTTTTTTTGTCAAGCAACAGAAATAAAAATTTCTTCACACAGAAATCAGTATCACTGTGCGTCCAGCCTTATTGAAAGTGCCTTGCTCATGAAGAAATTACAAATGTATTTTCTTTTTTTTTTTTTAATGACCATAAATTTCTGGGCTATTGTCGCCAGACACTATATAGGTTTCCACCCTTTTAATTATGCCAGCGGCCAGTGGTTTTTGCTGTCGGTCTTCCATGAACTGGCTACGCCCTCGTTGCTAAAAGTCTGCTACGGCCGACGTTACTAAACGTCTGCTACGCACGACGTTGCTAAACGACGATCCTTTACCTCGGAACCGGTGTATTATATCTGACTATTGCTGTTCTATTGCTTCAGTATTCCAAATAAATCAGGTCCACAATGTCAGGTCTTAAGCCAGGATACCAACGAACGTATATTTGCCGTAACAAGAACTCTTCGCGAAAAACTTTTCGCTGGAGAATATTATATGGATAAACACAATTTATATATATATATACGTTATAAAGAGAGATCTTAACTGATTATCATATTCGTGACATGCGCGAATGAACCTTCTCCTCCGACATTCTCGGCTGAAGACTTGAAGCCCCGAGTATATTACCCTTTCTACGAGCCTATGATGCTTTCTCCGTAGGAATTCACAAGCAGTATAGGATTATCATATCCATTAGGATGTCAATGTCGGTAGTTCATCATCATTTCTCACGTTCTGATGGCACGCAGCTCGCAATAACTGCGAATCGTCGATGGATAGCTTTAGGCCTACTAGAAAGTCCTTTTATACTGATAATATATATAATAATAATAAAAAGACATGGTGCTACTGATGTGCGCAGTTGCTTAAGGCTTTACGATCCTCCCTTCCCGAATACTAGGACACTGCACAGATAACACACTCAGTACACCAACACTAACACACGGTCATATACAGTACACACCCCAAGGTCACCAAACGAATAAAATGCACCACACACACCAAGGAATAAAATGCACTACACACACCAAGGAATAAAATGCACCACACACACCAAGGAATAAAATGCACTACTCATACAACGTGGTGAAATGAAAGTCCATTCTAGGCATGTACAGATCTGGAGTGAGGTCTGCTCCAGAGGAAATAATTTGTCAGACCTTGACATCGGAAGCAGTGCGAGCGGTGCTCCGATCCCATACTAGCCCGTAAGATTAAGGATATTTAAGACGTATACAATCAAGCACTGGCTTCTGCTTGGAGGAGAGTTATCCTTCTCCCACTCCTGTCAGTAAGTGGCCAAGAAATACACAACAACGCATGCATTAGACTGGATACATGCATAGTGCAGTCATGCGAGTGTATTACCTCACCACCAAAAACAGACTAGAAACAGCATTCTGCACACTGGATGCAGTGAGACCCGTCCGATAATTCTTAAATATCCAACATATGTATGTACACGTATGTACATAATTATTGTTTATTTCGGTCGGATACAAATCCCCCCAAGAAAATCCCCCAGAAATGGAGGAAACCCACCCCGATGTAATAAAGAGGTATGTCCACTTAATGGCTGGCCACTTTTGGAGAGCTTTCGTTTTTTTCAAAGTAAAAGGTTTTTTCTTACACAATTTCTTCGGCCTGGAATGATAATATGCTTCTCTCCTATGTATAAGCCATCAGTTCGTTTCAATTGATTTTTGTCGTGTACTGTACGTCATTTTTTATCAGTATTTCCGAATTGCTGTCCTATAGCTTTTTTGAAAGTGGCCAACACATTTTTTTATAAATGGATTTTTATTTCTTTGATTATGCCTGCTTTTGACATATCTTGAAATCTATAGTCGGATTCAAGATAATTTATGTTGTCGCCTGAGGTTCTATGATCACAATGTCTGCCCTTCTTGTAGAACCATCCTCGGCTAAGCAGCTCACTTCCACATAAACCTCAAATCCAGTTTCGTTTCGGAATAAATCTGCAACATTAATTCGCAACTAATGAAGTCCATTTATTTTCGAAAGTTATTAATTAATGACAAGACTACAAGGACGTGGGAAAGGGTCATACAAACATGAACAAGTTTTTTTTTTGTTTTTTTTTTTTTTAATTTGGTCATGAATCGTTGCCACTTTTCGGCAAAATTTCCGAGTTGCGTTATCTTCTGTAGAGGTACAGAAGAAAGACACTAAAATTCTTTTGTACAGCCACTTTAGTGACAAGGTCTGGTATATTTCCAAGAACAGTGTAACTCATTAAGATGTTTGTTGGTGAGTTAGAAATTAGTTCAACTCCGTTCATAACAATCCCTGAAGTGAAACCAGGGGAAGTGACACATGGATGTGGAATGCTGCTTTCTTGTGGGGTATACTTGTCAAGGACGGAGAATGGTTCTCCACCATTTTTTGCAAAGGTCTTATATTGCATAATAACCTGTAGGCCTTGGTCACACTTCCTAATAATAATTGGACAAATTAAAATATTTACACAATTATGTACGGAAATTACCTGGAAAAAAAACTTGTTTAATAGCAAAAATCAATAATTGCTTTCCCGGATTTTAAAAAATTATGTATTTATAAACAGTATTTTATTAACTAATCTATACATATAAAAAAATTCTAATAGGTCGCTGCCTGTACATGGAAGATATATGGGGAAAAATACTATTGGTGGCCTTTATCAACGCAATAGTACCCAAAACAATGATTTTTAGAATTTTTGTCTGTATGTCTGCTGTGTCAGACACTTTATATACACTAGGTTTTAACAATCCCTAAGTGGTCAGCTTATTGGCGTTGTCACGTTTTAGCAATCCTAGCAGCCTGTATGCTTGATCCCTGATGGATATACGCCTAATATCGTGTATAGAAAAGCATTACTGTAAAGTATATTTTTTTTAATACCCATAAGAGGGTGTTTATAGTCCAAAATGAACTAAATGATATATGCTGCCCTAAGTCACTATCCACGCGGACGGAGTCGTGGGCACAGCTGGTCTAATATATTTCATTTAAATTAAATTTTGATTGTTTTACTCCCTTTTATAAATAACAAATTTTTGGGATGTTACCTATAACAGCTTATAGGAGATGGTTTTCCTTTGCAGAAAAAGCCAACACCTACAGTGGGAATCGAACCTTAAATTCCGAATAACTAAATTAACAAAAAACGATAGGAATTCTAAAAAGTGACTGTAGATTACACTTAACAGAAGCTGAACCAAGGCCAATTCTCAAAGGATAATATTATTAGAAAATAAACGACTTCTATAAACTTCTTACCACTGATTTATTTCAAGGTTTCTGTCTTTAGCTTGATTTTTACCTGCAACAGAGAAAAACACAATTAACAATTATAAAAAACTATGTGATAATAATAATAATAATAATAATAAAGCGATTGTTTATTGTCAGAAAAGATCTTTACACGTTTAATAGTAATATTCCACTTTATCTCTTTTGAAAACAATACTCAATTTTCTTCTGGGGGCACATTGTTTTACCTGAGAACGTTGCGAAAAAATGTAAAAATGAATATGTAATTAGAAAAATGTGTACAATATTATTTAAAAATCAGAACATTCAAAAAGAAAAATCAGTAACGCAAGAGCTGCATAACTAAGCACATTCATCAGTAATGTGTGCAAATAATTCCGTATTTTTTTAAAAATTTGCCTAAAATAACCTTAATAATTACGAAATAAACCTGAACATTTTTAATAAATTTATTTTTCTTCTGGAGTAAATCCCAACTTGAAATGAACAGACTTGTTTTTTGTGTTTTTAACCCATCTTCGTCATTAGTTGTGCGTGATGATCTACCGAGTTCCTTTGCAAGGATGTAAAAATTACGGTCGGCAGTTACAAATTAAGAACTTGTTTACAATTTGGTTGTGATTAAACCGTGAATCCTTATGAACCTATTTAGTTCATTTTTACAATATATATTTCGCTTTATATGAGCAGAATGTAAGCCGAATTTCATTACAATGTCATCCAAATTTCGTTCGTTTCGGCACATTAGTAATTTGTGTCTGGTGTTAAATCAGATAGACCGACTTTTCGGGCTATCCAACTCGTACAATCGTTTGGTATAGGAACGCTATATAGCAAATTTCCTGGTGGGACGTAACAGAGCAGTTGAGCAAGTGGGTTTAAGTGATCGTAAATATGTAAATGATATTGCATATTTAGGATTAGCCATAGATTTAGGGCGTATGTTTAAAAGGAACAACGAAATAAATAGTTTAAGAAGATACAAACTGCCACACCGTGTTTTACATTAATAAAAACAGATTCCAACTTGATAAATGTTTAAATGTTACAGTATCCATGGTTGTAGAATCGGTCACCCTTCCCAAGATTTTCCCAGAGTAATCAGCTGGTTAGCTGTCACTGGACATAACTGTCGACAACTCCCTGTTCGTGTAGTTCCTTCCTGAGCTGTTCGCCAACATCGGAGCGTAGGCTGGTCACGCTCGGCTAGTTCGTGAATATCACTGAACGTAATCCAAGTCTTCCATTGGTCTCCGGAGGTTGTATAACCGGAAAACGCTCTCTTCAATCCCACAAGTCCGGATATTAAATAGGAAAAGGAAGTATTTGATTTAAAGAGAAATAATTAAATTTCTTGGTACCGGAGAGGATTCTGTTGAATCTCCCATCATAATCAAGTCAGCCATACTAATCAGTGTAACTAAATAATCCAATGTCCTGTCTGTAAGTTATTCCTGCAATAAATTCGTTACGGGAGCATATCAATTGAAAGGGTCGTAGCAAAATAGTGCCAAGCAACATTTTTAGCTAAGCTTAACTTTAGTTGCGATCATGGGCGTATATAAGGGGGCCTGCAGCCCCCCCCCCCCCCCCGAAATTATTATTTGATGGTAAAAATGTCTCATAAAAACCTCAAAAATAAATTAAATAAGATCACTTATCTGTGATGTATGCAGCGTTATTTGTGGAGTTCTCGATTTCGTAGAAGGTAGAAAAATAATGTCTCTCCACTGTTTTTCAAATAACACATGACATCAAATAACCCGACATAATCCTTTCCCATACACTGTCTCCAACAGAAAGTTCAGTGGTCTCTGGTTCAACAACCTTGATTCTTGTGATCTCCAATATCCAACGTCAATATATATACTCTGCTCACCCGGAATAGTCTCATTACCTCACACCTGTTCGGAGAGGCTGTTAGCAGTACTACCGGTGGAGTAATAGGTAACATTATTTGTCATAGCTTTAGTAATAAGAATACTTATAAATATTTCTGTAATTAATATATGCGTGTTTTTGTGAAAATTGTAGATGCACTGACGATGAGAACCATGTTCTCGAAAAGCTTTTGCTAATAAATACTTTGAAAAACAGTGGAGAGACATTATTTTTCTACCTTCTATAAGATCACTTAGTTAATAAAAAATAGTTTGTTTTAGGCGTAATAGCGTTTTAGTTGCCTAAAACTATTCCAAGTTCTAAATTATTCATATTCCATAACCCGGAAATGGTCTCAGCCCCCCCCCCCCCCCCGAACTTTTTCAGCCCCTCCCGAAATTATTTCCTATATACGCCCATGGTTGCGATATGTTGGATATTATATAGGACTATCAGCTTATGATGATGCTACTAAGATATGACTACAAAGTGTTCTGTATGCTGCTTAATCTTGTTGCCCCTAACCATGTAAACTGACAGTACCACATAATATCCAACATATAGCAGCTACAGTTAAGTTCTATTAAAAATGTTGCTTGGCAATGTTTTGCCCCGAGCTCTTCAATTAGAAACCACTCCATTAAAAATGCTCTGAAGCTCAGAAGCTGAGTAAACTATATAACTCACGTGTGTATAGCCCGTTCAGTTAGATGGAATAGTTTTAATCCGCACGCGCGAAATTCTGAAGAAATATTCCCGAAGGTTTCGCCTCTTGTATTTCCTTTACTATAAACAACACGCTACTTTATACTCAATAAAAACTGATTATGTCTCGTTTAGGACTAGGGAAGGCTTTGAGAGTTCAGGCAGGGGAGATTGTGTTTATTAATTCATAGCCAAAGGTAAGGCTGAAAACGATATAGCCTGTTCAAATAGATGGTTTACTTGGAGGGAGAAGGGCGTGGCCTATATTCCCCGTGCAAGAAATTTACGGTAAACATTATCTCTGCTATAACCTTATCACTAGGAGGTTTAAAACGTTCTTAGTCTTAGCTTTGGCTAAATATTGATAAATATTAGATACTATTTCCTTTGTCTGAATTGAACTTTTCCGTCTATCTGTACAGGCTATAGTTATTTATTTAATTCCTGATATCGTTATCATTTTAAAATTCATATTTTGCTCGCACAATTACTAAATATACTCGGGAGGATAAAATATGTAACAGGAAGAGTTTCGCAATGCACAGAATAGTTTGTGATAACTGCAACTTAATGGAATAGCTTGTAGTGCGTTTTCACGGCTCAATTTCACGGATTAATATGATTGAGCGAAACACTTTCAATCAGACAGAATTTTCTCTTGATACGGTTCCATCAAATTTAATCATCTGGAGAAATTTGAAAATACGACAATTTTTACTAGGGTGATCAACCATAAAACCTTAAGTTAATCCTAATTGTGTAACCTGTAATATTATTGTATAAGAAGATAAAATGTTATGGGCGATCTAACTTCCTGATAGTAATTTTTTTTTTGTTTAATTGATGTTTATTTAAAGCCTGTACAATATATGATTTGTACAACAATTAATTGTCCTCGCTTAATTACTACAGGACAATTACAATATTTGGAAGGAGCCAATCATTATTGATCATTATTCTAAGCTGGGCTTATTCTAAGGGGAGTATACCGCGGTGGGGTCACCGATCTGGACGTTTTTTTCTGGTGATTCTACATCGAAAAATAGTCGACACGTGTCCGAGCGTTCCGTCCAATGCGCCTTAGGAGCCGAGAAATAAAATAAAATAGGTTGAAAGTGCTTAATTTTTTATATCGAGTTTATAAAATGATATCGACATGGTTTTTTCACCAATTCATTTGATTTATAGAGTATATTAAATGAAAAATATAATCGTCAAACAATAATTTATATTTCGTCAAATAAATTCAATAAATATGCTCGCGTTTTAAAAAAAAAAACTAGTATTATTAATTATTTTATACGAAAAATAATAGCAGATTTAAAATCAGCACCCCAAGAAACCCTAATGTGGTGAATATCATTTAAAACAAAAAATAATGATTTTTCCCAGTCTTGAAGAGACTAAAAATTTGTAAGCGAAAAAGTAATGTGACGTTTTGAAATTCAATATCTCCCCTTGAGATAATCCGATTTTTACGTCATTGAAATCTTTCAAAAAAAAAGACACCTTTTTACTAATCATATAAATGACTATCGTATTATCCCAAAAGGTACTTTCAAAAATGGTTCTCAATATAAAAGTAAAATGTAAACGTTTTTGCATATAGCGTCAATCCCAGAAAACGTAGAAACACCCCGATTGAATGGAAATGTGTCACATTAGAGCCTTTATTGACCTTCTACGTTTGGTTTGAATCGGGTAAATATTCATTGAAGTATGGCCGGCTTGTTGAATCATTAACAAAATTTTAAGAGTCCCCCTTAGCTAAATGTAAAATACATTTTTTTTTTTTTGTAATATTCCCAAAATTTTAATTTAGGGTTTTTTCAATGTGCTAAAAACGAATCTGACATCCGTTTTTAAATAAAAAATTGTTTTACATACTCGACTCTATAGAAGTCATTATTCTGCAAAAATAATCCATATACCCACACTTAAGAAGTAATCCATTATAAAAAAAAAATGTTGATTTAAAAACGGATGTCACATTCGTTTTTAGCACATTCAAAACCCCCTAAATTCAAATTTGGGAAATATTACAAAAATAAAAAAAAAATGTATTTTACATTTTCTAAACTCGATATAAAAAATAAAGCACTTTCAACCTATTTTATTTTATTTCTCAGCTCCTAAGGCGCATTGGACGGAACGCTCGGACACGTGTCGACTATTTTTCGATGAATAATCACCAGAAAAAAATTGAACAGATCGGTGACCCCATCGCTATATACTCCCCTTGTAAGTTGACAGTACCTGCCATTGCTTAACAACAGCGAGAGTTCTAGCTTGGTATTGCTCGTGTAACAACATGAGATAGTTGTAGTCATCCGCTGCTAGGTAATGCTATCACTGTAGCACACTTTCTGATAGTAATGCTATCACTGTAGCACACTTTCTGATAGTAATGACCAACAATTCTTAAACATATCACTTAATACTACGGATCATGAGTTAGTCGTTATCATCCGTAGCTGTTGTGTTTCACTATGTGACATCACGTCAACCATAGCACACGAGAAAAGTCACAGCATAACACAATGACGTAGCTAGTAATTGACTATTCATAGCCGTATGGTCCTCGGACGAGTGGGAGTAGAGAATGCGAGGAATAAGATGGGGTCGTGCAGCGCGCCCTATGCAACACCGTTACTTTGCTAGCCTTCAACTCTCCAGGAGTTCGTACACAACACCTGGGTGGGCGAGGGATGTGATTATCTCTTCATGACGGCCATCTTTTAGAATCCTCATTACTTTGGAGTCAATAGGAACAGCAACTAAGATAATATAAATAACAGAATCGTAACTTTCGAACGGGTATCAATAGTAAAAGGGTTCACTCGAATGTTATCTCCAAAAGTATGTTATGTAGTTATATTAACATACCCACCTAGAATATGTACCTTCGCTTTATGTATTACAAATAATATACGTCATCTGTTCGAAAATGTAATTGTTATATCTGGGCGCAAGATATTCATTGATGTACTCACTCAGTAGTCTGCATTTGACCACCTTCAGTGAAATACTAGACTCAATATGAAGCTTCAAGATTCTAAAAGCGTCCCTTTGGAAAAACATACTAATACGGTGTATATTGTTTCACATTTATGATGATACTACAGCTAAAGGGGTCTCCCGTGGTCTAATGGCTAGCGCCTTGGATTCATAAGCGGGAGATGGTGGGTTCGATTCCCAACCTCCGGCAGGAATTTTATCATCCCACGGCTCGCTGGTAAAATTCCTCGCTGCACCCTGGATGTCGGCTCTAATGACCTACATGTAGATGCGCCGTAAAATATATATATATATATATATATATATATATATATATATATATATATATTTATATATATATATATATATATATATATATATATATATATATATATATATATATTGTTCCTAGATAAAGACAAACACTGTACATAGATCAAGGATTTAGGTAAATAATCAGAAATAGCGTTTCTATTCATTCAACCTCTTTCTTTTGAAAGAAATAAAATAAAATCTTAATTTCAATATATCGTCGATACAAATGCAAAGTATCGGATGTGAAAAAACGCATTTTTCATTTTCAATCTTTGGTGATTGCTGTTGGACTGATGGATGGTAAACTCTCGAATCTAAGTTCACTCAGTGAAAGGGATAGTAACCACTGTCAAGAGTTCGAATCTGCAGACTATTTTACTGTCCAAAAGGAAAGTAATGAATAAAAGTTTTTTCACTCTCGAAGTTAGTGATTTTCACATTCGATACTTTGCATTTGTATCGACGATATGTACGACTCTCCAGAAAACCCAATATTTTTTATTATATTATAAGATGGAGACTCTACATTTAACAATATATTTTATATGGCAGAAAGCAGGGCAATGCCTGCGGAAGGTTGTTTGAATTTGAGGCTCTGATTTGTATAGAGTTGCTCCTGAACAGGCGTCAATGGGTCGCGAAACATGCCAAGCGATATAAAACAGATAATAGTGTGTAATTAATGAAATTCGACATTCAGCTATATAAAATACAATACTTTTTTTTTATTTCCAAGGAGTATTGTAGAAATAACATCAACCAAACATACAAATTATACTCCACAAATTACATTTATTTTATTTTTTTTTTACAAATTATATTTTCCACCATTTCCTGATTAAGAAGAACACTTGTAGTAACGGCCAACTTTGAAGATGGCGTAACTATTTCTCCGTCGGAACCTTATCGAGTCATAACGAGCATAGCTCTCCGAAAGCACGAAGTCTATTTGTGAAGGAAATGAAAGATTTGCATATCGTTCCTATAGAATCCATTTCAGCATTCGTCACGATAGGCTGAGCATTCGTTGCTCTCCAATGGAATCACTTTGGTGGAAGTTGATCATTGAATAGAAACCTACATGGGTTTGTAACATAATGTGTTCTCATAATGTGATAATTAATTTATTGGAATAAATATATTTATTTATTTATTTATTTAAGAGCTCACAAAAGTAGCGATTTACTCTTTTCCAAATGTGGAAGGAAAGAAACCACAAAAAATTTGTCGGTGGAATAAATTGAACATTTAAAAAGCCGTTTTGGCTCATCTGTATCACAATTAGATGACAATAATGAAGAGGGTGAAGCTCGAAAAATGTAGTTAAGCCCTGAAAATCGTACGCGTCTATCTGTTTTTGTTCCAGATATATGCCGTCCTAAAGGTTATTTAGGAAAAGTCCGTCTCGCAGGAACTGCATCATCTTAGCGCGGTTCCCTTCATATCCCTAGTCTAATTTGGAAAGATTAAAATAGAAGCAGATATTATTTTGGTTCCACCAGTCTTTTTTTTTTAATTAATTATTATAATGGCGTGTCAACCCTTAAGGTCACTAACGCCATTCCTGTGTGTAGTAAAGTCTTGAAAGGTCATGATTTACAATCTTACATGGAAGGGTCTGCTAACACTAGAAACGGACCCGCTAGTGACAAGGTCTTGGAATCCTGGAAATCTATATTTCTAACAATAAATTGTTTTTGTTATTTTACTTAACCAGTTTTATTGTCAAATACATTATCCAACTATAAGCAATTAAAAAATAACAAGGAATAAAACAGACAAAAAGAACCATTCGAATAAACGAAATCAATTAATTTAAAGTTTTAAGCACTTATTTCTCCAATTGACATCGCCTAATTAAAACTTTCTTCAGAACCTTTTTTGTAGAGCATTTAGTAAGCTTTCGAATGGTAATCTTCCGCTTCACATGATTGTCAATGGTTTTCGAGATACTAACGAAAGTATACAAAGTTACCAAAACTTTTTTTGTCTGTTAATAAAATATTTTATTCTAACCCTTCCTTAACTCCAAACGTAACCAAAATTTCAACATATTAGTTTTGATAAAAGTAGAACATGCAGAAAATGTTTCAACTGAATCCCATGATTCTAAGTACCCAATCCAAAAACGGCATTCAAAAACTATTTTTCCAATTTTCTCGAAAACGGTTAAAGCTATCGCCTTGAAAATGGTTTCATTCGTTTTCCTAGCCCAAGAAGCATATAAAACGAGTACTTACAAGCTTATGAACTCAAAAACGATTTTTTTTTGCGCAAATTTCGCCCCAAACGCCATCTTCCAGTAGGCGGATTTTGCTGGTTAAAGAACTTGACCTTTCAAATTAGACGAAAGATTTTTGTACCAAATTTCATCAAAATCGGACCATTCGTCTGGGAGCTACAGAGCGAACAGACAAATATATATATATATATATATATATATATATATATATATATATATATATATACAAATTTGAACCACCGTTATTTTCGGTCTCTAGGGGTTCTGAAACGCGAAATTTTCTAGTCGGCTCTTCCGGATTGTTTCATTGTATCAACCTTATAAGCGGGGTTCTATGGGGGAGGGAGGAACCGCGATAAAAAAACGGGTTTTTTTTTTTTTTGGAGAACACCCATAATTTTTTCCGCTATTACATATTATTTCCCGACGGTAAATTTTTCTAAGACTAATGCACTTTCTATGTTCAAAAGTGTCTTTTTAAACCAAAATAAATGTCCAAAAAGTTGAAATTCTAGTTCCTAGTAATTTTCGAGAATCACTGCACTTCCAAAACAAAATCCTTAAGGTGCGGAATCTCACAAAAGTTGTAAAATGTAATTATCTTTCCAAAAGTATACTCAGAACTGCGATGATCTCCCAATTTCATTATTTAATTGGAAATTTAGGGGGAAATAACTAGAAAAAAATAAAACTAATATCATTTTTATTTTTGTGATATTTTCAGAAATAAATGAGAATTATTCTTGATGCAATTAAGTCTTACATTAAAGTTTCCTGCGATTTGTCGCTAATTAGACTTTTTTTTTAATATCAACTTTTTGAACAATCATTGTGGTTTGAAGATATTTGTGAATATTGAAAGTGTAACAGTTTTAAAACAAATTTCATGCAGGTTTCCTAAACGTACCATAGAAAAATTGTGTGTAAAAGCAGTGAAAACTGGGGTTATTCTACAAAATATGCGGGTTTTTCTAAATAACATTTAGAACGGCATATGTCTAGAGCAAAAACTGATAAAAACTTGTGATTGGCAGCATTTAACTATTTTTTTTTTTTTTTTTTTTCAGTTTTACCTTTTTGAGTATTGCTATCTATTTGCGATATACCCTCTATGAGAATGAAGGATAAGATCATGAGCAATTTTTCAAAAAACAAAAAAAAAATCGACCTAAATACCAATCAATACTATTATATTATTATGCTTCCAAGCAAAATTGGAAAAGTTCCAGACGTAAGAATTTTCATGTAAATATAAAAATGATTCCATTTTTCCAGCGTACCGAAGTCATTGGGATTCGCGCCAGATTAAAACTTCTGTAATGAATTATAGCGTTGCTTTCTGCCCCCTGATAAAAACACGCCTCGTGACAAACATTAAACATGTGTAAGATATGGTTTGTAATAGCATGGTTGTGCTGCGCATGGTCTATGGTGTTGAGTACCTCCTTGTTATCATGTTCAGGTTGTAGAACGGTGTGTTATGCGGGTAAGTAGTTACACCTACTGGGCTTCAACCTCTACTACAGCATTGTAAGGGAAAATACAATCGTAAACTCTGTAGTAACATGTATGTTGGAAATATAACAAAACTTCTAGTGTATTCTGCCCATAAGAAAAATTATCTTATGATGTCGACATAGATCAATCAGACTCTCTGGAACTGTGTCATCTTAGCGCGGTACCGTTCATAGTGCCACTAGTAATGAAATAGAAGCAGTTATTGGTAGGTTTTGATCTTTCGTGAAAAATATCAAGTAAAAGGAAGATTCAAGGCACCACAACTCACACTATCCTAAGCGGATATTTTTTTTTTTTTTTTTTTTTTTTTTTTTTTTTTTTTTTTTTTTTTTTTTTTTTTTACGGCGCATCTAAACCTAAGCGGATATTATTTCATTTTCTGTTACATACAAATTTAAACCACCGTTATTTTGGAGATCTATGGGATTTGAACCGTGAAATTTGAGCACTGCGTTTTCCAATCATATTATACATTTTTATTTAATTATTTAAATTTTAACGCACATTATTATTAACTAAGAATTTTGAGACAAGTTATCTATAGACTACCATCTTTTTCTAGCCTGGATAGGGTTGACGCCTTTTCTTTTTTCTAAAGAAAAGCCACCATCCCATAGCTGGAATCGAACCCACGACCTTTGGCACGTAGTGTAACACGCCTTAACACTCACGGCCACCGGGCCTCCATATACATTTTTACTTTGTTATTATAGAATAGATAGTTTTATAACTACATATTGAACGATACAATGGATATTTATATATTTTTTTGAATGATTATAATCACTGTAAAATAATTTCCTTCATTTTTTAAAAATTTCTTCTGGGGTGGTGTAATTAAAACCATGGTGTATATCCATGAAATGCTTTAGTTAATGTCTCTTTAAATAATAGATTATTTAGGTAATGGTTAATTTTAGGTTACGCATGACCTTATCCATGATAAGGACCAATTCTTTTTTCCCCAACCAGTAATCATAGTTCTGCTTAAGTTCTTTCTACGCTAATTTTTGCCGGCTGAATGTCATCAACTACTCGTATTAATATGGCCGAGTATTACCATGAAGTTTAGAAGGCAAGAGCAGTTGGAGGTTTCATAAGCAAGTGTCCTGCACAATAGCGGCAAAATCTAACCTGTTCCAAAATTCTTTGTAGAGGCTTTAATCCCCTTAGTAGAAGAGAATGGGGTTCCATTGTAGAGAGGTTCTAGGTATTGGTACAAAGGACCAGGGAGATAGGAAAGGAACGGATCTCCTTCTACCTCCATGGAGGTACAGCATGGTAAAAACCTCCTTCCTGTTATAATACAAGGCAGAGACTCAAGGTACAGAAACGTAAATTTTGCCACTTAATTTTGTGTAGCCCACAGTCAAAAAAAAGGGGGGAAAAATCAACTAACAAATTTCAGTAATTTATAATTACAGCTCTTCATGTTTCCTGATTGAACAGCACAAGAACTAAGTCCACGACAAGACGGTTAATCCTAAAGATGGCGTACACCGCTGTGAGTAGCCAGGACTTACAAAATATCTATAGAGACCTAAATTAAAAAATTGGCATATATAAAGGAAGATGCCAATTTTATGCTAACCCACCAGCGGAATGTTCGCCAGGATGTCGGCGCTACTGGCCGAGATGTCAATGCGCCGTAAAAACAATTTGACTTGATTATTTATTTTTTAGTTTTTCTTTACTGTACATTTGCAACTAGACCTCTGTATCGCCGCATTGGGATTGATAGATTATTTTTAAAACCTAGCAAATCCAGGAGAATATAAAATATATACCACAAAAACAACATTTGACACCATACATATATAACTATCTGTCTGTTCCCGTTCCACCAACTATAAAAAAGGCCAGAATTTGATTAAATTACAATTTGATAACCCATTTTGGTTATTCATTTGCTTTTTATTGTTATTTTTCCATGAAAAAGCTAAACAGGACATTTTTTTAAGGCCATATATTTTTATTTTAACATGAAAATAATGTAAACAAGTAGATTTCCATTGCGGCCACATAGAAACACAGAGTAGCCAACATCTGCCTAAAATAAGTTATTGTCATATTCTGTACAGCAGGGGCCATTTCTTGCCAAACATCTCAATTATTTAAGCGTTTTCATTCAATAACTTATTAAAAAATGTTACGGTAAAAATTGTAAGTGCTCCGAAGGCAAAATATTCCAGAGTTTCCATTCTATGCAATACAAATCACACCAACATGCTAAAATGTCATATTCCTCAAAATTAGATGTTTTCTAATAATATTTCTGGATGATTACCACAACAATTAGTCAGTATATTTAGTTAATATGTTCCTCGCAACGTGATACAATTAATTCTATTCTTCCTTGCAATTATACCTTCTATACAATTTATCATTTCAGTATTTATAGATAAATGTTTATTTAACAAATGTCAAGCAGCTGCTGTGTGGCTGTATCCTTGGACGTAGGCGTGGCATTCACTTCCCTGTTACCTTGGCTCCTGTTTCGAATGACTGTCCATTGTGTGGGTTAATCCCGTCATACATTCACACCTACCTCGCTACCTAAACCACATTCATAATAGACCGTTTAGCAAGTTGGTTTTCCGATATCATAATTACAATATAGAACTAAGTTGCTAAATGAGGACTCAGAACTTCAAGCCTGTAATTTATTACTACAGCTGTTACTTATTTCCACTACCTCCCTGAGGAAGTGTTGGATGATCGTGTATGCCAGGATAAACATAACTGGGGCGGGGTATTGCCTCCCGTAAGGAAAAATCAATTAATAAAAAAATGGTTGATCTAAAGGAAGCATATTAACGCTGAAATGAAAGCCCTACGTTTGTTTTTTTTTTTTTTTTAATATGAAAATCTCAAGAGACCGGAGATCGAATTGGGCGGAAATTATGGTGGCAAAATTTGAAGTGAAATTCGTAATATTAAAGAAATTTATTTTAATCATTGCTAAGAGTTGTAAATTAATGAGCATGTGATATAAATGTACATTTTATTACGAGAAATAAACAACTAGTTTTTGTCTTTTTATGTCCTTCTTTTCTCCAAAAAGAAATTCCGAGGTCAAGTTTAATTACACAACTTTTAATGATCAACAACTCAGACCATAAATATGTCATTTATTTAGATCACCACCATTTCACAATACCATTGGGTCTTCAGGTCATTTTCAAATTCATAAACCAGCAACTTCCTTAATAAACATTCTATTCTAGGCCTTGCCATCCTGGTACAATTGTCAAACAATTTATTTTGTAGTTATAAATCAGTCCTATACTAACAACTATCCCCAACTATTAGTTTTAGCACTTTCCTCCGAAGGAAAGTAGCTATTGAGGTTGGACTCATGACGGAATTTTTGAAAAATTTCTTCAAATCTTTATCGATCCTACCTAGTAGACAGCGAAAATGACCCCCGTTAAAATTTATATATATATATATATATATATATATATATATATATATATATATATGCATATATATATATATATATATATATATATATATATATATATATGTGTGTGTGTCTGTTAACACGATAGCGGCCAGAGTTTTTGTTTTTTCGTCACGAAACTTGGTATATAGCATTCAATTAGCAAACGATTGAACGAGTTCGTTAACCACCAAAATCGGTCCACCGGAAGGGGGGGGTTTACCCCGAGCCCAAAACACTAATTTGACCATTTCAGCCGTAATATTTGTTATATTTCGACGAAACTCTTTATTCGTAGTGGTAATCCACAGGTAAATATGTGTTGTAAAAATAAACTAAATCGGTTCATTAGATGGGGGGGGGGGGGGGTTTACTCCAGACCCACAATACCAATTCGCCACTACCAGCCGTGATTTTTGGTATATTTCGACGAAACTCTTTATTCGTAGTGGTAATCTACAGGTAAATATGTGTTGTAAAAATAAACTAAATCGGTTCTTTAGGAGGGGGGGGGTTTACTCCGGACCCAAATTACTAATATACTCATACTGGTCGTAATTTCTGCTTTATTGCAACGAAACGCGGTATACGTCGTGGGTAACTCATGAGAAAGAAGTGTTGTAAAAATGAGCTGAATCGGTCAATAGGAAAGGGGGGTTTACTTTGTAATATATTTCAATAGAAAAGGCAGCCAGACGTAGGTTCACAAAGGCGCCGCAAGGAGCGCTAGAGGGACTGTATCCGGTTCCTGCGTTAGATCAAAATACGATAATATGAGGTTTTTTGTATTTATTACGTAGTGCAGTAGGTACTATGTGTAAACATAACTCTGGAAGCAAATTAATAATTTATCAGTTACTCATTACAAAATTAAAAGAGAACTATTCATGTTTTTATTTTATTTATGTAGGATATTTTAAGCAAATTGTTCTGGAAAGCAGTCTACGCTACCCAAATTCTGAGGAAAGTGCTTAGTTATGCAGCTCCTGCGTGACGGACTTTTTATTTACTTTCCGAATGACATTTCCATAATCAAAAAAATTCTTTATAAGAGAGAAATCACACTCATCAATTTTTGCTCATGTGAATTTTTCCAAAAACATTCTTTCAAGATTAAAGAACCTGTCCTAGCGCGCTTTTTTTTTTTGCGATTGGACAAATTTGATCAAATACAAATCATTTTTTTAGCCAGTAGAGCGACGTTCCAGTTTAGGGATATGAAACGTCAACATTTCCGTTTTTTGTAAAAACATCAACGTCATAAAAAGGATTGCCCTCCATAGAGAGGCCAAAACACAATAAAATGATACTTCCTATAATGTGTTATGATGTTTTTTTTTATAAAGTGTAACCCCTTCCAATGTTTGCACAAAACGTAAAATTTACGTAGTTCTCTATTTTAAGATCATGTAATGCTTTCATAGATTGAGTCCTAGAACGCCCCTTCTAATTGTAATAAGAGAATGTATTTTAATATCCTTTCAATTGTTCGTATTATTTCTATTTTCAAATCTATTTTATGATATAAATTAAGAGCTTGTTGTATAATGAATTCTTCCGTATACGACAAAACGACTTAATTATCTATTGACTAACTACGTGAAAGTAAGTCCTTCCAAGAATGGGGTAAGCTAAAACAAGTCTATAAGTACGAAATACTCATAAAGCGCAAATTAAGTAACTTAACAATTAATACTTACAAAGTTACGGAATAAACTATTTCATTTTTATTACCCTTTAAAAGTCATATAAGTAATTAAATAGGTTTAAATCTGTCAGCAATCATTTCAACCATATAGACATCTGTGAATTCACACACTAAAAACTAAACTTGAATTACATATACAAAAAGTTGTTGCTATCTTGACCTAACATTTATTTTCCCAATATGCACTATATTTTTCAAATTATTGGTCAATAATAATCAAACATTTTTATTTAATACCAATATTTGGTAGAATTTGGGTATGGAAATAAATATTAATGATAAATAGTATATACTACCATGAAAGGATATGATGTGGGCGTATATAAGGGGGCTGAGGTCCCCTTCCATCGACATTTTGATTTAATCAATGAAAATGATTAAAATCTCAAACATAGATTCGTTAAATAATCACGTAGTTGAGAGGAAACATTTTTTTCTTTGTAATAGCGTCTTAGTTGACTAAAAAAAATTTAAAAGTTTTACATAGGTTCTTAGCTTTGAAAAACAATTCGATTGTAGTAATGGCTGCGAGTGAGATGAGAAGTGCTTTAGTGAATGTAGTAATGGCTGCGAGTGAGATGAGAAGTGCTTTAGTGAATGTAGTAATGGCTGCGAGTGAGATGAGAAGTACTTTAGTGAATGCAGTAATGGCTGCGAGTGAGATGAGAAGTGCTTTAGTGAATGTAGTAATGGCTGCGAGTGAGATGAGAAGTGCTTTAGTGAATGTAGTAATGGCTGCGAGTGAAATGAGAAGTGCTTTAGTGAATGTAGTAATGGCTGCGAGTGAGATGAGAAGTGCTTTAGTGAATGTAGTAATGGCTGCGAGTGAGATGAGAAGTGCTTTAGTGAATGTAGTAATATATAAAACTATTAAGTGTAATACAAATCGTAGCATAACTCTTTTAGAAATCACGGAAATGGAACAAAAATGACAAATTATTTAGTTAAAAATAAAATGATATAAGCTCATTATCGTTTTGGTAAGAACATTTCGTTTAAAAACAGCCTACAAAAACGATGAATGTCTTCAATATTTACCCTAACATTTAGGTGTCATGGACCTCAAAACTCACCATTTTGCAATAAATTATTTAAAAATTTTCCGGACTCCCCTCCATCTTGGAGGTATTTCACGAAAATATACGAATATCCCAAAACTTCTCATGTCTGTTATTACACCTTTTTTTTCCCTAATACTCCCTTAAGTACAAACATAATCAAAATTTGTATATCATAGTTTGAATGGATTTGAAATATCTGGAACAATTTCTAACTGACCTATAGTTTATGAATATGGCCTTAAAAAGTGGTTCATTCGTTTCCCTAGTTAAGAAAACCTATTAAAAGTGTGTAATTTTCCTGGCAAACGATCTTGACCTTTCAAAAAAGACTACTTATTTTGTGATGACGGACGTTTTACATGGAGACAACGTGGGACATAGAATAATCATTTTCACTACTTCCTTCACTCGTTTTCCATTTGATTCTTCTACATTTGGAAGACAGAGTGTAGTGAAAGTATGAAGAAGCAGTGAGGTAGAGGAATAGTACTCCTCCAGCGAGGTAGACAGAGAGGCTGATGTCGATGCTGAGAGGTAGGTAGTGACGTCACAGGTGAACGTACCCTAGCCAGTTCGCCTCTCATGGGGACAATGCCATCCTAGGGACGTTCTCTCTCTCTCTCTCTCGCTCTCTACTATCTCTCTCTCTCTCTCTCTCTCGCTCGCTCTCTACTATCTCTCTCTCTCTCTCTCTCTCTCTCTCTCTCTCTCTCTCTCTCTCTCTACTATCTCTCTCGCTCTCTCTCTCTCTCTCTCTCTATACATATATATATATATATATATATATATATATATATATATATATATATATATATATATATATATATATATAGCTGTTCAGTATAACTTTTATCATCATCAATAGAGCACCTCCATAGGCCTTTATTAAAAAAAAAAACCAAGTCTTAGTATAAGATCAATAAGAGTTAAATGTTAAGATTCCAAAATTTCAGGGCACTCAGAGAATCTTCAAAAATCTCTATTTTAATCAAACCTTATTAATGCTATGTAATATGTACAATAATTTATAGAACGCATTAATACAATGCACATAATACTACGATCCATAATGTATTGTACATGATGATGTGTCTTGCATCATGTACTTATAGGGAGGATTTCCTCTTCTCTTGAAGAAGTTCTGCTTATAGTTGATGTTCTGGCTTTGCACTGCAAGCCTAGGAATCATATGGACTTAGCAGTCACCTGAGGTTAGAAATCACCTAGACTTAGAAATCACATGGACTTAGAAATCACATGGACTTAGCTGCCACATGAGCCTAGGAATCAAATGGACTTAGCTGTCACATGAGCTTAGGAATCAGCTGCACTTATGAATCACATGGAATTAGCTGTCACATGAGCTTATGAATCACCTGGAGTTAGAAATCACATGCACAAAGGAATTACAAAGACTTAGGAATCACATGGAATTAGCTGTCACATGAGCTTAGGAATCAGCTGCACTTGTGAATCACATGGAATTAGCTGTCACATGAGCTTAGGAATCACCTGGAGTTAGGAATCACATGCACAAAGGAATTACAAAGACTTATGAATCACATGGAATTAGCTGTCACACGATCTTAGGAATCAGCTGCACTTGTGAATCACATGGAATTAGCTGTCACATGAGCTTAGGAATCACCTGGACTTAGGAATCACATGCACAAAGGAATTACAAAGACTTAGGAATCAAATGGGCTTAGGAGACGGAGGGAGTAGTATGCGCTTAGAGATTTCTAATGCTATTTTCTGAACATTTTGCGTCCTAAAACTCCCTTTTCTCGTATTATTGGAGTAGGTAACTAACATTTTAACGAAATATTGATACAATATAATGACTGTTTCAATTCGAAGCTTTTCAAATAACACTAGGGATAAGAATAACACTAGGGATAAGAACGGCATTTGTTTTACATGATTTTGATAGAGATAAAAAAAATGTAGCCAACATGCTTCAATTGCCCAAAATGTTTCATGGAATTTGCTTGCCATCTCTTAAAATGCGTTTGTCATAGAAAATATATGTTGAAACATTTTCAAAACCAGTGTACACTGGGTTCTCACGTGTACTGCCACCTCACAACATTTACAGGGTTCTGCTAATATGTGTGTTGGTGTACAAAGTTGGTTTAAAAATAACAATGGTAAATAAAGGCCTAAAAATTGCCACTGTCCTCTTCATTGACAAACGATTCTTCGGCCTAACCGTGCTTTGATCCTAGATTTGTACTAGAGCAAAATCTAGGAGCAATGCTGGGCTAAAGGTAAGGATCTTTACATAGGCTTGAAAATGGGGTAAGTGTCTAAAAACGAACACTAATAAAACTTTATCACTTTGGACTTCAAGTATCCACCATAAAGCTATTCTTGGAATGGTTAAACAATTGTTCAAATATTCCTTCTTTTGTACAAACTGAAAATCTCCTTAAACTGCCCTAGCAGTTCAATATTTTGCACTTAGACCTACTTACTTCGATGGAACGCCCCGCCATAGGAAAGTGTGAAAAGCAAGCTAATGACTGCCCCGATCCATTGTTCAAGAGAACAGCCACCCCTCGGGTTTTCTCAGCAGGACAGGACAATCCGTTCACCAATTGCTTCGGGATTTAAGCACGACCTACTGACCCTCCTATTCAAGCTACCTGCACTTTGGGACGACCATTAGAGCTACGTGCTTCAAACTCTCGTCCGACTTTCTCGCTCCGACTCCGTCGCTAATAGTCCCAGACGGGGCAAGAGTATCCAACCAGCATGCCTTGACGCTGTTAGGGATGCCTTCTAAGGCGCTTTGAGGTTATAGAATTAAATAATTTCGAGTGGTCTAAATTCAGACCTGCTCATTCAATTGCATATCTAGTGCTGCAGGCCAAGTCCCGGCCTACTCACACTGTGTGTATATTACGGCCCATTTACACTTTGATTAGTGCGAGTGCTTAGTGCAGGTGTTTAGTGATTAGTACAAAACACGTGTGGACCGCAATTGTTTAGTGCGAGTGATTAGTAATCAAGTTAAAGTGATTACTAAACAATGAATAGAAGCAAGTTCTATTTTTCTTTTAAGTATGCTCCACTAAACACACTAGGACCTATTTTTTACCTGCCAACTGGTATAAAATATCGTGTGATTTTACTTTTGCTGACAAAGCAGACCTCATAAATGTATCTGATTTCTGAGACTAGGTTTAGTAATGTATTAAATGACTCTTCAGTCATCTTCATAGCATAGAAATATTCCATGGTATCTTCAGAGGCCAATTCCATAAGGAGTTGGTAGCTCGCGCCATGAATGGCTCTTCTACTTAGCCACATTCGTTCCAATATAGTCTTCTTGGTCTTGACTGTTCTCATTCCACGAGTTCTTCACATTCAGACACCACAGCGTTTAAAACTTCCTTAAGGATTTATTGCAACTGCAAGCGGACCTCAACAATATTTTGAGGCTATTGGACCATAATACTTGCTGTTCTAAACAGTGGACGCTAAACAGTACAGTGGACACTACTCGCACTATACACTAAGCACTAATCACTCACCGGAACCACTTATCACTTGCACTCACACTAGTCAAAGTGTATATGGGCCTTTACAAGAAGTATTAGAGGCGATTTTTAGCCTCTCATAACTTTTAACCAGTTAAAGATAAACCTAAGGGGGCGACCACAGCTCCTTTCAGGGCTTCGGTGAGAGAAATAGGAAGGGAAATCATGAAATATAGGAGAGTAGCGTCCTTGTGCCGCCGGGGGGATTCTGCCTGCCCCACTGTCTGTTATCTTCGTCCCTACTATACAAAAATTAAAATGAAATAGCTACAACAAATCATCCCCAATGATCTGTGTTTGATGACCTCTTGGGTTGTAACACATAAAAAAAAAAAAAGAAAAAAAAAGAAAAAAAAAAGATAAACCTATGAAATTTTACACAGGTATGGTACTAATAGATGTGAGTAAAATGAAAAGTTTTCATAATTTTTAAGTTGAAGCGTTTCTGAGATATAGGTGACGAAAAATCGGAATTTATAAGACTCACTCATCAAAATTATTAGGCACTTGCCGAAAAGCTAGGTACTTAAAATTTTGCTGTAAGATGGGCATTAGGGTGTTATTGAAGGCAAAAATAGAAAAGTTTTGTTGATGACCGTTTTAACTTACATAGATTTCATACCCGATCGTTTTAATAACTCTGAATGGTTACCCTAAGGGCCTGAATCATTAAATGCCAGGACTTTTATAATAAATCCTAACGTTATAGCAGCCATCATTTAACGAAAAGTTGGAAACGCACAAATAAGTGAGAGTGTATTATTAGGTTCTTGACAAGGTATTGAGGGCCTGAAACTTGTGTCAATACTATGATATCATAACTGTCATAGGCAAACTGTTTTTGGGAGGGGCCTGGAACTTGGCCTCTTTTTTTCAACGTTAGTTTTTTCGGAGGGTTACCAATATTCAAGAATTCTTCAAATTATAAACACAACAAGCCCAACTTTAAAAGTATTTCCCGATTCTTAAGCAGATGCTTAGAGTTAAGTATCCTTATGAGTAAGTTGATAACGCATCCTCCGACTCCACATTAAGCCGATAAGGAGATTCCGTGACCCCGCCTTACAGGGCTTATCAGCTCCATCATAAAGATAACGCTTCATAGCCCATCTCCTGTCTGGATCCAATTACACTTCAGGTAGAGGAAGTTACGCTGGCATTATGATTTCCTGGTGATGTTGCATTCCGTGATATGAAGCTTATCGCAATCTCAAGGCTGCATCGAACGCATTTTTCTGCGAATGTTTATTGATTTCGAACTGAGAACAAAAATTATAAATCGATTGTCCAAAGGAAGATTAGTCCCTCAATTAAATATATATATAATATTAAAATCTAATAACGCAAATCTATTACTATTTGGGTTCATAGTTTCGCACCCGTGACATCCGAGCTGTGTGTCCTAGACGGGTTTAACCTAGCCTATAACACCCTCCGGATCGAGGCAATGTGTGCCAAGTGTGGCAATGTGTGCCAAGTTTGATCAAAATCGTTTTCTTCTCGATTGGGAATTATCCATTCCTGAGAGATAGAGTTCTTCAGTAGACTTCCAAGGTCTTCTGGATGTTTTAAGTTCTTCTGGATATGAACTTCTGGCTGTATTAACTGTCGTTTTGGCAGACATTCTGCAAGCTTCCTCAGGATTAAATCTCAGAAGAAACTCTAAGGAAGCCTGCACATGATCGACACGGACATTGCAAGTACTGCCTTGGGACTAATAAATTCTAATCTCTGGCGTACCTGTTTGTAAAATCGCAGGTTCGTCCATTAGGCTGTCGGGCTGAATGTATGAAACGTAATCAGTTGCGGCATTTTGAATCTCTTATGTTGGAATTACTCCCCTACAAGAAGGCATTTGCACACTTATCAGGATCTTCCGTGATCTCAAGATATCAGAACTCCAAGTGAAGTTTGGTAAGAGAATTCATCAACGTAGCCCTTTCGTCATGACTCACTCGGATGATCCTCTCTCGGAAGGAGCTGTGTTCGTGATGCGCCTGCCTTTCGAAAGTCCTCGTGAACTGATACTGCGTGACGTGGGCTGAGAGTAGAACCTTGTGCAACACCGGGTCCTTGTCTTCTGATCATCAGTCACTCTGACAGCGAGAGAGTGCGAATACATCATCAAGTATTCCACCCTTGAGGATAGCCGATGGAGGTTAGCTTCAGGAGTTAACTATCTCCAAGGAATTATTTGTCTACGTAAATCATGCATGACAAATCGCGATGATGATCACTTCAGGGTCTTTTTGGGAATGCAATAAACACAAAGCAAAATGGTGCCGGATATGGCATACGGATGACATTCAAACTCCAACCCACCACCTCACTATCCTAGTTCTCCTAGATTTTTCAGAAGCATTTGATACCGTTGACCATCAAATCCTCCTCACAAAACTCCAATCCCTTTCCTTTTCCAACAGTGCCATTAGCTGGTTCCAATCCTTTCTGTCCAATCGATCCCAATACGTGGTCATCCCCGACAGCAATCCCTCTAGCCCTGTTCCTCTTCCCTGTGGTGTACCCCAGGGCTCCTCGTTATCCCCAACTTTATTTTCTGTTTACATTAATGATATACCATATCTTTAAGCTGACTACGCCAGTTCCTTAAAGGCTCTTTGCTTCAAGATGATTCCAATCATGTGGAACATGTTTTCCACTCTCCTTTTGAACACTATTACCAATGTACCGGCAAAACAAAAAGTACAAAATTCGCAATTAAATTTCGGGTTGCCGTTAGTCCTTCATTTTTAGCGTGGCAGCTTCGCAAATTCTCAAAATACAGCACATAACTGTGTTTGTAGTCTTGAAGATTACTTAGGGTTTTGTTGTATGGACACGAAAATCGTGACTGCTGCAATTAGATTATGGTTTCAATTGAGCTGATTTGGAAGACGAAAGGGATATTGAATCCCACAGAATTATTTGAATGTTTTGGGAATGGAAGGATATCCTCAAGCCCCCTATCTTATTGATGGTCAAGTTGATTATCGTGAATGATTTCGCTTCAAGAAGAGTAATACATTGTGGCTATGTCTTAAGTGGTCCAAATATATAATATATTCAATTTACAAGAGATGCTGAAAAAAATTCGACTGCTTGTCCGACCTCGCGTCGATCAAACCACGCCTTAATAGAAAGCAAGACAACTATTAGTCATCGAGGCAGTGGAAAGCCTCGCCATATTGGAAGGTGTTTTGAATCTAGATAAGCAAACATAAATATATCGTTCAATGCGAATCGGAGAAGGAGTGGGGTGAAGTCATAGAAGCAAGAAAGCAGTCATGAAGTCAGGGTTTTTGCTTCGGCTTAGATCGTGGGTCTCCAATGACTTCAAGAAACAGCAGTTCGAGGCCCGTCCTTGACCGCCTACTCGAGCTCATGGAATGCACGAGGAAACCGCTCCGTTCTTCACTTGAATAGTTCGATCAACTCTTGAGGTTAGATCTCCGATGATTCACTAGGAGTCAGTTACTCATTTCATTTAGTTGCTGTTGGGGATTTGAATTACAAGAAGATACTATGGGAACAGGTTTTTCGGTCGGAAATGTCGGTCTTTGTAAGAAATACGGCTTCAATACTGTAGAAGTGGATGGTTCGTGTGATACTAAGTGTTGGATGATGATAGGCAAGGTTCATCATAATGCAAGAAAATGATAGGCCAACGTCCACTAACAGCTGCATATTTGATCCATCTTTCTCACCACCTATTGGAGATGCGATTTGCATGAATGACCGTTCTTCAGAAAAATGTCCTGAACTACATCTTCCACCTTTCAGACACCTCAACTATGAATCATAACAAACCTAATCCAAAGAGCACTAATACAGTTTAGTCTTATCCAGAAATGTTCGTTGAATTTTGTATACAAGAAAAACCATTCCATACATTGTCATCGCAAAAGTGTCAAATCACAATGTTCCCGCAAAACAATTATACTTTCAATTTGGCAAAACAATATTCAATCAGAACTGGTCATATTTCCAGGCTTTGGTTTAAACAAATATGCAGTGCAAGAATATAAATAAACTAGACGTAAAAAAAGACGTTAATACTAAGCCGAACCTTTACTTAAATCTTCAAATTTTCTTTATAGGCGAATTATAAAAAACTTCACTAAATAGTTACAATATATTTTTTCTTCCCTACAAGTTTCGCACATTTTTGGGCCTCTTCAGAGGAACTAGTGACAAATATAAAACTTACCTTAAATTAGGAAAAACTTCCTCATCAGTCGGGGTGTGGGCTTTTTTGGTGCCTCTTCAGGGGGTCACTAGTCCCCCTGAAGAGGCACCAAAAAGGTGCGAAACGTGTAGGGAAGAAAAGGTTTTTATATTTTTATCTTCTGTATATAACAAAAATTCGAAGGTAAAAACATATTGTAAAAAAAAAAATCAGCGTACTTGAATAAATAAGGCTAATCGCTAATTTAAATAAAAGTAATAATGCTTAATCATAAAAAAATGAATATAGTTAAAAAAACATAGTGCCCACTTTGAAAGCAGTATTTTGATTTTTGATTGCTAAGATACAAATATATAGCCGTCAAGGTTGTAAGAAGTCAAGGTAAAGTTTCGATTTGGCTAAGACAACCAATCAAATTTTCGGAAAACTGTATATTTTGGACGTTTCAACATGGTCATTGGCAGCCTTCTTAAACAATAACTAGGGGATGGAGGACTACCAAAGATACTGGCTAGGTATTAACTAGTTATTCATTACTAATTAATCAGGAAGCTCAAATCATTAATAGCTCTCGTTGTAACTAACAAAAAAATAAAACAACAAAATCTAATTAAAAAAAAAAAAAAAAAAAAAAAAAATCTTTTGCTTCAAGTACCAGAAGCACTTAAACTAGCTGCTTTTAGAACACTCGGCTTCATAGCCTATTAATTCTAATCATTCTTCATGTATATAACAGTTAACTAAGATATTTACGACGTTTCCCAGGGAGTAACATATGGTCCCTTAAAAAAAATTAAACTCACGTAAAAAAAAATACTCACTTAATTAAAATAGGCATATAACATGTAACCAAAGTAGTTTTAAAATCCAATTAGGGAGACTTTTACTAATATAATAAAATGATTATTATTAAGTTTTTTTTTCTGATTCTTCAATATCCCAACAATGTTTTTGTGTTTTACAGTCAGAACGACAAACATGACATGATAGTTTCATGACAATAGAACTATATAGATGCTTTGTAATAGTTTTATAAATTGCTGTAAAACGGGACATAAAAAAAATTTGCATTTCATGAAAAATATGGGAAAAGCGAAGGAATAAGTAAATAAGTATAAACCATTCAAATTATTTATATTTTAATTTATTTAAATTTTAAATTGTTTTTTATTCCTTTTTTTTTTTTTTTTTTTTTTTTTTACTAACCATTTATGTGAGCAAATCGCCTTGCTGTTGTGAAGCTCCGAAAATAAATAAATAATTTATTTAAACATAACAAAAAAAAGTTATTATTGGGCATTTTATTTTATATGAATTATATTAATCTTTCAGCTATGTATTCTAATAAACAAAAGCTTTCAATCTTAATAGCTGATGCTCACCCAAGTAATTTCTGTCCTGACCTGGCACGTGTAGCAGAATATTAATCTTTCAGTTATGTGTTCTAATAAACATACGCTTTCAATCATAATAGCTGATGCTCACCCAAGTAATTTCTTTCCTGACCTGGCCGTTTAGCAGAATATTAATCTTTCAGCTATGTATTCTAATAAACATACGCTTTCAATCTTAATAGCTGATGCTCACCCAAGTAATTTCTGTCCTGACCTGGCACGTGTAGCAGAATATTAATCTTTCAGCTATGTGTTCTAATAAACATACGCTTTCAATCATAATAGCTGATGCTCACCCAAGTAATTTCTTTCCTGACCTGGCCGTTTAGCAGAATATTAATCTTTCAGCTATGTATTCTAATAAACATACGCTTTCAATCTTAATAGCTGATGCTCACCCAAGTAATTTCTGTCCTGACCTGGCACGTGTAGCAGAATATTAATCTTTCAGCTATGTATTCTAATAAACATACGCTTTCAATCTTAATAGCTGATGCTCACCCAAGTAATTTCTGTCCTGACCTGACACGTGTAGCAGAATATTAATCTTTCCGCAGTTAAATTAATTGTTTAAAATAATTGTTGTGCCCTTGAAGTGTAGAATTGAAACCAGTGGAACAGCTTTAATAACATTGCTTTATTCTTAAAAAGAACTTTTCATTTGTATGCTTCATTATTTATAATAAACAAATATTTAAACTAATGTACACTTAATAGCACTAATAATAATTAAAATAGTATATGCACATTATATAATTTTCTGGCAATATAATGATTATTAGTTTCAAGTACAAGAACGAAAGAATAATATAATCCTAAATAGATTTGCTTGGATAATGCTGGAGAAAAAAAAAATTAAAGCGTCTTGATTCAGGATTAAGTGAAAGTAAATAATAAAAAATTATAAGAATCCAAATGAAAGGAACTGTATCATAATTATAAAACATATTAAAATATAATGTAATACAATAATTACAAAAGTATTCAATATTTGTAATCAATAACAAAACAAACTCCGTGAGGGAAAATGTATAAGAAATTAATGATTTAAAATTAGTTTTTAAATTTAATTGCATAAATATTAGCAGAAAGGAATGATATAAATTGCATAATTAAATAACTTTCTCTTTCCAATCAAGTATTTTCCCTTTTAAGTTGATTAAGTTCCTTTAAGGTAGTTGAAAACGTTGAACAAAATCCACAATTACATGGAAATATTAAACAGCCTCGATAAAACTATAATTTTTCTGTGGACCCCAGGTCACTCTGGAATAGCAGGAAACGAGGCAGCCGACAAAGCCGCTAAAGAAGCTGCTGTAATGAACAGCCCGCGCATCCAATTATACGAAATAAATGACATGAAGACGTGGCTAAAAGATAGAGTCCGGAAAAGCTGGGAGTCCATGTGGACGGAAATCCCACTCACAAACAAATTAAAAGCTGTCAAGAAAACAACTAAACAGTGGATAAGCTCAGTGAGAGGCAACAGAAAGGAGGAAGTTGTTATTGCAAGGATGAGGATAGGACACACAAACCTAACCCATGTACATTTAATTACGAAAACTGCTGAACCTAAGTGGGAATCCTGCCAATCTCCCTTAACCATTCAACACATACTGGAAGAATGCGCTCTCCTCAACCAGATATTTATAAAGCACAAAATACCACGTAGAAGAGAAGAAGCTTTACAAAACTCCGAAGAATCAATAGATAAAATAATAAAACTGTTAAAAGAAATTAACTTATAAAATAAAATATAAGAAATTTACATGTAACATAAGGATTTTACTGTTGAAGAAATTTAAAGTAAAAACACAATTATTAGTCAATTTAAGTATTTATTGCAAATATGTGAATATATATATATATATATATATATATATATATATATATATAAAAAAAATTAAGTATAAAACAAGCTATTTTTATAAATTAAGATTAAATATTTGTTAAGTTATAGTATATATATATATATATATATATATATATATATATATATATATATATATATATATTAAAAAAAAACTAAAAAAAAAAAATTCAGTATAAAACATGTTATTTTTATAAATTAAGATTAATTATTTGTTAAGTTAAAAAAAGATTAAACATAAAACATGTGTCATTTTGTTTTTTGTTTTGTTTTTTAATTAAAATTAATTATTCGATAAGTTATTGTATATGCTGAAAAAGGATTAAGAATAAAACATGTTATTTATTTATTTAAGTGTATATGTATGAATGTGCAAATGATATGTAAGCATATATACATATATAAATGAAAATAATGAAATAAATAAAACTTTAAATGTCGGCTAAACAAAGGGCGTAAAAACTATATAAGTTAATCGCCCTGAATAAACTGTAACCTAACCTAACCTAAGGTAGTTGAAATTCTTCATCTGCTTAATTAAAACAATCAAAGAACATTTTTATTCTTTTTATTTATTAATTCTGAATTTAAAACTATGTATAAAATACATTTCTAGTAAATTATTGTCAGGTTACATGTGCATGAATGTACATGAGGTGGGATGCTATTGAGTTGTAGGACCCACTAGACGGAGATGGTTCTTATTTCACAGTAAATACATCTTCTAGAATTGGTCTCTAGGCAACTAGCGTTTCACTCTGTGAATGGGGTTGTGAGGGATGTGTTGGGAAGATAGAGGGATTATTAAGGAGTTAGGATGGCCGTGTAGGTTCGAAGGGAATTAGCGGTAGAGGGATTTGGATAAAGGATGGGTAAAAGGGAAGTTAAGCTCGTTATGGTCAAATTGGAGACATAAAATGGAACATTGGTTATTTTTTGGTAAATTTTGGACTGAATGGATACAATGTAAGAAATCAACATTTCAACAGCTGTGATGTAGCGGCATCCATGCGGATCAGTTCCTCATCTCCTAATAGCTCTCAAATAATTGTCTCTTATTATTATTTATTATCTATCCTAACTATCTTTGCCTTGGAAACCTCAGCGGTCAATGATTTTGTTCTATGATCGTAAGAAATGTTCTCTTAATAGAATTGAAAATAATTGATGGTTCAAAACCACAGAGAATTCATGTTGGGTTTTTTATTCCAGAAAGATGGCATTTCCTGTTGTTCTGCTGCAGCGGACTTGAACCTTCTTCTGAAGCAATAAGAAAACTGCCCGGAACAGTCCCAGCAGGAGGTTGGCTCGACTCCTGACGGACAATGCAGCTGACTAACGGTCCTCTAGATGCAACTGCAGTGGCTCGGCATACTACACTAGTCCATGACAATCTCTCCTGCGGAGCGAAGGAATGGTTCTATGGTACATTGGGGGATAGAGCAGGACATCAGGAGGCCACCAGATGGACATAAGATGCTAATCAGATGAGATGAAGACCATAATTTCTCATTATCAAACTGTTTTCATGACTTTAACCCTGGATTGAGACCGTTGGGTAATACCCCAAACTTTGTTCTGTTGCGTGTTTCTTAATTTCTGTAAATCACAAAGACTCGCTCCTTCTTCCTAAATAATCGGAAGTGCATTATCTGGTATAACGTAATATAAACGAAGCCAGTTGTCAGCTAATCGCTGCATGAAAAGGTCGCGAGTTGTGTATTTTTACCCCACGGAGTAGTTAAAGGATAACTTTTTCGCATATGCGATAAATCTTCACGGGTCGATCACTTTTATGTTACGGCCATCCAAGTGGACAGAATGGCAGTTTGAAAACTGACCAGAAAAGATTTTCTCTTTGATTTGGGCTACCAACTGGTGAAAGCTCATGTGGCAGTTTGTGCCCAGCTGGGGAACATATCAAAACCTCTGATACCTGTTATTTTGGGAGACGAATCAACCCCTGAATGTCCTTCAACATCTTTCGTTACCTTTGGCAAACCCGTGAGATGTTCATTTTGTGACAGTAAGGATGGCAGGAAGACGAAAACGCTATGCTCTGTGTGTAGAAGGGCGATGTGCCGCCATTACCGATCACTAAAATGTGTTGAATGTTAACGAGTCTCAATAGGACAGAACTCCTTTCCTGTGATATGTTTCTTGATTTTGATTTATCCCTTTTGTCTTTTCGAATAGTAGCTGCCATCTATTTGAAATCTAAATTGGGTTTATGTTTTGTTTCACCTAGTGAAATGTTGCTAAAAAATAGTTGATGTTCCTTTTCGTAGCATCACAATATTTCTTATAATCTTCTTCTGTAACTTTAAAATGTTAACCATAAGTAATATATATATATATATATATATATATATATATATATATATATATATTCCACCACCATTGGTTTAAGGGTTCTGAAACATGAAATTTTATGGTTGGCACTTCCGAATTGCGTCATCGTAACTTCCCTATTATTCCCCCAGTTTGACTATGGTTGTTTGGTGTACGGTGGACTTTCTGGCGTTCTCGAGGCAAAACTCAAACGCCTCATGAACTGTTTCATTCGTTTTATCCTCGGGATCCCCAGAGACTCCCACATATCACATTTCTACCAGGAGCTAAATTGGCTATTCCCTCTTTATCGTCGTCAGTACTTCCTCGGCTCAGTCCTTTACCAAGTAATTCAATCCCGTAGACCTTCTTATATTTTTCAACTTCTTAAATTTAAATCCTCGGTTCACTCCCGTAACACCCGATCTCGTCCTTCCGATCTTTATATTCCTTCCCACCGAACAGCAATATTCGAAAAATCATTCGTCACCCGTGCCACCTCGCTATGGAATTCCGTACCTCTGTCTGTCCGCCATTCTACCAACCTTGAAACCTTTAAATCCCGACTCTTCCACCACCTTCTATCCCTCCAAGTTTTGCCCAACCCCTAGTCTATATTGAAGCTGTACACTATATACTGATACTGATAGCATTTATAAGTTTTTAAGTTTATACGTAAAATTCAAAATTATTTTGTAATTTCAAAATTATTCCTATGGGACTTCTGTCCCGGAATAAGAATAAAACTTTTCATTCATTCATTCATCGGGTGAACTTTATAGGCAGATCATAAACAGAAGAGGACTAAACATACCGCCTTGAGGAAAACCTTGGAGGTTCTCAGCGATAGGGATGCCTGCGATTTGGGAAACAATTATAAGGAAGCGGGTAAGTGAAAGAGTGATTTTCCTTTTAAAGTGAAATTATTCTGACCATAAAAATTTCAATTTTAAGGTAATAAAAAGCAGCAATGTTTTTCTTATAATAAATTGTAGATTTCTGCACACCGTAACAAATTCATATCCTCAGCAGCCATCCTGCGTTTCATGAGTCACCAAGAGATAGAATATGGATACTGCAAGATCGGACGAGCTTCGACGCTAGCATACGTATGCACTTATTACAGGTGCAAAGACTAGCGTGGGACCAACATCTGTCGTCCCTTGCATTTCTCGACTGCACTAACATTACACGCTGCATTTCCTCCACAATATCATATCATTATCAGGGTATAATAAGTATTATCATACTTTCTTGAAGGTTCTAATGACAAGACATGAAAGCAGTATTATTATAAGCACGACAAATATAAGCAGTTTTCTAAATTAATTTATATGATCGACTTTTAACAGCAAATATTAAATGGTATTCCAGTATAATGAGTATCCCTTTCGTTCATAAAATTAAGAATGTCCAATTCTCAAGAATTGTACCTAATTTCAGGATTGTATGTATTTTTATTTGGTAGGTCAACACTCATTTACCAAACTAATCTTCAGGAGCACTTAAAATACTGATATTGGGTTGGTGCAAAAATAATAGAGGTTTCTTTAACGACCAATTCGTTCCAGATTGCCAACAACTGTCAAGAGGTCAACACCAACTTCTCTCGCCATAGTCCCTAGTAGTTTTGCGAGGGTGTTTTTCTACTAAATCCCTCAGTTGGTCGTGATCAACAACAGAAGGCCTACCGCCACATTCCTTGTTTTCCAGATCAAAATCTCCAAGACAAAATGTTTGGAGCAATCACATATGCTTCCTTCACACCAAACAACATTGATGTTATGCACGGTTTGAACCACACTTCGACCAAATATTGCTTTGACATGGTGAATTCAGAGGTGCTCACTCATACAATATGTAGAACATACTGAACTAATCTTTGAGCGAAAACAACATTAATTACCATTGTTTACAATCCATTAAAAAGACTTTAGATCATCTCCGTTTACTTGGAAAGGTCTTACCTAAACAAAAAAACATTCCAAACCAGCATTATTTCAGCACCAACACAATAAAATACATAGTCCAAGAGCTGGCCACGCACTTTTCATGAAGTGTTTTATGCACCTTGAAATTTTGATATAATTTAGCTCTTGGGTAGATAAGAAGGTAAGTATGTGTCGCCTAGTCGTACCTTGGAACACCAGGTACTGCGCATAGGGGAAATGTGTAAAAAAAAGACTGCCCAAAAAAAGTGATTTATGCACAACACAACAATCTTTAATGTAAAATTAAGGCAATTTTAAAATGAGCAATAAGTATGGCAGACACTTTTGGGGGGTAAACATGAAACAAAATAAGCCCAAAATTATTGTTTTTAGTATGTATATAAAATGAAGCTGCGATTTATACATCGTCTTCAATAAAAATAATTGAATGTAATTACAAAAAGGCAGATACTTTTGGGGGGAGTTAACATGTAAAACAAACTATTTTTTTTTCTTTTTTTTAATATAACCCCCCCCCAAGTGTCTGCCATACTTATTGCTCATTTTAAAATTGCCTTAATTTTACATTAAAGATTGTTGGCTTCTGCATAAAATTTTTTTTGGGCAGTATTTTTTTACACCTTTCCCCTATGCGCAGTACCTGGTGTTCCACGGTAAGTCTATCCAACACATATATACCTCCTTATCTACCCAAGAGGTACCTTATAGCAACATTTCAAGGTGCTTAAAACACTTCATGAAAAGTGCGTTCCCAGCTCTCCAGCAGAACAGTCTTTCCATTAGAGGACCGTCTGCAGGCAGGCAGAAACAAAATAAAAGATTCTTGAAGAATAGTGTGTAGTAAATGTGTTTTGACCTTCTGCCACAGAAAGATAAATAGGTTCGCGATCTTATAATATTTTCGGAACATGTCCATAAAATATGTTTCCCAAAAAATCAACTCATTTCATTTCCAATAAATCATAACACCATGGTATGTAAAAAAAAAAATAATAACAAAAAAAATGTAACACAGGAGCTGCTGAGACATTTCTTTATTTGTTAAGGTGTAAATTGTTAAGCGTAGAAATAAGGGATAGTTAGGATGCACAAGAGATTTTGGGAAAAACCTCGCTGATCGTTTCGGCTGGACCTTGTTTAGCATTCGTTAGCAACAAATGCCCGGAGGAAAGCAAGAAATATCACGCGGATTCTCAAAATCTTGGTTCTATGAATGGGAAGATCGCCACCCAGACTTCTTGATTTGCTCCGTAAGTCTGGGTAGGTGATTCCGGGCGAAGGAAGCCGACGCCGGACGACAATGCACGAGCAGCTAACGGTTCTACTATTGGACAGGACCCGGAAGGAGTGACCGCTCGTTTCCGTTCGCCACACAGTCCGATCAGAACCACTTTCCAATCAGATGCAAATGGGAGACAGCGGGATCTTTCTCGTTGGAGAGAGCCTTTGTACGGACAGCGCTGATAGGATAGGCGTTGGGTCTGACCTTTCATTGGAGAGCTACTAAAGTCACTGACAAATGACACTTTACATAATATTGCAAGTAGTCACATGACGCTCAACCCCAAAACAGATTGGCATAACCATGAGTCGAGAAAATGAAATCAAATGACTTATATCATGTTTACTTCCCTCGGACAGTCCACACGCCGGATTTTGGGTGCTAAGGTATAATTGTTGAAGTATTTTTTCTTTGTGCTTAGTCGAATAAGGTCAATACCAATTGGATAGAAAAATCATTTTCGAATATAATCGGGTTTTATATCAAGCTAAACCTGAAAAACAGCATGTTTTCAATATAAGAAGGTCATATTTTACTCAATGTCTGAACGGATGTATAATTCCAGGTGCATTTTTGAGTGCTGAGTCGAATAAATCAAGAAACGATGTAATACTGTAAACTCGACCTAGTCCTCTTTATTCAAATTTGCACGAATAAAGCACAATTTTAACAATTTCACAGATGGATCACACAATTTGATGTTCAGCGCAAAAGATGTTCAACAACTCTTTGAAGAAATAATAGTGGTAAAGTCGTTTTTCGTAAAATAACCTCATCGCTAATTGACAACTTGGTTTTATTAGGTTGTGCATAAATATGGCCGAGTACGGCGATGAAATTTATAGAATGGCAACTCCAATAAATGCACTTTTAGGTAAAATTAAGGGGAGACGTGTATTGGACGTTTTTCCAACGTTCCGGATTTAGAGGGCTTCAGCATGAACGTTTATAAGGAGGAGGGGTTGAGGGGGCTGCTGAAATTTTACCAAAATTTTGTTTTGGTAAGAAAATTTCGTGTAAAAAAAAACCTATGAAAACAACTTATGCCTTTAACATTTTACTAGGTTTACTAGGTGTCGAGAGGACCCCAAAACTCATCATTTTACTTTAAAATATTTAAAATGTGCCCTACCCCCCAAATCTCCCAGTGCCACCCCCCCCCCCTTCTGTCTAACAGAATTAGTTTTTATCATAATAGTTTAGTTTGAGGAAATACATTTTACGAGTTATGTTGCAAATTCCTTACGAGGGAAACAGTTTTATTTCGTATATGACAAAATACTCAAGCAATAATTCTTTAGGCAATAAATAGTTTATTGCTTTGAGGGTGAAAAAAACCATAAGCGATTAGGTAATGCTTTTATCGAGCGTGCTACATAAGCCTTAGTTGCGTTGCGTAATGGAGAAGTTGGCTAGCCTGTAACGAAGCTAGCCAATGGGAGAGAAGTATAGTATTGGAAAGCAATGAGGAACAAAGGACTGGCTTTGGCAGGAATTGCAGAAGACAGCTGTCACATCCACGTGGTCTTATACAACAAACCAGCGGTTGTTTGGAATGTCACCTAACAACGAATTCGGGTCACATCCCTCATTGGCTCCATTGGCATTCTGTTTTCATGTGTTTCCACCTTCCTGTAATCCACATTACACAATTGTTTCCCCGAAGAAGACAAGAATTCCGAAATTATTAAAAAAAAAAAAAAAAAAAAAAAAAAAAAGGCCAAAACAATTCGTTCCTAAGTTGCTAAGGCATTGACAATGTTGCATGTTTCCGACTTATTTTATAAGTATTCATCACTGCCAAGTAACATGAAGCAACCACATACCAAATGAAATTCCACTTATCTTTGTAAAAAAAAAAGAAAGAGTTCGTTTAAATACTGTATAGAATTTACCCGTTTCATTCATTACAAACTAAATGGATAAAGGAAACAATGAATGGGAAAAATTGGATAAATTAACTAAACAATAAAAAGAAAAGAAAAAAAAAATGTTACGATTGCTACTAGGGCGCTAAGACGAATGCTAGAGGGGGACCGTGAAGTTTTTCGCCCCAAATATTTCAAAGAAACATTACACATTAAAAGACACTGTTCTGAACTAAATATTTTGGCAGTAAGAACTTTGTAAAGGGTGAATAGAGCTTAGAAGACAGTATTCTGAACTAAATATGATGGCAGTAAGAACCTTGCAAAGAGTGCCTACAGCTTGGAAGACAATGTTCTGAACTAAATCTTTTGGCAGTAAGAACCTTGCAAAGGGTGCCTACAGCTTGGTAGGCAGTATTCTGAACTAAATGTGTTGGCAGTAAGAACCTTGCAAAGGGTGCCTACAGCTTGGTAGGTAGTATTCTGAACTAAATTCGTTGGCAGTAAGAACCTTGAAAAGGATGCCTACAGCTTGGAAGACAATGTTCTGAACTAAATGTGTTGGCAGTAAGAACCTTGCAAAGGGTGCCTACAGCTTGGTAGGTAGTATTCTGAACTAAATTCGTTGGCAGTAAGAACCTTGAAAAGGATGCCTACAGCTTGGAAGACAATGTTCTGAACTAAATGTGTTGGCAGTAAGAACCTTGAAAAGGGTGCCTACAGCTTGGTAGGTAGAATTCTGAACTAAATTCGTTGGCAGTAAGAACCTTGAAAAGGATGCCTACAGCTTGGAAGACAATGTTCTGAACTAAATGTGTTGGCAGTAAGAACCTTGCAAAGGGTGCCTACAGCTTGGTAGGCAGTATTCTGAACTAAATTCGTTGGCAGTAAGAACCTTGAAAAGCATGCCTACAGCTTGGAAGACAATGTTCTGAACTAAATGTGTTGGCAGTAAGAACCTTGCAAAGGGTGCCTTCAGCTTGGTAGGCAGTATTCTGAACTAAATTCGTTGGCAGTAAGAACCTTGAAAAGGATGCCTACAGCTTGGAAGACAATGTTCTGAACTAAATGTGTTAGCAGTAAGAACCTTGCAAAGGGTGCCTACAGCTTGGTAGGCAGTATTCTGAACTAAATTCGTTGGCAGTAAGAACCTTGAAAAGGATGCCTACAGCTTGGAAGAGAATGTTCTGAACTAAATGTGTTAGCAGTAAGAACCTTGCAAAGGGTGCCTACAGCTTGGTAGGCAGTATTCTGAACTAAATGTGTTGGCAGTAAGAACCTTGCGGCAAAATCTGTCTGGAAGTTCAAGGATCAGGAGAGACCCGGGCCTGTTCGCAAGAACCGGTTCGCGGGAGGCTGGCCATATTCTACTCCACCTCCTCGGCTCCAGGCTCCTTTTACTTTCAATAGAAATGAACCAGACATAAACAAACAGTTTTCCATTATCTAATTGTGGATCTATAGAAAATTATCTATCGAAGATCCCGTTTCGAAGTGACAAAACTGTTAGCAGTCTCATTATGACGTCCAAGGTAATTCTATGCCTTTTATTAAATGGTACAGCAGTTTAAGAATGCTTGACCATTACACACACCCCAAGAGTGGTACATCAGACATCGCTAATAAGGTACGTAAAGCCTCGGGTACGATACGAGCGATGAGCGATGAGCGACAGAACGACAAAGCGACCGAACGTTTAACAGAAGAGGGGCACATGCTACGATTCAGAGCGGCTGTGCGGTAATTTCCTTTAGTCTCCGTCATCGCATACTCCAATATACGTTTTTTTATTTTAAAATATTTTATCAATATTTTAAATGTTTAGTTGATACAAATATGCTAGTTAAATGTATTTCCGATCTCTTCTCATAGTTTGTTGGTTATTATTTTATTTTTAAAACTATTGTGTCTGTCATTCCATACTTTGCACTTCCGAAATTAAAAGCTCACATTCACTATCATCCAATTTACTCTTTTATTGGTATTCATATTTTAAAATTATTTATAAGAATGGTAGCTAGAAGGTTATAAACATTGGAAGGTTATAAACATTGTATAATTATAAACATATATTCTCGTAATTTAATAAACAAGGGAAACCAAAAACATAAATGTGAATTGACAAAGTTGTTCTAAATTTGATTAGCATTCATTTTTAAAAAAAATTCATTTAAATCTGCCAAGATTTAGAGGCTGTAGGCTTTTTTGTAGCACACAAAATATAATATCTCGGGTGAGCGACGAGAAAAATATTAATGTCTGGTTTGAGCGATGAGAGACACCCCAGAATCTGCAAGCGACATCACCCGGTCGCTCATGCCTATTGAAGCAATGTACCTCCCTCATTCCTACTGCACTCCAGCTTAATACTAATGTGGGTGACGTCGATTTGACGCTCGTCGCTCTTTGCTCGTGTCTTACCCGAGGCCTAACCATGAATAATCTTGCAGACTACTCCTTCCCTTTCTTTCGTCATTTCAGATCAATTAACATCAAACATTTTGGTAATCTCTTCCTTCTAAGGACCTCAAATATGTTTGATGTTCCCTAATAGAGACAACACCTACAACGAGGCGTGGGCTGAGGTTGTGCAAGGACTAAGGGCGTGGCACTACAGCCTTGCATAATTACAGGGCGTGGCTAACTGGACCACAAGGTGATACTGCACCGTTAGCGATACAGCTGCATCGGGCTCCAGCTGTTGGGATGCGTTTCCTTCAAGTGAACACGGTATCTGATCTCCCAAATTTTCGTCTTGGAATCTGCTAAGCAACTCAAAGGTTCTAAGAAAAGGATAATTTTTTTTTTAATTTTTAATATTTTTTAATGTAATTTAAAACTTAAAAATATAGTCATTCAAATATAAATATCGATTTCGTTAAAGAATCCGTAGTCCGGAACATTGTTTTTTGGGTGCAATTTGGGGTTTACTTTTTGCGTTACTAGGCTTCCAGGAACACGTTTTATAATTAAACATGGGAATCTATACCATTTCCAAGACCTATAACCGATGTCAAGAAAAATGGGAAAACATAGACCTTTTTGGGGTTTTTCCGAATATATTCTTGTATATCTCAAACCCGGTTGGGAAATTTTAATAAATGTAAAGCATCTTATTATATTTCCTGCCAATCCTGTTATTATGGAACTTTTGATAGAGCTCATTCTGAGAAAACAGTGCTCAGGTGGAGCAATTTCTGCTTAGGATACTGTCAGCTTTCTGTCGCGTCGCCTAAGATCTTGCATCGCTTTGAGATTTTTTTTTAAACATTTTTCACAAATTATTAAGCAAAAAAAAAATCTCCCAGTTTGTATTCAATGCTTTCCAAGTAACACTAATGATGTGGACAGAAAAACTTAAAGATGACGCAGTTCCTGTTAGTCGTACTTTTTTTTTTTTTTTTTTTGTTAGAACTTAATGCCATTGGTTCAAGTGTTTTGTTACCTACCTACCATGATATTGGAAGTATTAAATATGAACAACATTGCTTCAAACGGTTGTAACTTTACAACCGTTTGAAGCAATGTTGTTGTTTTGGGCTTTAGTCCAAAACCTACAGACCTAGTATCACAACGGGCTTGCTTGTCAAAATCTTCAAATGCATATAAATTCTTCGGAACATTACATCGGGAACTTATTTACTGATACGTTTTGCTATTAAGAGATCAGGCACAAAGAACAAATAAACCGTATTCTGTCAAACAAACTCTTCCTAAACATTAGATATACCAAATTCATAGACGGAACTCTGCAAAACAATTCTATCTAATTTATGATACTCCAAGGCAATATTTTAGGAGATTTTATCATCTTCGCGTATCCTGTATGTAAAATTTGTCTTAAAAATGGACATATTTTCGTTGATAAAATCTTAAACACATTGGGACCTTTTAATTCTAAACCGCTTTCTGATCTCACAACAAACATCTCATTTAATCTTTTCAACTCCACCAGAAAAAAAAGATACTTTTTGCGAAAGGAAAAACAAAGTAAAGTTCGTTATGACAAAAGATTCTAGTAATGATTGTCCCCAGGTTGTGAAAAGGCTAGCCAATCAGAGAGCCAGGAACTGCTCAATGTTCAATCACGATGTCATTATTGATTGTTGGCCGAGTCCCCAAATCGAGCAAAACACCCCAAAATGGCGGCCATTGGAATAACCTCCTGCCTGGCGGACTCAATCTCTCATCCTAACTAGCAGGAAACAACGCCAGGTAATAGAAGCCTTGGAATAGGTGGAGTGTGGTAAGGTGGCGCATATGGCAATTATTCAATGGTTGTACTTAATTATTTCTACTTATTTTTGAAGACCGTATAAATGATATTATGTCCTGAAAATTTCGCGTTTTTATTAAAAAAATTAATATTAATGGTCTTTAGGGTGACTATTAGCACAAGGGAGCACCTCATCCATCAGATGGGCTTGGGAACATATTACAGCAGAGCAATGCACAAGTGCCAACCAATAGTCTGTCAATGTGCGTTGTGATGCCTGTATTGCTGCAAGGAAGAAGAAATTATTATTTTTTTTATTTGTATGCGTCTAGTGTTAAATGTTAAACTGCTTTAAGAATTGAAACTTTAATTATATTAAGAATTGAAAGGTTTTTTTTTTTTTTCTTTTGTGTTATCACTTTCCTCCGAAGAAAAGTAGCTATGTTAAATTATGTTATGTTTAACTTGCTTTTTTACATGACGTAATATAATTTTTTCGACCATGAAGAGTTTTTTTTTTTTGTTTTGTTTTGTGCGGAGGTGGGTGGTAGAGGGTCTGGAAGATAAATCATAAACTTTTGATGATTCTTATATAGGCATTATGAAAAAACGCCTACTCACAATTGAGTTTTAGTTTTTTGCGTTTTTCTCGGAAACGAAGCAAAAACGAGAAAAATGCCAAAGGACTTTTTTTCTTTCTTTTTTCATCCTGTATTGAAAATCAATAAATCCTCATAAAAGCCTAGGTGTTATTAACCATATTTTCTCATCTCCTCGAACCAGATTCGTCAAGCATTTGGCATAGAGTGCTATTTCGACAATACGGTTTAAAAAAGCCTGGATACTTCATGGTAGATATAAGTATTGCAGTGAGTTACACAACCGGTCAAGAGATGAAAGCATCTAGGTATGGTGACCCTCTTGCTCGGTGTAAGCGATAAACCATACTTTCTACAAAGGCGTTTCGACATCTCGGCTTTATATTGCATCTAGAGCTAGCGATAAAAAAAAAAAAACAGACTTCAATTCTCTTCGGGGTGCTTACCGCAAGTCTTGGTGTAATGCAGGTCAAATACCCGACGAGAAGGGGTAAGTCATGGAGGGTAAAACAGAAATTCAGTCATTAATGCTGTTCGATTAAGAAAAAAAATCAGATTTTAGGGAATAGATTTATTTTGGACGTTTCGGCATGTTCTTTGGTAGCCTTCTTCAGCAATAAATGCCTAGGTAATGGACAATGACCCGCGATACCGGTTTTGTCAGCATAAGTTATGTGTGCCTTATGGAAAATGAAGTGTTTCTCTCGCTATAAATCAATATACAAACTTAAAAAAAAAAATAATAATAATCAAAAAACAAACATAAAAATCTGACTAAACATAAATTTTTATAAGAAACCAAGAAATAGTTGGAATTCAGCTAAGATGTTCGTAAAAATGTGTATTTTGAAAGTTTGTGCTTGCGCTGCGGCAGCCTTTCTAATCAATGATTGTCTAAGAGATAGATAAATACCAAAGATAGTAGTGGTGTGTCCATGGTGAAATTATGGGACCAAAGAGCAATTCGAAACGTTTTAAATAAAGAACTTCACGAAAATCTGACAGTTTTTGTAAGCTGAATCCTAACCACTATTTGTAGTAGAGATTTTGTAAGCAGTATACCACAAAAATAAAAGTCAAATAGTTTATTGTCTTGCTAAGTTTTACAGATCCAGCAAGTAGGAAGAATAACTAAGAAATCTGAAGGAATCTGTTGAAATTGAGACATTTATGCATCCAAAACACCTCCCAGGTGACAGAAGCTGCACAAACAATGATGTTAAACATACCCAGCGAAGTAATGTAAAAAAACCTATTACTGCAAATGTATAATCATGGGCGTATTTGAATCGATCCATGCAAAAAGAACTTCAGTCCATTTTTTCCCAATATGAGTTCGGATAATATTTTCGTTAGTATGAGTGATGAATTCTTTGTATCTAAAGGTAACTTCACATTTCTATGTTAGAAGGACTTCAGTACAATACATAGTTATCATAGAAACATAGTCATCATTTTATTATTCCATGTAGAAGGGCTTCAGTATAGTTTTCTCAAAACTACTCATTTTGGACTGAAGCTCTTTTTGCATGGATCGATTCAAATAGGAAATAATTTCGGGAGGGGCCTGGGAGCACTTGGGGGATATGGAACACTACCAATTTAGAACTAGAAATCGTGTTAGCCAATTAAAAAGCTATTACGCCCCAAAAATTTTTTTTTTCTTTACTAATTGTAAGTGATCCTATTTTATGACAAATTTTTAACGACTAAATCAAAATTTCAGGGGGCTTCAGCCCCCTCAGCCACCCTACCCCCCTTATATACTTATATACGCCCATGATGTGCATCAATAGAATGTTTGTACTAGGCTGTAGACTTGGCCCGTTTTGTTGACATCCCTCCTGGGAGCAATCAGCGTCTCCAAGAAGACCATATATCCTTGTAAACATTCCCAAGAGGAAAATGACTAACAGCCGGCGTAACGAATTGACAGCTTTAGTGGCTTTTAGTATTCTCTGAACATCTATAATAACAGACAAGGAAGATGCCGGTCAAAGAGGGTCAGATGTTCCCAGAAGCCTGGGGCAGCAGGTAGCGGGCTGTTTTCCGGAGAGAGGATTCTTTGTTAGGGGTGAGTAAGTCTCTCTGCAATGTGTACGACAGGAAAGAACAAGAAACTGTTCATGAAATCTATTATTTTACGAAGTATGTTGAAATTTTAGAGTTTTCGTGTATTTTTTACTACACAAAACCATGTCCATTGCATACCTTAATACTAGAAACACACGGGTCAGGCGACATGGGCATATATAGAAAATAATTTCGGGGGGGGACCATTTCCGGGGTATGGAATACTAAAAATTTATAACTTGGAATAGTTTTAGGCTACTAAAAAGCAATTACACGTAAAATAAAAAACATTTTATGAACAAAGTGATCTTATTTCATTTATTTTTATGGGTTTACGACACATTTTTACCATCACATCAACATTTCGGGGGGCTGTAGCCCCTTCAGCCCCCTCCCTATATACGCACATATCGGGCGATATTACATTAGTCAGAACAGATGAGACGTGCCCTAACCACGTATCTTTGGATATCATTTACTGCTAGTAATGGTCCAGATATGGCACTAACACGGCGACACAAAGCTTCGTTGAAGTGTTTGTTTTTACGAAATCTTACCAGGGGATCGTGTTCATCCCAGGAGTCTACACGGAACACTTATACATTTGGCTCTGCTTTGATGTAAGTGCAATTTGAGGCATTATTAGGTATATGAGTATGTCCGTGGTCTAGTGGTTGGCATACAGGATTCTCATGCCGGAAATGTGGGTGGAAATGGGGTCCTTGAAAAAATCCCTACTAAACAATAGGTGTTTAGAAATTATGGCAATCTGTTAATAGTTCGGCGCTTATTATCTGCTTTACAAGCAGATAAACTGTAAAAAAGCTATAAGGTATTCTATAAACCTGGAATTTTGTGGTTCTTGTTCATAGGATGGCCCTCCGAAGAAAAGATACATTGTCAAAGGAATGGATAGATAAGAAAGCAAACGTTTGAAAAGTGCAGCCAAAATTTGTGTGCAGAATGTTCGGTTCCCATTTGCAATAATTGGGTAGACAACATTGTGCATAAGCATGTTTTATTTTATTCATCACTTTTTGTTTCTTGAAGATCACAAGTTGTAATAAAAAAGAATTTTTTTCTTTATTGAACTCAAGTTTTTGTTATTGTTAAAACTAAATTCTAAAAATTGAAAAATTATTTATTGCTTTAGGTCTTTAGATTTTTATATTAATTAATCTCCTGCAAACGTTAATAGGTTATATCTTCTGAAAAGAATGATGCAAAAATAATGTAGGTTTTGAAAATTCATTTGTCTCTTTAACCCTTAATTAGTGGCGTACTTTTTCTTCCATAACTAATGGTGTTGGGGCCCCAGTGAAACAAACTTTAAATTGATTTTTTTTGGGTAAAGTAGTTTAAATAAATAATAATAAACAATAATATTTATTGAAATATAAAGATTTCAAAGGGCAAAGGTGGAATAAACAAATACATTCGGGTCAATATGACCCGACGCCACTAATTAAGGGTTAATGCATTAAACAATGATTATTAAGGTCGTTTTTTCTGAAAGATTAGTTAAGTTTGTGTAACATTCTCTGTAAGTAAGTACCTCTGAACCATGTGAAAAGAATATTTTCGTCACGGTCGAAGACCGGCTCAAACCGCGCGTTACATCAATGTTGTTTGGGTGAATGAAGCATAAGTGAATGCAAAGTGCAGCGGCGGTTCCAAAAATGTCGTCCTGGAGATTTTGATCTCGAAGACAAGGAAAGTCGTTGTAGGCCATGGTGGACCAAATAAAGGCTTTGGTATAAGAAACCCATCGCAAAACTACTTGGTACATTGCGAGAGGAGTTGGTGTTGACTACTCAACAGTTATTGGCCATTTGGAACGAAGTGGCCATATCAAAGCCTGCATTATTTCTGCGCCAACCCAATAGATTTGGCCTCACGAGTTAAAGGTCAAACATACTACGATGACCAAGTTCCAGGGTTGTGAGGCTTGATGGTATGTTGGCCGAAAGCAAAAACTAGCACTGTCAATCTGCTGTACTTATATATATAGCATATATGTATTTGCACTATTTCTCTAACATGGACACACTATAATAAGTAAAAGAGTTGCAAAATAACAATATCTCTATAAGGCAATTAAATAATATATAATTAAATATCCTCCATTAGAAATATAAACATAAAGCAAATTTAAATTAACTGAAAAGTAAATTATTGAAAAAAAAAATATGAAAAAAAAAAAATAAAAATAATAATTAACTTCTATTCATTAAAAAAAATGGCCTAGACTTTAGCATTTCCTTAATATAGATAGATATTCCTATAAGTTTATATTTATTATTGCTATTGTATGCATTGAGGAAATTAATTTCTTGATCATCATCGTACGTAAGGAAGGTATGATGTTTAGCTCTTATGGGATCATAGTTTATGTTCTCTCGAACATTTAAACTACATAAAGAACATTTCTTCTGCGGGTCTGTTGTATATGTTACATTTTTTAGGGTGAATTTTCTTGCGTAGTTACTGCAGCCTCATAATTAGAATATTGTTTTGCATATGGAAAATGGTAGATTAATAGTGAGAAATTCCTGGACAACACCTGGGTTTATGGATATTCTATTGTACAAAGAGCTGTAATTGAACTGATTTTTTTTGTATTTATATCTCTAACAAATCTGCTGTACTTAAAAACATAGCAACATTGTTGGGTTTAGTTTAATTGTGTTTTTTCATCCTTGGAATGCAGATAGACTTTACGGGTTCTGGATTGGAAAGGGAAAACCTCCATTCGGCAATACTAGTTAAGTCCCCGTTCCGCTCTATATAGGACATTATGATGTCGTCAGTAAACCAGCTGTTCGGGTTTGGAACTAAAGGGAAACTTCTTTCATAGTCTCTGATAAATTAAGTCTCACACTTATGGTATATATATATATATATATATATATATATATATATATATATATATATATATATAATCTTAGAAAATTATGCTTAAAATAAAGAGGTTATGCAGTTAAAAAGCAATCTGCATTCCATCAAGACGATGCCTTGATATGGAATTCATTTATATTTTTAGTGCACCTTTAAATGGTGCTCTTATAATTGTAACAATCGCCAATAAAACTTAAGAACGCTTTTGTCAAAGCGGATCGTTAATATCGTACGTTGCAACGCTAAAATAATCTTTTTAACTTGAGGCGAGAAAATGTTCAAATATTTCCTTTGCTTCAAATCTTATATTTGTAACATATGCAAATGAGTACTTGACTCTCTTACTCAGCTGGCTTTGTGGCAAGTTACAGGTAATCGATCACATGTTAGTAGGCAAGTCCGTCCAGTAACTAACTTCCCACTAAACATTCGTTGGGCTGTTTAGACGATTTTTGTGAGAGAGCTTACGTGTCGCTTAATTCGACTCCACTAACGCTCCGATATTCAACTAGCGATCAAACTTTAGTCCTAGTCTGTTCTCACGACTGAGTACGTAGCACACGGGCCGAAAAAATGTATCGGGTGCGGAACGAAGATCGCCGAAGGACAAGCACTGACAAGTTGGACGACTTTCACGCTCCAACTCGATCGCCAGTCGGATGTCAGACCTTCCAGTCGTCCCTCTAAATGTCCCGACTCGTCCAGTTGGACTTCCAACAATTCAACAAGCCCATTCACGATCCGATTAGTGGTCCAACTTCGGACGTTGTTGTCGGAAGTTGGACCACTAGTACTACAAATAGGAACGTGGATGGGCTGCTAAACAGAATCCAATCATACTTATTTAAACATGCCGCGTTTACTACTATATGTCACTTTACTCTAGAAAACCAATGTGGGTTTAAAATACCCAATCTACCCATCTAGATGATAAAATCTTTAGTGTCCTCCGGAGGTTCCAGAGAATTAGACTGGAAAGGGTACTCCACAAAAATTTTATCAACACTCATGAGCAATTTTGGGCTATCTTTTGGGTTTTCTTAATCGGGAAAACGGTTGCGAAATTGTGGTAAGTGATCGATAATCTTACGAAAACCTAATATATTTTCTACAAAAAAAGTCTGCGTAAAGCTTTGTTATGGAAACTTTATTTAATTTAAGTAGATGGAAACCGTGTTTGAATTTTGGAGAGTATATTTCTTTCCTAGCTCTCCAAATCACAGGTCCACTCTAAGCTCTCCAAGTCGCAGGAGATTTGAGCATTTTGTGGAAATATGAAGCAGTTCCTACTACTAAGTTTTCAGGATTTAAGAGCTTTTAGGTTATATATAATCCACGAAATAATAACCTGTATACAGTAGCAGTGTACAACTCAAGCCCTCCCCGGCAACGAGAACTCCTTGAAGCGAGTCGAGGTCTCTGGAAATAATGTATTGTAATGAAGCCATGGGGATTACAATTAGCTCGAATAGCTAACATACCTCCATCTCTCGCCCACCGCGGTGCTAACACGTGCCTTCTCCCGCCATTTCTCCTGCAGGACCTAACCTGTATACAGTAGCAGTGTACAACTTAAGCCCTCCCCGGCAAAGAGAAATCCCTGAAGCGAGTCGAGGTCTCTGGAAATAATGTATTGTAATGAAGCCATGGGGATTACAATTAGCTCGAATAGCTAACATACCTCCATCTCTCGCCCAACCCGGTGCTAACGCGTGCCTTCTCCCGCCATTTCTCCTGCAGGACCTAACCTGTATACAGTAGCAGTGTACAACTTAAGCCCTCCCCGGCAAAGAGAAATCCCTGAAGCGAGTCGAGGTCTCTGGAAATAATGTATTGTAATGAAGCCATGGGGATTACAATTAGCTCGAATAGCTAGCATACCTCCATCTACCGCCCAACCCCGCCCTAACACGTGCCTTCTCCCGCCATTTCTCCTGCAGGACCTAACCTGTATACAGTAGCAGTGTACAACTTAAGCCCTCCCCGGCAACGAGAACTCCTTGAAGCGAGTCGAGGTCTCAGGAAATAATGTATTGTAATGAAGCCATGGGGATTACAATTAGCTCGAATAGCTAACATACCTCCATCTCTCGCCCAACCCGGTGCTAACACGTGCCTTCTCCCGCCATTTCTCCTGCAGGACCTAACCTTGACCTTTGGAAGTCTGGTATTTTCTTCTGTCATACACCTGACGACGGCCCTTGGAACGTTATTCTTTAATCGTCACATTAAATGAGATTTATTACGCTTCTGTAGTTATTTCTGTGGTTTTATAGCCAATTTACTTGCAATGTAACAAAAATTACATCCGTTAGTTGCACACCTATTCTAAAAGGGCATTTTAGTGCGTTTTCTCCTTCCCTGCATGGGGAAGACGACGCTATATGCCTCCAATCCGATGCTACAAACCGGAAATGCTAGAAAATAAAAATGCTTGCTCGAGATTTGAACTCCTCCAGTATATCAGTCCAGTGATCTACTTTTCAGCTAAATAGTTCAAATTCGATGTGGTTCAAAAATACTTTGAGTGTTTAACCAGCAGAATCCTTCCAAACAAACAGGGCTTTTCAGAAGACATTTGCGCGATTGCTAGCAGGTAAATGTTTTCTAGATTTTAGTAGTTTTCCTAACTGTTTTGATATTGAGAACTGATAGATTAGTTAAATGGTAGCAACCAGCTTTTTCGAAACCGGTTTCGCCAATATTGCCTTAAAAATGGTTTCATTCGGTTCCCCAAGTTAATAAACCTGCAAAAGGTGTACCTGCGAGCATATATACAGCGAAACGTTAATGCTAAGATTTCTTTTACACGAATTTTGCCTAAAAACAATGTTCTGGTTGACCGATTCTGCTGGTTTTCGGCATTGATATTTCAAATCGAGGATATTTGTACCACATGGTATAAAAATCAGGCCACACCTGGGGAAGCCAGAGAGAGAATTGACAAATATACAAATAAATAAATATATTTATGTATATATATTTACGAATTTATAACGGCTTGAAATTCTTTTCTACCCTAGTGGAGTCGTAACTATTGGAGTTCGTGGCGAGGAAGACTAGAGTCGTGCTGACCAAGAACTTATGACATTTATGTACAATCTTTCGAAGGATCTTCTTCGGAAACAGCGATCCATCCTTAGCCAATCCTTCGGGAATCCTTATACTTGCACGAAGTTAACAAAATTCAGACTCGCAAGAACTGCCTCATCTTAGTTCTGCGTCATTTGGAAACGTTAAAATAGGAACAGTTAATGTTTTGTCTTAATATTTCGTGAAAAATGTAAACACGTGTAAAAATGTAAAAGCGAAGGAAGATCCTAAGAGTCACAACATGAAACTGACAGTATTACATTTAAGCACCCACTTCTCCGAATGAGAACGCTTTATTACAAAATCGCATAAGAACCATATTTGCAGGAAATTTAAATAGCTTTCGAATAGCTGCATTAAATGCACAATGATTTCCCAACCTGTTTTCAAGATATGTAAGAATATGTATAACTAAAAATTGTAAGAATTTGTATCGCCACCTACCCATGGACACCTTAAGGCATCTTTTGCTGCCAAAAAAGCATGCTGAAACTTTCGAAGCATAGATTTTTCTGAAAATCGGAAGTTTTATCTCATGTGAGCCCCAACTATTTTGTATTTTCTCTCTTAATTTTTGTAATTTCCATTATCCTCTGTTAGCCTTAACACGTTAAACCTCTTTTATATAAATACAATTATGGCTGTCATGAACAAGTTCGTATTTATTACCGACATCTGGACCATAAACAAGACCTTATTTAATTTTGATTTCTGTGATTATCAAACAAGTTAATTAAGTTTGTGTTCAGTCCTTCTGAAAATTCTATCTTCTGGGAACCTTTATGAAACTAAACGCCGGCAAGATAGATACAAAAGTAAACATAACCTGTAGGGCTGATGGTTGCCGAGGTATTCAGGTGTCCTATACTGGATCAATAGTAGCACCTGCTCTCGGGACTATGGTGCGACCTGTTGGGTGCTAGGCACCCGTCAGGCATCAGCCGTATGGTGGATCTCGAGTACTGAATCAGCTAGAGGCACTAACTTCTTGTAGATATCTTCGTAGTTGGACAAACAGTGGCTCAAAATAACTTGCAGATCTCCCTTAGTGAATCTCAAGGTAAGCCAAAATTTACTCCCAAAGACTTGTGTCTGACGGATACACTTTACCCGTAGAGCTTTTTTAGAGTCTGGTAAAGAGAGTGCATCAAGATTAGTCGGATTTCTTGCACCCTTTGTCCAATCACATCGACAGTCTACACAGCTGATGTCAAGAACTCTTAATGGCCCTTTAACTGACGGACTCCTGAAAGGATCTTTATACATTGGGACTAAACATTATCATCAGGTGTCAACTATGCTTTGAGGATGACGAAACTCCACATCACATCCTTTTCAGTTGTAAGAAACCTACAGCTAAGAGATATCTGCATTTTACGATACCTCATAGATTATTCAAGGAGGTTATGGTCCAAGGAACTTCATGACCCTTAAGAGGATTACGACTGATACAGGTCTGGTGATATAACGGACCTCCACGTCGGGTAGCTCAATGGGTCTCATAGGCCTCGATGAATTTATACTGGTTAGTTTAACCAAGTTCCCTAAAAAACTAACAGACGGATACGAGCTGCTTAAACAAGAACCTTGTAAACACCAGAGTTTGATTTAAAATATGTTGAGGTGGTCTAGGCTCAAGAGAAATTAGAGTATTATGATTAAATCAAAGGTACTTGTATAATTCGTCATAGTCAGTTCTATTGAAAGTTAGTAGCAGTGTGTAGCACCCGACAAAAACCGTCAACGGCTCAACAATTTAGGGGCACAACCAGATTGAACAACAGATAACCTTAAACAGCACAGGTACTCTCAACCTGAAGAGCTTATGAGAAACAGGTGTGAGAGCGGATCAATAGAACTACTCATGATTACCAAACACGTAAAACACACGTTAGTTGCCGACAATCAATTTCCTCCGTCTCCCTGATCCTGTAAATCAGTCGGACTTAGAACCCGAGGTATGGATGCAATAGTCAGCAGACGTGAGGCATATCTTTCTGGTATCGTGGATTGGTTGAATATGGCCTACAACTTGTCCAAGGTTTGCAGAAAATGTTCCGCAGCTAAAGCCATCAAAATATCGCAGTGGATCCAGGGTTTTTAAAAGGTTCAACTAAACTAATTCATTATCAGGGTTTTTGTAACTAAAAAAAGTCTAATGATTTCGGGACCATCCAGAGTAAATAATAGAATCTTATCAACGAGCTGTACTAAAATCATTTTTAAGCCACTTTCCCTATCAATGTAGAAGCTACCACAAACTCCACATCGCAGCGGTTTCCCTGTGAAGAACATTCTATTATCATAGGATATTTGAATCACCCACCAAATTCCCGATCCAAAAATAGATACAGACCCCTCACCAAGACTCCGGATGTCGGTATCACATCGCTAAATCTGAGCAGATTGTTTACTCAGAAGTGACAGAGAGAAATTCCTATGATAGCTGACAGGATGTGCTAACGTTTTTCCCCATTCTAAAATTGTCCCAAACGTTTGAAATTACAATCTGCTTCCTAAATTAAGCATTCAAGAGTAGTGATATTATAATGTTTCTCAAAAACTCTTGAAACTACTTTCCTTTCCGGCAAAACTACTTCACTGGCAAAGATTACTATCATCCTAAGGATGTTGGCTACCAGTCATCCTAGCAACCATACAGAGATGCAGCCAGTTGGTCGTCGAGGTGCTGAAAGGTCAAGGTATAGTTGAGATTCGGCTAAAAACAATCAGCATGCTCTTTCAGCTAATGATTGCTTGGTGGAAGACGAAGGAACCATTTAGGAGAACATGAGAAAATTGTTGGGTCCACATTTTTACCGTGGTCTTCCTGCAACCCTAAAAAGATAACAAGGCTGTTTTTGATTCACAATTACTCCAGTAACAAAATATGATAAGCGGCTCAAGATTCGTTGTAGTAGGGTTTATATTCTAGACAAAACTCCTTTCAAAATACATCAAGATACATAATACAAAGTTTCAAAATATAAGGTCTAAAGATGTGGAAAAAAATGCTTTTTTTTTAGGTCTATGGGAGATTCATTTAATGCTTTCCTTTTATAACACAAATGAAAATTGACAATTTTTTTGTAAAACTTATCATCTGTTTAAATCCATAATTCTTTGTTAACCAGCAGAATCCGTCCACAGTAACATAGTTTTTGGAGCGAAATTCGCGCGAAAAAAATCGTTAACTCATACCATAAGATTGCAAGTACCCTTTTTATAAGCTTTTGGCCGAGAAAAACGAATGAAACTATTTTTAAGGTGATAGTTTTAACTGTTTTCGACAAAAATGGAAAAATAGTTGTCTATTAAAGGTTTTGGTTAGGGTACTTAAAATCATCGGATTAAGTTAAAATATTTTCTACATGTTTAATTTTCAAAACTTATCTGTTTAAAACCACAATTTAGAATACAAGATAAACGTTCCTGATTAACTAACTTATCCTGTAATTTAATATATAATTTTATAGGACGAATTTAGAAGCGAAAAAGCTAACAATGTGGCTGCTATCGTGTTAACCCAAACACACACACGGATATACATTAAAATGAAGAGAGTCATTTTCGGTGCCCAGTAAATAGGAAATATTTTTATTTGAAGGTATTTATTATTAGTACAACCTCAATAGCTCATATTCTTTCGAAATTCGCTTTATTATTCAAAACATGAGAAAGTAGACTATTGGAATTGGGAAGTTTATCATTAGGCAAGTTTTGGGTATTTTTTAGAACAGCCCCGCAAGTGATTTTATCTATTTACTATTATTTGATGACATAAAGACATTTGATTAGAAACAAGTTATTAAATTTATTAAAAGATCCATTCTTATCAATATTTAATACAAATAAATTTCTATGATAGGTTAGGGACTAGTAGTCCTTGATGTCTGAAATGATTTTTCTGAAGCGATTCTCTCCTAAGTTGTGCTGCCTCCACAGGAAATCACACAAATAAGAATGATAAATGTATATTATAATAAAGATATAATATGTAACATATTATTTTCGATTAGATTGTGTTGATACCTGGCACCAGTAACAGTTGCTAGAAAATCACTGGCGGGGCTGTTCTGAAAAAGAACACAAGTTATTATATGCAAAATATATCAACGAAAAGTTGGTTGTTGGTTATGAAAATGTAAGCTTTCAAGGGCATAGATCGAAGTTAATTGTACACCAAAATTTAACAGACTAATATGATATAATTTTAATTAAATTTCCCCAGGAAGCCGAAGCGGCGAGGAACAAAGGATTCGTCGGCTGAAGGAAAGGTCGGACGACGGACAATGGAAGCAGCAAATTGCAGAAGGACCAATAACCCGCCTAAATTAACGAGTATATTGTCGTTGGGCGACATGTTGCAACTATAATATCCAGCCACAATACATCCTCGGAGGTTTGGCCATCAAAGAGGTTCCATGATTGAATCGCCTGGGGTCGTTGATAGTGTTGAGAACAAGGGATCCCGAAGGGAGGGTAACTAGGCGTTTATCTATAGGTTGGGTAAGGTGATGTTGGTGTTTGGCAACTATTATAGATGTCCATAATACATCTTGAGCAGTTTGGTTAATACATGTCTTCGGATACCAGGATTGGTTCCACGGCGCACAGTGGTGCCAAACACCCGATTTTGGGGAAAAAACCTGTAGGTATCAGTCTGATTTAGGTATCGTTATTAAGGTATTTTTTTAGTGCTTAATCGAATGAGACCACTCCCAATTCGATAGAATAATTATTTTGAAAGATAAATGGGTTTGTTATTAAGACAAACCTGAAAAACAGCAAATATTATATTTAAAAAAGTCATTTTTTACCCAATTGATAGAGATATGTATCCTTCCAAATGTATTTTTGAATACTGAGTTGAATAAATTATCAAACAATGTAATACAGTTAATTGGTCTCGACGTATTTATCTTTATTAAAATTTTCGCTTATAACGAATACATTTTGACATTTTTACACGAGATATTAGGTAGATCTCACTGTAAAAGTTCAGTTACTTGCTATCACAAAGTGTTCAACAACTCTTTGCAGAAAATAGTTATAGTAAACTTATTTTTTGTAAAATAATCGCATCGCTTTATTTTATTAGGCTGTGTGCACACATATGGCCGATGAAATTAATATGAAAGCAATTTCAAAACATGTACTTTTAGGTAAAACTACGCGGAGAGGATACCGGTTTTTTTCCTACACCAAATAAACTACGGATAATTGAGTTCCATTACAGATATCTTCACAACCTAAATGCACCAAGTTCATGGTACATTTTGGCAAAAAATAAAATTCCTTTAAAAGCTACATATAGTCATGAGAATTCCTATTGATATCAGTTTTTCAGGAATAAAATAAGTGGTATAAAATATTGATTTTTTTGTCACTAAAAACTGTAAGATTTTCACTCAGTTAGAAAACGGTCAACAAAAAGGTTTTTTGTGGTCATACCTATTAATAAAATGGAAAAGCAATATTAGAGCAGTATTCTACAACTAAGTAGGTATAAAAAAAAAATGTTCAACGCGTTTGTACACCATCGGTTTTGGAGGTATTTTCCCTCTCGGCACAACTGTTTGTCGGCGACAGTCGAGTCCTAACATAAACACCAGCTCTGCCATAGACATTAAGAGTGGGTGATAACTGTAGAAAGCCAAATGCTTATGGGGTTGAATTGTCAGGGGAGCATGTTGCAACTAGAATCTCCTCCCAGGATTCCCGATGTTCGGCAATTCAAAAACTTTGGCAATATAATTAAATGTGAACCAGAATGGTTAGTAAGGTTGGAACAAGGAATGCTGAAAGGTCCTCCACCTCATCTAAAGCATATCTAAAACTGTGTTCGAAAAAAAAGGAAAACCCTTGACTTTTGGTTTGGTATTTTCGGATGTATTCTCGAAACCGTTAGGGAAATCGCAGTAAATGTAAGAAATCTATTCAAAAACGTATTAAATTTCCAGCAAACGCTTACAATATTTTTTTTTCCTGTTGTATATATAAATCCTTTATCTACCAAGGAAATATTGACTAAAAGATCGCATACCTCGGAATGTCCAGAATGGGCGTGCCGGACACTATCAGCTCGAACAGGATACACAATGTGGAGAATGAAAGTTCTCTAAGGAAATGTTTGGTTTATTTGTACTTAGCAATATATTATAGATTCAAATCATAATTCTTGCTACTCTAAAATTAAATTGTATAATTCCAAACTTATTAATTTAGGTACTCGATAGCAATAATAATGAACTAGTCAACCAAAACAGAGGAATCAACCCAAGTCAGACTTAGTGCAAACAGACTAATACCCAGCTTACAAGAGAATAACACTTGTCACCCAAGAATTCCAACTACATGTAAACAAGATATGTAAAAAATCAGGCATTTGACTGTCTGACCGTTTGCTCCTTATATAATCCACACCGTTTGACCGATTTTGACCAAACTTGGCACACACGTAGGTCTGAATACGGGGACTCTCAGTTTGGAGGTAACACTGTGAACCCGAACAGTTACATATTCAGGTTATTAGATTTTAATATTAATTATTTGGTTTCTATTTCTTTTTACTTTTCGATATGCAGAAAGTAGATGAACCATGAAACGCCGGATAACAGCTAGTGGTGGATAAAACAACGTTTCAGTAATGTTTAAATATGCTTCCAACACAGCGTGACGACAAAGCCCCTTTCTTGCTACAGTTAAGTTTACTTAAACACCAACTTGTGGATGAGTACTTCTTGGTAAACATCAGTTGCAAATCTACAAACACCTCATTCATTATCATCAATGGATTTAAAATTGATATCCATGAGTTTTTACGTAAAGAAATTTTTTTTCAATTGGCAAAAAATTATTATTCTCACTGTCAACCAAAACCCAATTCTTGCTTCCAATTCCCTTCAAGAACACCTGTACCTACTTCAACCATGGCTAACTAAATGGAAAATCAAAGTAAATGCAGAAAAATCTAGCCATGCAACATTCACACTTCGTAAGTCAAGCTGCCCACCAATAACCCTCCAAAACATTATAATTCCACAGAAATCGCAAGTAAGATACTTAGGACTGATACTAGACAAAGGTTTAACTTGGAAGCCACACATAACACAGAAAAGACAGGAACTAAACAGACGTTTGAGACTTTTATCACGCTTACTGGACAAACGCTCGAAACTTTCATTGACTAACAAACGACTTATATAGAATACCATACTCCGACCAATATAGACTTATAGACTAGAACTATGGGGTTCCACTAAACCTTCCAATTCCTACAGAATACAAACAATGCAATCCAAAATCCTTCGAAAAATATCCAATGCTCCTTACTACGTCTCCAACCTAAGCCTGCATAATGACTTCAATATCCTCTTTATCCAATCCCTGGCCACATCAGTCTACCAGAAGTTTCATTCCAATCTCCCTGGCCATCCAAATCCTTTGATAAACTCTCTATCCTCCTTCCATAATCCACAAAATCCTCATAGAAGACTGAAGCGGCGGTGGCCTAGAGACAATTTGTTATATCATGCCATCTGCAATGCTCAAAATTTATTGTGGGTTTTGTAATTGTACATTGTATTCCCTCATCATGCCTTACACTGTTAACTTTCCAAAACCAGCAGAATTACTGGAAATATGTTTACATATTGTTGTAATTATCAATAAAGGTTTAAAAAAAAAAAATGGCAAAAAATACGATTTTCGAGTGTCCCGATGCCGTGTAAACGTGATGCTGATTTGAAGATAATTTTTTGAGCGAGCTTCAATTCGTCCATTTTGAATTGTTACAATATTTTTGGTCTTCCATTAATACATTTCGAAATTAAAACCATTCATCTTTATTCTTCAACTGACCCTTTTTTCCAATCTTCTTATTTTCGTGGTAGGCGGAAGGTCAATTAATAAGAACTTCACCATACAGTATCACCAACTTTATTCCGTCCCTACACGTTTCACACCTTTTTTGGTGCCTCTTCAGGGGAAAAATTACATGTATAAAACTTACAGCCTCAATCTGAGGAGGATAACCTTCCACCAGTTCCACCTTCAGACCATGATCATTCTAGACGAGGCCGTACTGGTGGAAGGTTATCCTCCTCAGATTGAGGCTGTAAGTTTTATATATGTAATTTTTCCCCTGAAGAGGCACCAAAAAAGGTGTGAAACATGTAGGGACGGAATAAAGTTGGTGATACTGTATGGTGAAGTTTTTATTAATTGACCTTCCGCCTACCACGAAAATAAGAACATTCATCTTTATTACATGAAAAAGAAACGTTTTCTCAAAACTATGATTTTCAAATTGGGCGTCTTCAATTTTTGGCCGATCAACTTCAAATTTCATCTACAGCTTCCTGATATTTTCTATTAATGCACGTAGGAAGTTTATGGCCGATCAACTTCAAATTTCATCTACAGCTTCCTAATGATATTTTCTATTAATGCACGTAGGAAGTTTATGGCCGATCAACTTCAAATTTCATCTACAGCTTCCTAATGATATTTTCTATTAATGCACGTAGGAAGTTTATGGCCGATCAACTTCAAATTTGAACTACAGCTTCCTAATGATATTTTCTATTAATGCACGTAGGAAGTTTATGGCCGATCAACTTCAAATTTGAACTACAGCTTCCTAATGATATTTTCTATTAATGCACGTAGGAAGTTTATGGCCGATCAACTTCAAATTTGAACTACAGCTTCCTAATGATATTTTCTATCAATGCACGTAGGAAGTTTATGGCCGATCAACTTCAAATTTGAACTACAGCTTCCTAATGATATTTTCTATTAATGCACGTAGGAAGTTTATGGCCGATCAACTTCAAATTTGAACTACAGCTTCCTAATGATATTTTCTATTAATGCACGTAGGAAGTTTATGGCCGATCAACTTCAAATTTGAACTACAGCTTCCTAATGATATTTTCTATCAATGCACGTAGGAAATTTATGGCCGATCAACTTCAAATTTGAACTACAGCTTCCTAATGATATTTTCTATTAATGAACGTAGGAAATTTTTGATTCATTGAATTATAACGAGTATATGAACAATTTGCGACGGATTTGTTAATAGAAATTGAATAATTGTTCACTATTTTCGAAACATTAAAATTTCTTAAAAATCCTACCTACTTTACTAGAATTAACCTTCTTCTTTCGAAATAGTTTTAGTTTCTCGTTCTAGATAAAAATTTCCGCCTCCAGACTATCGCCTGTCAAAAAAGAGGGTTTCCGTTCGTCAGACACAGCGCCACATTTTTTTTTTTTTTTCATAGAATTGAAACCTTTTTTGGGGGGATACTTTAAATCCCATATAAAACGTTTGACTTAGAAAATTTAAAAATATTCATTTATATGTTATTTATAAATTAAGAAAAAAGTACTTTGAATTTGATCGCGCAAGGTAGTATACCCCGTAATGATGTCGATTTAAATGATACTACGGCCATACAAAAACATATTTGGACATTTCCGATACGAAACAACTAACATCCCGAATACACATGACTCTTGGGTAAACCATGTGAACGCCCTATTTGGAATGCAACAGGCCGAAGAATGTAAATTCTGAATGATTGCAGAGTGTAACTTCAAAAGATTCAAGAGTAAACGGTTGTTTTGCTAGTATTGTTAGTGTTTACGATGCAAACATTTATAGCTGATTGATCACAATACCCTCACTCAATATTCCCCGATTGTGTCATCCAAAGGCCATTGTGTCGGCTCAATGTGTCGTATCGTCTTAGAACAATTCTCAGAAACTACATTACATTTCCATTTAATACTCATATTTTTCCTATTAAATTCATGAAACTTGAGAAAAGAGAGGACTAGTGCAGGAGTTAGAAGTTAGAATTTAACATTTATATATAGGACATGTGAACGTAGAAAAGTTGACAGGACAACAAAAAATCCAATTAGAGAATGTATACCTCAACAAAATAATGAAGGCTAAAAAATTATAAAATGAAAATTAAAAAAAAAAAAAAAATAATAATAACAACCCAAAATCAGTCAAATAATTAAAAAACAAAAGTAAAGAGCAAACAATAGGAAATATAATAACCGTATAATAATAATTAGTCAATAGACTGAATCGGAAGACCATTATTTTGGGATTAAAAACTTGGCTAAAATAGTGTGTTATGTGCAGTGTTGGGCAAAACTAACGTTAGTAAACTAAACTAACGTTAGTTTTCCCTAACTAAAACTAAACTAATGTTATATATTTTTAGTTTTAGTTTTAGTTTAGTTTTAGATTTGTATAATTATTAATCATATGGACTCCGTTTTTAGTAATGCAATTAGTTTAGTTTAGTAAAAGAGACCTAAATTTGTGATTTTAGTTTAGTTTTAGTTTTTAGTTAACTAATTTAGTTTATCAAAGAACATATGTTTTCAAATTACGAGAAAAAGCCACAATTTCTTATTCTTAAGCAAGTTCTATTAGTTTTAATAATTTACTTAATTATCGAAATAACATATGATTTATATTAATTCATGTTATTTTAGTAAAACTAAACTAAACTAAATTTTTAGTTTAGTTTTTAGTCAATTCCCAAAGATTTAGTTTTAGTTTTAGTTTAGTTAAAATCCATTAATTAGTAAAATTTTAGTTTTAGTTTTTTTTTAGGTTGCAATTTTTAGATTAGTTTTAGTTTATTCCAAAAAGTGAATTTAGTTTTAATTTTAGTTTTAGTTTTTAGTTTTGCCCAACATTGGTTATGTGTACTGTAGACATATTTTATTATGTCTTAATGATATGTAAGTATATCAGTTTCTTAGCGATATGTGGGCACTCATCTGATAACAAATCACTTACATTTCGTGGCCTCTGTGAGTAAGTGTGTATTTAAAATTAGTCACATGGAGTATGATCACTGAGAGGTGGGGCACAAACACCCCACATTTACTTATAAAACATTTACATCTTTCAAATAAGCTATACTTCTTTTTTTTAAAAAACTAGTGATAATCACAACAATATTATATACATATTTCCAGTAATTTTGCTCGTTTTGGAACAATAACATTGTGAGGCGTGATGTGGGAATATGTACAATTACATAACCCACTAGAATAATAAATTTTGAGCATTGCAGATGGCATGTTAAAACAAATTGTCTCTAGGCCACCGCCGCTTCAGCCTTCTATGAGGATTTTGTGGATTATGGAAGGAGGATAGAGAGTTTATCAAAGGATTTGGATGGCCAGAGAGATTGGAATGGAACTTCTGATAGACTGATTTGACCAGGGATTGGATAAAGGGGATATTGAAGTCATTATGGAGAGTTAGGTTCGAGACATAGTAAGGAGCATTGGATATTCTTCCACGGATTTTGGATTGCATTGTTTGTATTCTGTAGGAATTGGAAGGTTAGGTGGAACCCCAGAGTTCTAGTCTATAAGTCCATATGAAAGTTTTGAGCGTTTGTCTAGTAAGCGTGATAAAAGTCTAAAACGTCTGTTTAGTTCCTGTCTTTTCTGTGTTATGTGTGGCTTCCAAGTTAAACGTTTGTCTAATATCAGTCCTAAGTACCTTACTTGCGATTTCTGTGGAATTTGAATGTTTTGGAGGGTTATGCTTCTAAATTAATTAAATTGTTACACCCCGAAACGATCATGTGTCTCCATACAGAGAAGTATCCCTCATTTCAAACAGGTAACGCAATCCAGGTCACGAAAGTACCATTCGCTTAAGTTTGGTGTATATATGCAATTATTTGTATAGGCATATATATATATATATATATATATATATATATATATATATACATATATAACCTGAAAAATATCCGAATTGATAAAGAGTGAATATGTCGTATCAATGACGAGGCCTCAAATCTCTAAGGAGATCATTGATGAATAAAACATCATTTTTAGAGGTTGATTTTGAATTCAGGACCAACCTTATTTTTTTTCCGGCACAATACCTCAAGGTTGACCTTCAAGAAGGTTAAAATATAAAAAAAAAAGCGAAGAAAAGAGTTATTTTGCACATTTTATGCATAAATCCTACGTAGGCCGCTTGAGCTGAAAATATAGAAATGAGCTTAAAAAATGTTTTTATTTGATTTATCGCATTCAATTACCAATACAAAGTGTCCTGGATGCCAATGAAAGCCAGGTAGTAAAACCTACGATTATGTTCCAGCGAATTATCCGAAATAATAGTGTTTCTGTGGGTTAATGAACTTGACCTTCTGAATCAGACAACGGATTTTCGTACCAAATTTCATCAAAATCGGACCAATTATGAGCTTGCCGGAGAGCTAACACACAAATATATATATATATATATATATATATATATATATATATATCCTCCAAATGGAGGGAGGGAGGAACACGCTAAAAAAGAAAGCTCTTTTCGAAATACATTTTTTTTTATTAACTTTTATTTTCCGATAAATACTTTTACCTTAACTATTGTGAAAAAACTACTCTTTATCTATAGGTTTTATAACCTGGATTTTCACAATCCAGAATATTGTTTACTGCTCCGATAATTCATTTTAGCTGAAGAAGGCTCCCAAAGAACGTGCCGAAGCGTCGAGATTATAAATTTTTCGGAAGATCTGTCTGTTTTTACTCCTCGAATCCGAAATATCCCTTGACTTCTAATATTAACTAGTTAAAATATTACATTTACAATAAAATATATTGTAATTGCCCCTGGAGTCTGGCTATGAAACAACGATTTTAATTGACCTAATATTTTTGATTATTTTTTAATAAATCTGTAGATATTTGCCAATTTATTAATTACTTTTAGTTCTTAATGAGTAATATTAATTAGTTAGTTTCATGAAACTTTGATAATATGATTGGTTGTGATTTTCCCCTTCAATTAGTAAGTGAAGGTGATTGAGGGAAAGGCCTTCCCCCACTCCTACCAACCTGTTAGTAGTGGAGGGGGAAGCCAATGAATTATTTATATTTAATTTATGTAAGGTTGGTTTTTTTTTTAAAAAAAAAAACTGGTCGGAATTGTATTAATTTTTATAATTATTATATTTATCTCAGACATATTTACCGTTTTTGGTCTTTTTTATGATTTTTTTTTTCAATAATTTACAGATACCTCAAGATACCCTGCATTAGTTACACCTCATCATCTTGAAACTATATATATATATATATATATATATATATATATATATATATATATATATATATATATATATATATTTAAAATATGTTGAAAATAAGAAAACATGATTATATTCAAATAAAATAATTAGGTTAAAATAAATTTCTCAAATATATTTAACTATTTATTTAGTTTGGAAGCAATAAAAAGTAAATGATTTTTTTTTAATATTTATCAGAATGGAAAGATAAAGTCTCCACTACCTGTACGTTCACCATTGAAGAAAAGCAGTGTCCACAGAAATGGAGTGAAAATGTTAAACGTTTGAACCAAAAACCAATTTATATTCTAATTACGAATCTTCGCTTTTATTTATTTATTTTTGAAAGGGAAGGATTGTTCTTTTTCCAGAACAGATAATTGAATTAAAAAATACAAATAAATTATAAGTATTCATGGTACTATTAAACCATTAAAAAAAAAAATAACAGATCAGTTTCCTGGTTATCCGATGTTATTTTTATTTTTGAAAAACAACAACAAAAACCAGTAGGATTAAAAACAAATAAAACATATTACTTTATAATAATTAAGATTATAAATGTTTACTTAGTAACTAAAAATCCTACTTCCTAAAAAAAACCGCAATATTTAACAAATATACCCCCCCCCCTTCCATTTCAAGTAGAATATATTAGCCGAGGGATTTGAATGCTGGAAAAGAGTGGTTCTGTAAATATTCTTAAAAATACAGGCAACAAAAAAAAATAAGTAGATAACACAATTTAATATTTCGTCTTAGATGCCCAAGAAAAAAAAACAGCATAATCATTAAATAATCTTTGAAAAACAACCCCTTATTCCATAGTTTTACTTCAAAATTAGTTGTTAATTACATCTTTCAGAAGATTTCGCGTCTTGCTTCGGAGTACAAGATGCCGGTGTTTGATTAAACATTTGTAAAGAAACTTAAAGAAAAATAGTTGAAAAAAAGCTTTATTAATGACTTTCATTAAATGGTGTGCTACTGTAGTTTTTAATTCTGTAGACAATCTTAATTATTGTTTATTCAGAAATGATTTACTTATTTTATTTTATTATTATTATAACATGCGAAAATAATTGTTAATTGACTTGCTATATTGTAATTATTAGTTTATTCTTGTAGTGAAAACAAGAAACCGGTTAAATTACAATTGTATACTTTTTTTTTTTTTCTTTTTTCTTAAGGTTAAGATTAATTTTTAAAAAAATATCATTTATCACGTTTAATTAAGATTTATGTTATATACATATATATACTAATGTTCCTACCTGTGTGTGAGTGAGTACTGAAGTTGATCTGTATATGTTTGGAGAAGGTATCCACCGATCCTGGCACAGACACAGACACGACTGAGCCGAACCAAGCTGGAGGCTCCCCACCACTGGGTCCCCCCCCCACCTCCCACTCTCTTGAAGACTTTAACGAACTGAACCAGGGGTTGAAGGGGCATCTTGAGGGCAATAGCTCAAGGGGACTGTCAAAGTAATAACATTTGTCCCGGTAATTTTGGATTAATAGGTTAGAAATGCATTAAAAAACAAACATACACAAATATTGCATCCCTAGAGAAATTATCCATCATCTCCCAGTTCTGTACCATCTTCCAGTTCTGCATCATCTACTAGCTTGGAACCAACCTCCAGTTCGGCATCATCTACTAGCTTGGAACCAACCTCCAGTTCTGCATCATCTACTAGCTTGGAACCAACCTCCAGTTCTGCATCATCCTCCAGTTCTGCGCCATCCTCCAGTTCTGCATCATCTACTAGCTTGGAACCAACCTCCAGTTCTGCATCATCCTCCAGTTCTGCGCCATCCTCCAGGTCTGCATCATCTACTAGATTGGAGCCAACCTCCAGTTCTGCGTCATCTACTAGCTTGGAACCAACCTCCTGTTCTGCATCGTCCTCCAGTTCAGCGCCATCCTCCAGATCTCCACCAATCACCATATTGGCACCAACCTCGTGTTTGACGCCATCCTCCAGTTCAGCGCCATCCTCCAGATCTTCACCAATCACCATATTGGCACCATCCTCATATTTGACGCCATCCTCCAGTTCAGCACCATCGTCCAGATCTTCACCAATCACCATATTGGCACCATCCTCGTGTTTGACGCCATCCTCCAGTTCTGCGCCATCCTCCAGATCTTCACCAATCACCATATTGGCACCATCCTCATATTTGACGCCATCCTCCAGTTCAGCACCATCGTCCAGATCTTCACCAATCACCATATTGGCACCATCCTCGTGTTTGACGCCATCCTCCAGTTCTGCGCCATTCTCTAGGTCTACACCATTCTCTCTTTCTTCTCCAATCTACTATTCTTCAGCCATCCATAGTACCATACCCTTCCCATGTTCTTCAGTTTTATCTAGTTCTTCATCTGTAAGTTGTTTTGAAGCCTTTGCATCCTCCTTACCTGCACAAGTCTCTATTGCGACTTTTATCCTTAATTTCACACTCTTCCTTACATTACTAAATGTTCGCTAGTTCAAAATCATTAACTCCTTCTAAAATCGCCTCTCCTTCACTCTAATCAACTTCTGAGCTCTTACATACTTTTAAAAAATTGTTAAGTTTTACAAATTTCTCTTTAACTAGACTGTCTTCCGTCCGAGTGAAAGAGATCTCTCCATTTGGTTCTGTTTTTTTAAAATAATACGATAAGACATTATTAATCATTACCATTTTTTCGCATTTCATAATAAATAAAACCTTCCTAATAATAGAATAAATAACCAGTACACATTTTTTTACATTTGTCTTACTTGGACCAACCACCACGGAGCTTAAATTCGCTAAAACTCTTAAATAACATAAAACTAAAGTAACTCGATTGACATGATTCATTGTAAAGGTATTACACCATGGTGAATGGCCTTCTTATTCCCAGGATATATTAAATGTCACCCTAATATTACTGGTTATGTTTATAGGACATGATGATACCTATACAATACTCTCACGGCATTTCTTCCTTCTAGTGCATAGTAGGTGCAGTTGGTAGTCATTGCATAATACTCAATGTTCTAAATCAATGATCACTCAACATATATATATATATATATATATATATATATATATATATATATATATATATACAGGGTGTCCCAGTATATGTGTCCACCCCCTTTTCCTCCTAGAGTTGTTGGAATTTCGAAATGAAACTTGGTAGGTCTTAGTTATGTTGCATGAGGTTTCTTTTAGCCCTATTACGCTGGAACAGCAACATTGCAACCCCAACTTCTAACATACTCAGTAATTTGTTGCTAATTTGTTGCTAATTTGTTACACTATTTTCAAATTTGTCGCTCCAGCCGTTTCCGAGAAAACGTGGCTGTGCTACCGTAATATTACGCCAGCACAGCCACCCGTGTAACTTTTGATCTAATTGTCTGACGAAATTCAGATTGGTACGAGAATTTGTTGCTAATTTGTTGCTCTAGAATGACACCAATCACGAATTTGTCGCTCCAGCCGTTTCCGAGAAAACGTGGCTGTGCTAGCGTAATATTACGCCAGCACAGCCACCCCCGTAACTTTTGATCTAATTGTCTGACGAAATTCAGATTGGTACGAGAATTTGTTGCTAATTTGTTGCTCTAGAATGACACCAATCACGAATTTGTCGCTCCAGCCGTTTCCGAGAAAACGTGGCTGTGCTACCGTAATATTACGCCAGCACAGCCACCCCTGTAACTTTTCATCTAATTGTCTGACGAAATTCAGATTGGTACGAGAATTTGTTGCTAATTTGTTGCTCTAGAATGACACCAATCACGAATTTGTCGCTCCAGCCGTTTCCGAGAAAACGTGGCTGTGCTACCGTAATATTACGCCAGCACAGCCACCCCTGTAACTTTTCATCTAATTGTCTGACGAAATTCAGATTGGTACGAGAATTTGTTGCTAATTTGTTGCTCTAGAATGACACCAATCACGAATTTGTCGCTCCAGCCGTTTCCGAGAAAACGTGGCTGTGCTACCGTAATATTACGCCAGCACAGCCACCCCTGTAACTTTTGATCTAATTGTCTGACGAAATTCAGATTAGTACGAGAATTTGTTGCTAATTTGTTGCTCTAGAATGACACCAATCACGAATTTGTCGCTCCAGCCGTTTCCGAGAAAACGTGGCTGTGCTAGCGTAATATTACGCCAGCACAGCCACCCCTGTAACTTTTGATCTAATTGTCTGACGAAATTCAGATTGGTACGAGAATTTGTTGCTAATTTGTTGCTCTAGAATGACACCAATCACGAATTTGTCGCTCCAGCCGTTTCCGAGAAAACGTGGCTGTGCTAGCGTAATATTACGCCAGCACAGCCACCCCCGTAACTTTTGATCTAATTGTCTGACGAAATTCAGATTGGTACCAGAATTTGTTGCTAATTTGTTGCTCTAGAATGACACCAATCACGAATTTGTCGCTCCAGCCGTTTCCGAGAAAACGTGGCTGTGCTAGCGTAATATTACGCTAGCACAGCCACCCCCGTAACTTTTGATCTAATTGTCTGACGAAATTCAGATTGGTACCAGAATTTGTTGCTAATTTGTTGCTCTAGAATGACACCAATCACGAATTTGTCGCTCCAGCCGTTTCCGATTAAACGTGGCTGTGCTAGCGTAATATTACGCCAGCACAAATTCGTGATTGGTGGTTAATGAACATAAACTTTTAAATAAGAAGAAAGATTTTTGTACCAAATGTTATCAAATTCGAACCATTTTCTTCTTAATAATTCAAACCCCCCTAAAAGTACTTAAACGTTTGAATATAAAAATAAAAAACCTTTCTTAGCGAGTGTTTATACTTTAAACGGATGGCCCGTGTAAAATTTCAAATTTTTGTGTCAAGGGCGGAAACTCTTTGAGGGAAAAATTCACATTTTATTTCTCAGTTTTAGTAATTCAAGGTCTGCCATGATAGTTGAAATTAACCTCAATTAAAAATAATACTATGAAATAGATAGAGTATAGTAACAGCTGTTCTGTTATCGTCCTAGCAACGCATGCTACCTAGGCTTGCCTGCTCTAACCAACTCAAACTTTAAACCCCTCTAAAAATACTTAAAAATTCGAATATCAAAAAATTCTTTCTTAGCGAGCACCTACGTTCTATAGGGAGTGTCCTGCAAAATTTCAAAATTTTCTGTCGTGTGGTTTGGGCTAGGGGATGATAGGTCAGTAAGTGAGTGAGTGAGTGAGTGGTATTTGACAAATATATAGTAGATTTTTCAAAAATACCTATCTCTTTCCTCATCGTCCGAATCAATACACTCATCTTCTCCATGATTTTCACACATTTACTTAAAACGCCTCTTCATTATTTCTTGATTCTCTTCATATAAAATGTCAAACGGCGGTCGAAAGAAGACATTATATTTTAAATTTTTGTTACGTAAGTAGAGTGTTGAGAACACCCTAAGTCAGTAAAAGGCCCAGGAAATAAACAAATAATGTTTTTTTTTCTGCGAATGCAACCTCAATGTGAAGAGAACTACTCTTTATGAAGGTACCAAAGCGATGAAATGGATTGTAAATTTTTAAATTCAAAATATAGTGCTAATTAAGTCATGGGGTGCTTAAAACTCCCCACATCTCTACTTAAAGGTTAATATTATATTTTGGTATTTTGAGAAAAATTAAAACACCGACGCAATGGCATACCGGAGAACGGGAGATTATAAGAATCAGCCTTCACAGGAATCTGACAGTACCTAGTAGCTACAGGAAATTCACCGCTTCCTCCCTCATTCTTAACTCTCTTAACTCGTCCACGTGATGTTATGTTTACATACCTGGTAACAACAACTCTAGCAGGCTCCCTTTATAAAATACTCTTTTTAGCACGGTTACTCCCTATCTCCATAGGGAGAACCCGCATATGAGGTTGACCTCATGACACAATCCGGAAGTGCCGACTAGAAACTTTCACGTTTCAGACCCTATAGATCACGAAAATATAGGTGGCTAAAATTTGTATGTATATATATATATATATATATATATATATATATATATATATATATGCTTGTCTGTTCGCGCTCCTGACGGCTCAAAAATGGTCCGATTTTGATGAAATTTGGCACAAAGATCTGTCTTCTAATTTGAAAGGTCAAGTTCGTTAACCAGCAGAATCCGCCTACTTGAAGATAGTGTTTGGGGCGAAATTCGCGCAAAAAAAATCGTAACGCTTACGTTTTTGAGTTTATATGCTTGCAGGTACTTGTTTTATAGGTTTGTTAACATAAGAAAACGAATGAACCCATTTTTAAGGTGATATATGTAACCGTTTCTGAGAAAAGTGGAATCAATGTTTTTGTAGGTCATTATTTTTTTGTGAGTACTTAGAATCGCGGGATTCAATTGAAATATTTTCTACATCTTGGAAATTAATCCCAACTAAGATGATTAAATTTTGGTTACATTTGGAGTTAAGGAAGTATGCGAAAAAAAATATTTTATTAATAGACGTGAAAAATTTTCGGATCTCCATACATTTTTCGTAAATATCTCGATACCGGTTGGGAAATCGTGGTAAGTGGAAAGTGACCATTCGAATGCTTACTAAATTCTCTACAAAAAATGTTCTAAAGCAATATTCGATGGGACAACGTCAATGAGAGATATAAGCGCTTAAAACTTAAAAAGTGTTTGTTTTGTTGTTTTGAAATGGGTTTTCTCTTTCTTTATCTCACTTTTTAATTGGTTGTTTCTAGTTTTAAATTGCATTTATCAGTAAAATTAGTATTGTAGTAAAATAAGCTAACAAACGGTGAAAGGTATTGGTAATAAGTTTAGTGGCTGTGGTAATCATGATGGCAGTGGCTGTCAGTTTCCTGTGATTTGTGATGCTAATCTATTCCATTTCTTCAAGATGTACGTAACCGCGCTAAGATGACGCAGTTCCTGCGAGTTGGACTTTTTCATGTTCTTAAAGGCCCATATACAAAAATACAACGAAAGCCTGAACAAATGAACAGTTGTCCCGCCGGGACGAAGTCATCCTATCCAGGCTTCGTATTGGACACACCTTACTTACCCACTCCTACCTACTAGACAGAAAGGACAGACCAACTTGTAGATATTGTAACGAGACTCTGACCGTTAAACATATACTTACCAACTGCAGACAACGCAATAACCTGACCATACCTTACGACTTACTGACAGAAGGTAGCCCACACATCAATGCATTACTCAAATATTTAAAAAACTCTTTATTATACACAAAAATTTAATTTACTAAATTTTGTCTGTTTTGATTATTTTTTTTTTTTTTTTGTTTGTTTGTTTTTTTCTTCTTTCTTTTTCAAGTTTATTTCTTCATATGTTCTTATATACATATATATCACATTTGAAGTTGACGACTGACATTTAAAGAGTTTTTCGCCTCTGTTGCAGAACTCTATAAATTAAATAAATAAAAAAAAGAAATAAAGGCCCATAAATGTTGTTAAAGGCTAATGTACATTAAATGTCCACAATTATCTCATTCAAACCGTAGTATCAATTCAAACAATAATAATATAAACTTCTGGTTAGAGACAACGTTTCGAAAATCACTACTCTTCGAAAATAAATCCTCCAGACTGCCGAATCACACAAATGTTGTTTTATTTAATCAAATTTCCAAAGGAATACTCAAAACGGAGATTATCTCTCAATTTCATAATGTAATTGAAATTCTAGAATAAAAAAAAAACAGCAAATAAATAAGAGTAATTTGTGTTTTTTTTGTGATATCATCAAAATTAAATGAAAATTATTCTTGATATTAATTCTTGCATAAAAGTTAATTACAGAACAAATAGATCGAAAATTATGAACGTTTTTACAAAAGGCTTCCTTGCAAAACACACTGACGACACCTAGTCACACAGGTGATGTGATGATGTGCCGACTAGAAAATTTTGCGTTTCAGATCCCCTTGAGATCGAAAATAATGGTGGTTCAAATTTATATATATATATATATATATATATATATATATATATATATATATATATATATATATATATATATATACAGGGTGTTCAAAACTCGATTGACACCCCCCTTTTTTCCACAATTTTTGATATTTGCGAAACTTGGTGGGTCTTAACGTGGTGGAATGTACATTCATTGGACCCAATGCACGACCCCTCAACTTTTATTATTTAGGAAATTCCTCGCTGCACCCTGGATGTCGGCACTAATGGCCTAGATGTCAAGACGCCGTAAAAAATAAATAAATCGTCCAACACAAAAATAATTGCTACGAAATTCTAATCATTAGGTCAGTTCTATTGCTTAAAATTTATTATTTTAATGCCTTTATAAAGTAATTGAATTTGATTTTTAGGTGGAGCAAAAAGTTTAGAAAACGTTTATTAAGTTTTACGGAAGCGTAGACCACGTTGATCATAAACTTTTCTGAAAACTTCAAAAACAAAAGTGTGTTTTGCTCCATTCCTATTTACGTTTTAGGCATTTATTGGTACTTTTTGGAAAGAAAATTTAATCCTCTACAACGATTATACCAATTACTTTTTCCATTACGGACATACTTTCTGCGTTATTGGCAGAAAAGTGACAAAAAACAAGGGTTTTAACGGTTTTCGGCAATTTGTTACTCGTTGGTGCGCTTTAGCGAAAAAATGACCGATATAAAATCGACCTAAAATTCAATTCTCTACAATAATCCGTCATAAAAATAACCCCCTTCCATTGAAGATTCCAGAGTTAGGGTTGCTGGAGAAGACCTGGAGAAAGTTGAGGGGTCGTGCATTGGGTCCAATGAATGTACATTCGACCACGTTAATACCCACCAAGTTTCGCTTTTAAATATCAAAAATTGTGGAAAAAAGGGGGGTGTCAATCGAGTTTTGAACACCCTGTATATATATATATATATATATATATATATATATATATATATATATATATATATATATATATATATATATATATACAGGGTTCCCGTAAATGTCTAGTCAAATTGTGTGGGGTGATAGAGGACCCTTGGGGGAACAAAAAATGTTCTATAACGATTTCCCGAATTCTCACCTATAAGGGAGAAATCGTCGTTTTATTGTTTTTTCGAGACAAACGTGGTTTTTGGAAAAATAATCGTTGTAGCTCCGTCCCAGGTGGTTCTACTAGAAAGGGAGTGAAACCAATCGAAAGCTGAGTAAATTTACTATAAGACTAGTTGGGAGTAAACGTAAAAATGATTGAATGTAAGTATGTATATCTTACCAAATAAAGATATTCTAAATTCTAAAACTGTAAATAAATAAAATACACATTTATTTTGAATTTATTAATTCAGGTAACTAATACTGGGTACAGGAAGCGGCCATTAAGGAACCCCAACTATACATTAACCTCAAAATTATTATTTTTACCTAGCATTTGAAAACATTTGTACTGGACTATGTACATCTTATTTATGAGGGATAGAATTTTTAATTACCACAACAAAAACGTATGGGCTCACGAGAATCCCTGTGAGTTTCATAAGCGTAGCAATCAGTATCAATTCAAGGTAAAGCATTTGTTTTCTAAATATAAATACCTGTAAAAGTGTGTTCAAATGCGTGCGTGATCTAGGTAAAAATAATAATTTTTGAGGTTAATGTATAGTTGGGGATCCTTAATGGCCGCCTCCTGGACCCAGTATTAGGTACCTGAATTAATAAAATCAAAATAAATTTGTATTTTATTTACTGTTTCAGGCATTTTTTTTATGTTCGTGGAAGTAATTTTCTTTTCACAGATCCATGTTTTTTTTTTAAACTTTTGTTTTAAAACCGTTCAAATACTTCAATACAGGGTTGTGATACATGAATGGAAAGATAATTAAATGGGGAAGTTTTTCTGAAACCCGGAAATCTCTAATTCTGCCCATTGAGGAGTAACGCTGGAAAGAAATATCAAGAAAATGTCAGGAAATTTAGAATAGCTTTCTTTTGGTAAGATATACATACTTACATTCAATCATTTATACGTTTACTTCCAACTAGTCTTATAGTAAATTTACTCAGCTTTCGATTGGTTTCACTCCCTTTCTAGTAGAACCACCTGGGACGGAGCTACAACGATTATTTTTCCAAAAACCACGTTTGTCTCGAAAAAACAATAAAACGACGATTTCTCCCTTATAGGTGAGAATTCGGGAAATCGTTATAGAACATTTTTTGTTCCCCCAAGGGTCCTCTATCACCCCACACAATTTGACTAGACATTTACGGGACACCCTATATATATATATATATATATATATATATATATATATATATATATATATATATATATATATATATATATATATATATATTTTAACGGGGGTCATTTTCGGAGTCTATTAGGTAAGATCGATAAAGATTTAAAAATATTTTTAAGTATTAGGAATGATATCGAAGTTGGTATCATGGGCGTATAGGAATAGAAAATCATTTCGGGAGGGGCGGGTAACATTTGGGGGGGGGGGGGTAAGGCCTTTTCCAGGGTATGGAATACTAACAATTTAGAACTTGGAATAGTTTTAACCAACTAAAACGTTATAACACCAAGGTTCAAGTATTTTGTATAAACCAAGTGGTCTTAGTTAATTTATTTTTGAGGGTTTATGCCACATTATTACCAACTCAAAATTTCGTGGGAGGGGCGTCTGCAGACCTCTCAGGCCCCCCTTCCTATGCCCATGGATGTTACTAGGAAGGATATAAGAGGTGGAATTAGGAAGGGATTTAGAAGGAGGCATTAGGAAGGTTATCAGAGGTGGTATTAGGAAGGATATAAAAGGTAGTATAAGGGAAGAATAAATAATAAATAACTATGACATTGTTTAGTAATTTCATAAATAATGTATTTTACTGATTTAAGGATAAAGTTTTATTCTATTATCACAAAATATTTTGGATAAGAATTATTAATTTGTTTTTTTAAATTTTACGTTCAAACAACAGTAATTCATTTAGCAAAAACAAAATATTTTAAAACTAATTTTTAATGTAATTTTTTTTTTTTAAGTTCTATTCTTAACATTATTTTTTAATACAATGCAATAGCACTAACACAATATATAAATACTCAAAATAATTTAAAATCATGTAATCTAATATTATATGTATATGTACATATGTATTTAAGTAAATAATAAAAACAAGCTTATATTAAGCATAATTTAATGTTAGTATGTAAACATATAGGCAATAAGGTAATATAATGCGATGTAATAATATATACATAAAAAAGAAGGTAATATAATGCAATGTAATAATATATACATAAAGAATAAGGTAATATAATGCAATGTAATAATATATACATAATATACATATATAGGCAATAAGCTCATATAATGTTCTGTAATAACTATATAAAATATAAGGTGTACTTCGGCATAATGCAGAACACCAACAAATAAATAAACTAAAGAAATAACTAAATAATAAATAAAGAAACAACAAAATACCTAAATCGATCTACTGCCTCTCTCAGAGTCTTCTTCTTGGATTTGACATCGTCAATCACATTTTTCAAAGCCTCTTTGGAATAAATACTGTTTTCCTTTAAGCCAAGAGGACGCGGGTATAATTGATGCATGTCCGAACTCACCCCACGGGGCAGGGAAAATTGGGGGGGGGGGCTGAGACCATTTCCAGGGTATGGAATACTAAAAATTTAGAGATGGGAATAGTTTTAGGCAACTAAAACGCTATTTTTATTTATTTTTTTTTTTTTTGTGCATCTACGGTGAGTGGTCATTTGCACCTTAAAACGTTATTACACGTAAAATAAAATATGTATTATGAACTAAGTGATCTTATTTAATATATTTTTAAGGGTTTAATGACAAGTTTTTATCAAGGACCGAAATCAAAATTAAATGTTTCCTAAAAATGATTTAATTAAAAAAATGAAAATTACTTCATAATTTATATTTTTAAAATTAATAATTAACTGTTATGAAATAATTTTTATTTTTAAGTTCTTAAAATAAAAATTATTGGAAAATTGTTTTAAAAAAATGATGAAATATATCAATTACGATGGAATTTTTATTTATAATTCACAATAATAAAAATTAAAGGTAAAGTGAAACTCATTTATTAAATATCTCTTATCCTCGGAATAAATCAATAAATACTTGATTTGAAACCTTTTGAATAGAAGTTATTTGCTTATGTCAGTGAATCAAAGTTCCTCTAAATCCAATTGATTTGTATGAGTATATATTGTATATTATAGACTTCGTTTTTGTGCATTACTTTCTATTTATTATAGCATTAATTTTTTTTTATTATTTAAAATAATGTTTAAAGTTAAAGTAAAAAAAAAAAAGGTTATTAAAAATTGTTATAAAAAAATGTCGAAATAACATTATTCAAATAATTTTTATTTTTAAGGTTTTGAAATAAAAATTATTAAACATTTTTTTTTAAATAGTAAAATATAATATATTTTATATCTAATTGATATTATCAATTACGATGGAATTTCTATTTTTATTTCCTAATAATAAAAATTAAAGGTTAAGTGAAACTCATTTGAAATAAAAATAGTTATTTTCGGTCTCTGGTTATTACCATGTAAAGCAAAATTCCGGGAGGGGCTGCAGCCCCTAAGCCCCCCCCCCCTTATATACGCCCATATAAACAATATGAAAAATTAGGGTTTAATTACATACACAGACGTTTCATCATCTACGAAAATCATGGGAATTACAACTCACCTTAAAATATTCGTTACTCACTTCAAAGTGTTCTCAGGGCGATTTCGGCTTAAATATATAGGAAAAATGGAATATCGGTCGTATTTGTCGAACCAATTATGACCTTAATGAAAAAACTTGCTCAAGGTCACGTGATTTCCTGCGCTATGCGTCCGAACTCGTGGCGTAATATTATGCTTGCACAGCCACGTTTTCTCGGAAACGGCTGGAGCGACAAATTCGTGATTGGTGTCATTCTAGAGCAACAAATTAGCAACAAATTCTCGTACCAATCTGAATTTCGTCAGACAATTAGATCAAAAGTTACGGGGGTGGCTGTGCTGGCGTAATATTACGCTAGCACAGCCACGTTTTCTCGGTAACGGCTGGAGCGACAAATTCGTGATTAGTGTCATTCTAGAGCAACAAATTAGCAACAAATTCTCGTACCAATCTGAATTTCGTCAGACAATTAGATCAAAAGTTACGGGGGTGGCTGTGCTGGCGTAATATTACGCTAGCACAGCCACGTTTTCTCGGTAACGGCTGGAGCGACAAATTCGTGATTGGTGTCATTCTAGAGCAACAAATTAGCAACAAATTCTCGTACCAATCTGAATTTCGTCAGACAATTAGATCAAAAGTTACGGGGGTGGCTGTGCTGGCGTAATATTACGCTAGCACAGCCACGTTTTCTCGGAAACGGCTGGAGCGACAAATTCGTGATTGGTGTCATTCTAGAGCAACAAATTAGCAACAAATTCTCGTACCAATCTGAATTTCGTCAGACAATTAGATCAAAAGTTACGGGGGTGGCTGTGCTGGCGTAATATTACGCTAGCACAGCCACGTTTTCTCGGAAACGGCTGGAGCGACAAATTCGTGATTGGTGTCATTCTAGAGCAACAAATTAGCAACAAATTCTCGTACCAATCTGAATTTCGTCAGACAATTAGATCAAAAGTTACAGGGGTGGCTGTGCTGGCGTAATATTACGGTAGCACAGCCACGTTTTCTCGGAAACGGCTGGAGCGACAAATTCGTGATTGGTGTCATTCTAGAGCAACAAATTAGCAACAAATTCTCGTACCAATCTGAATTTCGTCAGACAATTAGATCAAAAGTTACGGGGGTGGCTGTGCTGGCGTAATATTACGCTAGCACAGCCACGTTTTCTCGGAAACGGCTGGAGCGACAAATTTGAAAATAGTGTAACAAATTAGCAACAAATTAGCAACAAATTACTGAGTATGTTAGAAGTTGGGGTTGCAATGTTGCTGTTCCAGCGTAATAGGGCTGTTTCTTTTGAAGGTTTAGTTGACTTTGTAACATTCTCCAGTTTTTCTCCAGCGCATCTAACTCTTGATTTTCCAATGGCGGCAGGTATTTTTTATGACGAATTCTGATAGAAAATTTAATTTTAAGACTACTTTATTCCGAAACATCTTTTGATCCGACGCACCGTTTGCGCGTAAAACGCAAAAAAACTGAAAAATATCGCCCTTTTGTAGACAAATTCCTATTTATCACTGAAACCAAGCCTTTTACGTAAAAACACTTCGATACAAACGTTCTAGCCTATTAATTTTCCTTTCAGGTGATTCCAAGATCAAAGTTGTAGGTTTAATATTTAACGGGATATTATGAATGAAAAATATACCTTAAAAGTTTTAAAAAGTAACAATTCAGAAAATCGATATGAATAGAAAAAAAAGTAGCTGACATAAACAATAAAAAGAATTTCTTATTTACTTTATGAAAAAAAGTATATAAAAATTATTATAAAACAGAACAGAATAAATTTATTTTTCCATATGAAAATATTATATCATAAAACTAAAAAACAAATTTGCCTTTGTTTTCATTCATAATACCCCGTTAAATATTAAACCTACAACTTTGATCTTGGTATCACCTGAAAGGAAAATTAATAGGCTTGGTTTCAGTGATAAATAGGAATTTGTCTACAAAAGGGCGATATTTTTCAGTTTTTTGCGTTTTACGCGCAAACGGTGCGTCGGATCAAAAGATGTCTCGGAATAAATTAGTCTTAAAATTAACTTTTCTATGAGAATTCGTCATAAAAAAAATACCTGCCGCCATTGGAAAATCAAGAGTTAGATGCGCTGGAGAATGTTAAAAAGTCAACTAAACCTTCAAAATTAACCTCATGCAACATAACTAAGACCTACCAAGTTTCATTTCGAAATTCCAACAACTCTAGGAGGAAAAGGGGGTGGACACATATACTGGGACATCCTGTATATATATATATATATATATACAATATATATATATATATATATATATATATATATATATATATATATATATATATATATAAATGGGATTGCTGAGAAGCATTACCTTACGGGCATAAATAAAAGGGCTCCAGGATCTTCACTCGAAGGAGGACATTCCTAGCCGGTGCTCAGTGTTTAGATTGTGCTAGCTAGGTGGACAAAATTCATGTTCAGAATTCTAAAATTTGGTATTGGAATGATGTAAACAATACACCAAAGCATTACATTATAGCATTTGTTTAGGTCTGAAACAGTCCCCGCTGTGAGTAATAAGGTCCAAAAAGTATGAATCCGTATCAACATTGAATGAATCTGCTGAATTCCAGACATTATTTCTAACACACAAATCCAAGTCTTTTTAATTTTATATTAATTAATTGTTGTAGATGGATATTATTTATGCTGGTAAGTGCTGTTTTATCTCTATTGAATAATTCTGACTCATAATCAAACAACTTTAAAAAAAGTTTTTAAGTTAAACGGATGATTCTTTCGTTCTTTCATAACTTTAAAGGGATAGTAATGACTTGTGCCCATTTGTACACGGGCTAATTGTTTTATATATTTTTATTATAGCTACACCCTTCCCATTTGTAATAAGATGTCTTTCAGCCAGCACACTCGAGTACAACATGTTTTTTTTTTAATTTTAGAGTACTTTATTTCGAGGAGGTATTTTTTGGAAAAATGGTTGAAGCACCCAACGGAAGATAAACACACTTTCCTCTTTAAGTCCCTTTCGTCAAAATTTAATTTGGAAAACCTTACCAGCGACTCTGATAGGAAAAGCAAAATGAGGTTGGATTGCTATGCCTCCAAATTTTATGATAAATGGATTGCTGCGGGAAAATCAAAGCAGCGTTTTTTGGCAAATAACAAAAATTGGTTGGATAAAGAGATAAACTTCGAGGTTCAACGTACTGTGCCCATGGATTTATACAAGGGGGGGGGGGGGGACTGAGGGAGCTGCAGATCATCATATCTTAAAAATGAATGAAATAAGACCACTTAGTTCAGAAAGATAATTTCTTTTGGGTGTAATAGCATTTAAATTTAAACTATTCCAAGTTCTAGATTGCTATTATTCCAAACCCCCCAAATGCCCTCAGCCCCCCCCAAAATCTCCCAGCCCCTGCCGAAATTATTTTGTATATACGCCCATGACTGCGCCGCGACCTTCCACATCATTTCAAGGTTCCACTAAAGGAGGAAAACCGCGGAAAAACTTTGACGAGGCATCGTACAAAAAAGGTTGTGGACGTCGTTTAATCAGGCAGTGTTGCAGAGTTGGTGACTGCTTCAGAAGTAGCAGCACGCGCAGAAAGGATACGAAAACATTGCTAAGCCAATTAGAAAGATAAATGAATGCCCAGTAGCTGCTTCTTCTTCTAAATATAATTTAATAGTATTAGTTTATTATATTATTAAGTAGATTTCGTAGAAATTGTTTTTAGTTTCAAATGAAGACATACTTTTGTTCTTAAGTTTTCCACTTATTCTCCTGACAATCCTCTTTGATTCAATTTTTAATTAATAAAATTAAGGGTCTTGTTTAGAACAGGCCCGCCAGTGATTTTATCTAGTAACAGTTACTTATTGATAAATAAAAAAATATGGGTTAAAGGAACATATGATTTATTTAATAAAAAAATTTTACACATAACCAAAAACATTATCATACTTTTAATCAGTTCCTCCAAGTACATCTGGAGGCCAAAATTCTACTATGTCCTTAAGGATTTTATCAAAAACATCTTCATTTGAGTTTCTCTGCCTCCACATGTACTCACATAAATAGGAGTTTATCATAGAGCGATGTGTCCCACATTCCTTTTTGTTTCTCCTTTTGGCCTTCGCCCATATAGACTCAACTCTTTGAGTGTGAACGCCGGTCCTTTGATCAACGAAATTTTTGGAGTGATTTGCACTTCTTTGCATAAATCGTAAACATCAAAAATATTCATAGTTTAATACTTTTATAACCGCAAATACACAAACAATACTAAATTAAATAGTATTTAAACATGTGTTTTTATTTCTGTATCGATGGTATCAAATTACATAGTAACAGTTACTAAATATCATTATAAAATCACTGGCGGGCCTGTTCTAAACAAGAACCAAAATTAATAATAATAATTGTTATTATTAATAATTGTTATTATTAATAATTGTTATTATTATTATTGTTGTGAATAATAATTGTTATTAAAACAATTAATAATAATTGTTTTATTTTAGAATTACGTGTCTTGATTGGTCGTTACAGATGTAAAATGCACGAAAAATAATTTTGTACAGCTGGAGACGTAAAACGACACACTGTGCGGTGTGGGACGATGAAGATGGTCTGCGTTTATTTATTTACATACGTGTAGATAATATTTATTTTATTGTTTTGTCTACATTATATTTTAATTTGATGTGGGTATCGTGATTGAGATACCGCCATGTAGTTATAGGAACTCTGTTACAGTGGATGAAGTTACAGGAATTACACATGGTTTGGCTATAGTTTAGTATTTATTATTATTTCTTATAGTAGAATTTATTATTATTTCTTATAGTAGTATTTATTATTATTTCTTATAGTAGTATTTATTATTATTTCTTATAGTAGTATTTATTATTATTTCTTATAGTAGTATTTATTATTATTTCATATAGTAGTATTTATTATTATTTCTTATAGTAGTATTTATTATTATTTCATATAGTAGTATTTATTATTATTTCTTATAGTAGTATTTATTATTATTTCTTATAGTAGTATTTATTATTATTTCTTATAGTAGCATTTATTATTATTTCTTATAGTAGTATTTATTATTATTTCTTATAGTAGCATTTATTATTATTTCTTATAGTAGTATTTATTATTATTTCTTATAGTAGTATTTATTATTATTTCTTATAGTAGTATTTATTATTATTTCATATAGTAGTATTTATTATTATTTCTTATAGTAGTATTTATTATTATTTCTTATATTAGTATTTATTATTATTTCATATAGTAGTATTTATTATTATTTCTTATAGTAGTATTTATTATTATTTCTTATAGTAGTATTTATTATTATTTCTTATAGTAGTATTTATTATTATTTCTTATAGTAGTATTTATTATTATTTCTTATAGTAGTATTTATTATTATTTCATATAGTAGTATTTATTATTATTTCTTATAGTAGTATTTATTATTATTTCTTATAGTAGTATTTATTATTATTTCTTATAGTAGCATTTATTATTATTTCTTATAGTAGTATTTATTATTATTTCTTATAGTAGCATTTATTATTATTTCTTATAGTAGTATTTATTATTATTTCTTATAGTAGTATTTATTATTATTTCTTATAGTAGCATTTATTATTATTTCTTATAGTAGTATTTATTATTATTTCTTATAGTAGTATTTATTATTATTTCTTATAGTAGTATTTATTATTATTTCTTATAGTAGTATTTATTATTATTTCTTTTAGTAGTATTTATTATTATTTCTTATAGTAGCATTTATTATTATTTCTTCTAAAACAGACGTTTTAGACTTTTATCACGCTTACTGGACAAACGCTGGAAACTTTCATTGACTAGCAAACGACTTATATACAATACCACACTCCGACCTATATGGACTTATGGACTTGAACTATGGGGTTCCAGTAAACCTTCCAATTCCTACAGAATACAAACAAAGCAATCCAAAATCCTTCGAAGAATATCCAATGCTCCTTACTATGTCTCGAACCTATCCCTGCATAATGACTTCAATATCTCCTTTATCCAATCCCTGGCCAAATCAGTCTATCAGAAGTTCCATTCCAATCTCCCTGGCCATCCAAATCCTTTGATAAACTCTCTATCCTCCTTCCATAATCCACAAAATCCTCATAGAAGATTGAAGCGGCGGTGGCCTAGAGACAATTTGTTATAACATGCCATCTGCAATGCTCAAAATTTATTGTGGGTTTTGTAATTGTACATTTTATTCCCTCATCATGCCTTACACTGTTAACTTTCCAAAACCAGCAAAATTACTGGAAATATGTTTACATATTGTTGTAATTATCAATAAAGGTTTAGAAAAAAAAAAAAATTCTTATAGTACTGTTAATTTATGTTGTTGTTTTTTATAATTAGTAATTATTTTATTAGTTAATATCAATTATGCTTTCTTTCTTAAGTTATTTATTTTTAAAATTATGGTCGGATACAATTAATTTAAGGTCTCACAACAAGTAAGCTTTGGTTTGCAAGCCTTAATAACGAGGGTGTAGGAGACGCCCCATATATATGTGTATGTTGGGGTTAATTAATTGTCTGTATATTGTTCAGAAGGTCCCAACAAAGAATAAATAAATAATAGGCGTGTTCATAAAATAATAAATATATTCCTCTTGAATAAATAAAATAATAAAACTTAACTTCAATAAATAAATGAAATTATAAGACGACTGTCAATAAATAAATGAAATAAATAATTGTTCATAAATAAAAAGTGTTCATAAATTAGAAGAGATCAGTAGAAGGGAATGACGTCACTTAGGCTGATGTGTAGATCTCCATGCGGAGAGTTGGTAGCCAGGAGCTTGGATCTCGCTGGTACTGCTTGTACCGAGAAGGTAACCTAGGGTTATCGCAAGCTGCCTTAAATCTAGTAAAAAGTTCAGTACTTGCGGATAAATCCTAGTGCACCGAGATGTTGGGCTGGTTTTGGTGGTTCTCTCGGAGCAGGCAGCAGGATACAAATTGCTAGGAGAACGACACTTGGCTTAATCTGCTGAGATGCTGAATCCTCCGGTTATCTGCTCACTATCTGGATACTAATTCTTTAACTAACGGTAAAAATTATTCCCGCGGGAAAGCTCCATTAAAACTTTAGTGCAGCGGGCTTTTCTCCCGCGGAAAAAAATATAATTTAAAACAAGCTCCGCTACATATGTATGTGATATGGATAAAATGTATGGGAGTACTTTGTATCTCCTAATAACTAAAAATAATATATGTATATATATATATATATATATATATATATATATATATATATATATATTTGGGGGCTTTACATTTAGTACGATTTTTCAACCGGTTTCCAGATAAATAAGAATACACCCGTAAATACCACAAAAAATCTAGTATTTCCATTTTACTCGACGAATGTTCTAAATATGACCTTGGAAATAGCATCAATTGATTCCACACGTCCAATTACTTATAGCGTTAAATGTTTTTCCGCGCAAATTTCGCTCAAATGTTCTCGTAGACATATTCTCCTGGTTAACGAAGAGACAGATTATAATTACTGTAATGTAATCTGTTGAAGGGTCTGCAATCAACCATGGCACTCCAAGAAATGATCTAGCAGAGAATATCAGTTGATTTTTGAGATATTTTGATGGAATTAATAGCCAAGTGTAGAAAAATGAAATAAAATCCGTCACGGAGGTGCTGCATAACTAAGCACTTTCCTCAGAATTGGGTAGTGTTGAGTGCATTCCTGAATAATTTGCTTAAAATAACCTAGATAGATAAATAAAATACAAACATAAATAGTTCTGCTCTTTTGTATTTTTTATGGGCATATGTTTCAATCGTTTCATGGGGGAATACAACATACCAAGTTTCATGGCGAAAAAACAAAAACTCTAGTGTATTTTGTTAACGGACACATATATAACCATATATATAAATATATATATATATATATATATATATATATATATAGAGAGAGAGAGAGAGAGAGAGAGAGAGAGAGAGAGAGAGAGAGAGAGAGAGAGAGAGAGTGAGAAATATGAACGGGGGTCATTTTCGGCGTGTACTGGGTAGGATCGATGAAATTTTTCAAAAATTCCGTCATGAGTGCAACCTCAATAGCTACTTTCCTTCGGAGGAATGTGCTAAAAAGATGACAATAAGTAAAATTAAATTCGATAAATTATGTTAATGTATAAATTATGTTATGTTGCATATCCCTGAGGGTGCAGTATAAAGTTGGGAAACATAAAGGAAGGAGAGGAAATAAATATTATTAAAGTCCATAGTGATGATTTATTGATTTTCTGCCGTTTTCAATAATTCGAAGAACAATAGTTTTTCACATGGACGTATATAGGAAATAATTTCGGGGGGCTGGAAAAATTTCTGGGGGGGGGGGCTGAAACCGTTTCCAGGGTATGGAATACTAACCACATAGAACATGGAATAGTTTGCCAACTAAAACGCTATTACACCAAAATAAAATATTTTTTATGAACTAAGTGATCTTATTTAATTTATTTTTAAGGGTTTAATGAGTCCTTTACCGATCGAATACAAATTTCGAGGAGAGGGCTGCAGCCCCCCATTATATGGGCCCATGGGTTTTCAACCGCTAAATTTCCAATCTGATTGTTAGTACATTGTGGTGTTAGTGGTTATTGTTCAATGAAAATAGTTGTGATGTATCTTCCCTAATATTTGTCGATTTAAAGAACGCCCCTTAAACAAGTTCTAATGTTAGGGAAATTATTTGTTATCGATTTTGTTAAAGATATATATTTTTCAGAGTTCTTTAACCCTCCTGCTGGAACGAACAGCTATAGTTGCAGCGGCTGGAACTAAGAGAGGTTTGCACAGCTTTAGAACATTGCAACATTGCAATGTAGCAAGTAGCTGCAGTCACTTTCTTCACTACTGTTCTGCAGGCATTTAGAAGCAGTTTAGATTCGGTGCAACGGATTATTTTTTTTATTTTTTAAAGGACATTTAACAACGAGGGTCATAGAATTTTGTTGAATGTAATAACTTGACAATCAAAACTGGAAATAACTGCAGTAATGGACAAACTAAAAATTAATTAATCTTGAAAAATGAAATTAATTGTTGTTAATAATATATATCTAATAATAATAAAAGTAATTTTAATACAATCAATGTACTAAAAGATAAAGTTATTTAAAATGTTTCGTTTATTAATATATTATTTTTCCTCTTAGGTTCAATTCATAGTCATCTCCAGAAATATCACAAAAATGTGTTAAATAGAAATATATGGGTCCAATTCGTGTGTGTTTAAATCAAATAAAACCATTTACAAGGCCGCTATTTTCTATAACCGCTATCTAGGAAAAAATAAAACCATTTATAAGGCCGCTATTTTCTATAACCGCTATCTAGGAAAAAATAAAACCATTTACAAGGCCGCTATTTTCTATAACCGCTATCTAGGAAAAAATAAAACCATTTACAAGGCCGCTATTTTCTATAACCGCTATCTAGGAAAAAATAAAACCATTTACAAGGCCGCTATTTTCTATAACCGCTATCTAGGAAAAAATAAAACCATTTACAAGGCCGCTATTTTCTATAACCGCTATCTAGGAAAAAATAAAACCATTTACAAGGCCGCTATTTTCTATAACCGCTATCTAGGAAAAAATAAAACCATTTACAAGGCCGCTATTTTCTATAACCGCTATCTAGGAAAAAATAAAACCATTTACAAGGCCGCTATTTTCTATAACCGCTATCTAGGAAAAAATAAAACCATTTACAAGGCCGCTATTTTCTATAACCGCTATCTAGGAAAAAATAAAACCATTTACAAGGCCGCTATTTTCTATAACCGCTATCTAGGAAAAAATAAAACCATTTACAAGGCCGCTATTTTCTATAACCGCTATCTAGGAAAAAATAAAACCATTTACAAGGCCGCTATTTTCTATAACCGCTATCTAGGAAAAAATAAAACCATTTACAAGGCCGCTATTTTCTATAACCGCTATCTAGGAAAAAATAAAACCATTTACAAGGCCGCTATTTTCTATAACCGCTATCTAGGAAAAAATAAAACCATTTACAAGGCCGCTATTTTCTATAACCGCTATCTAGGAAAAAATAAAACCATTTACAAGGCCGCTATTTTCTATAACCGCTATCTAGGAAAAAATAAAACCATTTACAAGGCCGCTATTTTCTATAACCGCTATCTAGGAAAAAATAAAACCATTTACAAGGCCGCTATTTTCTATAACCGCTATCTAGGAAAAAATAAAACCATTTACAAGGCCGCTATTTTCTATAACCGCTATCTAGGAAAAAATAAAACCATTTACAAGGCCGCTATTTTCTATAACCGCTATCTAGGAAAAAATACAACCATTTACAAGGCCGCTATTTTCTATAACCGCTATCTAGGAAAAAATAAAACCATTTACAAGGCCGCTATTTTCTATAACCGCTATCTAGGCAAAAATAAAACCATTTACAAGGCCGCTATTTTCTATAACCGCTATCTAGGAAAAAATAAAACCATTTACAAGGCCGCTATTTTCTATAACCGCTATCTAGGAAAAAATAAAACCATTTACAAGGCCGCTATTTTCTATAACCGCTATCTAGGAAAAAATAAAACCATTTACAAGGCCGCTATTTTCTATAACCGCTATCTAGGAAAAAATAAAACCATTTACAAGGCCGCTATTTTCTATAACCGCTATCTAGGAAAAAATAAAACCATTTACAAGGCCGCTATTTTCTATAACCGCTATCTAGGAAAAAATAAAACCATTTACAAGGCCGCTATTTTCTATAACCGCTATCTAGGAAAAAATAAAACCATTTACAAGGCCGCTATTTTCTATAACCGCTATCTAGGCAAAAATAAAACCATTTACAAGGCCGCTATTTTCTATAACCGCTATCTAGGAAAAAATAAAACCATTTACAAGGCCGCTATTTTCTATAACCGCTATCTAGGAAAAAATAAAACCATTTACAAGGCCGCTATTTTCTATAACCGCTATCTAGGAAAAAATAAAACCATTTACAAGGCCGCTATTTTCTATAACCGCTATCTAGGAAAAAATAAAACCATTTACAAGGCCGCTATTTTCTATAACCGCTATCTAGGAAAAAATAAAACCATTTACAAGGCCGCTATTTTCTATAACCGCTATCTAGGAAAAAATAAAACCATTTACAAGGCCGCTATTTTCTATAACCGCTATCTAGGAAAAAATAAAACACCGGATTTTCTTTGGATTTTCGGTTATACTCTTATATATCTCGAAACGGGCTAAAATATCGCAGTAAAAGTTCATCATCTTTTCGAAAGCTTAGTAATTTTACTACAAAAACGGTTCTTGTGCGTTTTTTTTTCAATAGCGACCTTATTCAGATAAATCAGTGCATAAATGCAGTGTTTACTAAAACACTGGACACCGTGTATTTACAAACACATACGTATATTCTATAAGCCTACGTATATTCTATAAGCCTACGTATATTCTATAAGCCTACGTATATTCTATAAGCCTACGTCTATTCTATAAGCCTACGTCTATTCTATAAGCCTACGTATATTTTATAAGCCTACGTATATTCTATAAGCCTACGTATATTCTATAAGCCTACGTATATTCTATAAGCCTACGTATATTCTATAAGCCTACGTATATTCTATAAGCCTACGTATATTCTATAAGCCTAAGTATATTCTATAAGCCTACGTATATTCTATAAGCCTACGTATATTCTATAAGCCTACAAAATCTAACCAAATTAAATGAATAAATATTTAAATGTCAAACTAAGTGGTAAGTAATTTGTCCAACATTTTATTTATAAAAATCCAACAAGATCTTTCGGAATTTGCATCTTGTCATTTGTATTTTATCTAAAGTCTTAATTTTTTTTTTAAAGGGAAATTCATTAGCCTTTATTCCCATAAGGAAACAAGGAGATATAATTACTGTAATGTATTGTACAATGCTAACACACGAGTAATTACCTTCTAGAATAGGAGGTCTGGCTGAGCATATGGTGCAGTATGGAGAGGAAGAGGAGACGTCGAGGTCCTGGGATTAGCAGAGTCACAAGGCTCTCACAGTATTTCGGAATTTTAACATCGGGTGCTCAGAACTTATTACAGGCTGGCTGCTCAAGGTCATATGTTTATAGAACAGGAAATAACCAAGTAAACTGTCTGCAGTTTTAAACGAATGTCGGCTACTCTGTGAGGAAAAATCCATTTACGAAATTTGCCGGAAATCGGTAAATCAAGAAGAGGACAGATATTCCAGGGCGCATCTTGCAGGAATTTGAAAATTAATTAAGGCTCTCAAGCTTTCAAAACATTTTACAGATTTAAAATTGGTCAATTTATTTACGAATAGCATTTGCGACTAATGTTTAATCAATTTAGGAATTGAAAACCTAAAGCACCAAATGGACCTTTAGAATGCCGTTTACTGATTTCATACAGATATTTGTTTATATACAAGAAAATTGTCAATAATATCAATGTATATTTTCATTGTTTCTAAATATTTTGGGAGTTAAGAGCGAACGAATTGCAAAAAAGTCGTACTCGCAGGAACTGCATCATCTTAGCATGGTTCCATTCTTATCCCTAGTCTCATTTGAAAAGATTAAAATAGACTTTTATTATTTTGGTTCCACCTTTCTCGAAAGGTCTTGATTTATGATCTGGATGGGTCGGCCAACACCAGAAAAGCCCCGCAGTTGAAAATTGTCACCATTTCTTCGATTCTCTATCTTTGAAAGCTATATTTCTAACAATAAATTGTTTTCTTATTTTACTTAACCAATTTTATTGTAAAATACATTATCCAACTATAAACAATTAAAAAATAACAAGGAATAAAAACAGACAAAAAAACCGTTCGAATAAACTAAATCAATTACTTTAAAGTTTTAAGCACTTATTTCTCCGACTGACATCACCTAATCAAAACTTTCTTCAGAATCTTTTTTGTAGAACATTTAGTAAGCTTTCGAATGTTGGTAACCTTCCGTTTACCAAGATTTTCAACCGTTTTCGAGATATTAAGGAAAGTATACAAAGTTACCAAAATGTTTCATGTATTTTAATAAAATATTTTATTCTAACCCTTCCTTAACTCCAAACGTAACCAAAAATTCAACATATTAGTTTTAATGATATTTGAACATGTTTCAACTGAATCCCATAATTCCTAAGTACCCAAACCAAAAACGTTATTCAATAACTATTTTTCCAATTTTCTCGAAAACGGTAAAAGCTATCGCCTTAAAAATGGTTTCATTCGTTTTCCTAGGCCTAGAAGCCTATAAAACGAGTACTTACAAGCATATACAATCATTACAATCCCTCCATAATCACTATCTCATTTTTAATATTATAATCTATGTACTTATGTTTTATTTCATTATTTAAGAGTTTTTTTATTAATATTTTTATTCGTTTTTCTCTTTCTGTTTCTTCTTTATGTAATTTATAATATTTTAAGGTTAAATTTGTTTATTCAACCATTTGTATTTATTTTTTATTCTTATGGGACGAAGTCCCAGCATAATTTTTTTTTTCATTCATTCATTAATTTTTTAATTACAAATTATTTATAATATTTAAAATTTATTTTTTTCAAGCAATAGGAATATGTTTCGATTTAGAGTAAATAGGAATTATTTGGGGGGAAAACCGCCCCGCGCCCGTTAAGTGCCTAGTATATATATATATATATATATATATATATATATATATATATATATATATACACATAGATGCATTCATCTATAAAAACCATTGATGTGCATTATCAACGAAGGAGGCTTCGCGAAAGTATTAAATCGCAGGAAAAAGTCACCAAATAGTTCCATATCTAAGTTATTTACTAATAGGAGTGAATGGATTATGAGGAGCTGGAGAGAAACTGTAATTGAGGGTGATGGATAAGGTTGATTACTTTCTCGAAGCTGTGGGAAACCTCAAGGAGTCGAGAAAGGTGCATCTCTTTATATACAGCGAGAATACTCGCAAATTGATTCCAAAACCACACCTTTCTACGTCAATCCCTCTTTTCTTAATATCCTTTATTAGGGAAAGCTTCAGGGTTGACGACATACTCTCGAGCGATGTCAATAAATCGGTAACAAAGCTTTCGCTATGGTATACTCGCTTAACAAGCAAATGCTTTACAGTGGTTCAATAATTTTAGATTCAATTGGGTTAGTGCTCTACATGTTTCATACTTCAGGTGCCTCTTCAGGAGCTAAAAAACTCGATAAACAAAAAAAACAGCCTAATTGTATTAAAGCGAACCTTCCCGTACAATGGCCACGTCCAATGCGAGGGACAAGTGTGACAATGTCTTATCTAACAGTTTTGAAATTGTGGCAAACAATGTACTTCAAACGGCCATTGAAGACACCGGTTCCCGAACGTTGGGAGTAGCTAGTACTTGTATGGGTGGCCAAGAGTTATTTGCAAAGCATTGAAGAGAGCATTATCTACTTACGTCAATCAGTTGTGTAAATCGTCTATTATAATGTCTATTATAATATAATCATTTTGTTTCTTCTCTTTTATTGAACTTCCGCCTGAAAAATATTGGATTGAAGAAGATTGGGTCACTATTAAATATAAATATAAGTTATTCAACAATTGATAAGTAATCTAAGTACAATGTTTTTGATATTGGGTCTCTCCGGACCAGTACAGGTGAAAATTCGTTTGTCAATAATAAATGTATGAGAAAATTAAAAAAATTATGTTTCACAGATGTCATTTAGAAACGCCCATTATATTTGGGAGCATTACCAAGAGGTGTTCTGACTGGGGATGCTCATGGGTGAGGAGGCTGTGCAAGGGTCCGAGATATTATTACCTCGGCTGGACCATCACCAGGAAAACCCTATAGGGGACAAGTTGGACTCAATTAAAATTGTGATTTTCATAGCGTAAACTATATGAGGGACAGTTTATTTCTTGTAATTCAAGGACTGCCATCATAGTGGAAATTAACCGCAATTAAAAATAATACTATGAAATAGATACAGTACGGTAACAGCTGTTCTGTTATCGTCCTAGCAACGCATATTACTCAAGCAAGCATGCTGTCTTTAAAACTAAAAATTCAAACTCCTCTAAAAATACTTAAAAATTTGAATATCAAAATATCCATTCTTAGTGAGTGTTTACATGCTAAATGGAGTGTCCATGCAAAATTTCAAATCTTCTGTCAAATGGTTTGGGCTGGGTGATGATAGGTCAGTGAGTGAATGAGTGAGTGAGTGAGTGAGTGGTATTTGACAAATATATAGTAGATTTATTTTAGATGGCGAAGAACGTGTGACCAACACCATCTTCTCTCGCAATGTCCCGAGTAGTTTTGCGAAGGTTTTCTTCTACCAAATCCCTAAGTTGGTCGTGATCAAAATCAAAAGCTGCGAAATTCCAGATATAGAATTTTGAAAATCTAAGACAATTATGGCAAATGGATCCAATCTGGGATCTAGATTGTAAACCCGTATCTCGAAAGGTGTGTATCGGCGGAGAAATTACTAGGTATTTTAGAAATGAGACAGGCTTCAAGGCCCCTTACTTTGCCGCCAAAATGGCCGTAAATGCGAGTCTCTTATTGCTGAACAGCTGCTATTACAAGCTGCTTCCTGGGGAATCGCAATGCTACTTTTCGTCCGCCGCTTCCGGATGGAGAAAGCTACGTCATCATTCATGCATTCTAGGTACTTGCTTTTCGGATCTTCTCCTAAATTGGGGTTCGAAACACGCAATCCTCAAGACGATGAGCGTAGACCTACGTTTGTGAATATACATACATATATATATATATATATATATATATATATATATATATATATATATATATATATATATACATAGATAGATATACATAACATTACATTATATCGTCGATACAAATGCAAAGTATCGAATGTGAAAATTGTTTGGTACCTATAGATGACTTTATATATATTTTATCATATGATATATTTTAATTAGACTTAATGCGGATTCGTTAGTTTGATTTTCTGTAATAGATAATTATTTTCTTTAATTTTCGAGAGTTTACCACAACGTACATCAGTCCTAAAGTACTCAGAAAAATTGAAAAAAATAAAAATAAAAATTAAAAAAAATAAAACATAATAATAAATGTAATAAAAAAATAATAATAAAAATCAAATAAAAAAAGAATAATGTTAATAAAATAATATACAAAAATTGTATATAAATGAAATAAAGAAACGAGCATTTCGGTCTTTATGTTCTGTCTAGATTTTGTCCATTAATTATATCGACGATTTGATGGGCGCTAAATTCTATGAAAGACCAAGGCCTCAGACATCAGCCTGTTCCACTCACCATCACCTGTTGGCTCACCGGAATATATCCACTCACCATCACCTGTTGGCTCACCGGAATATATCCACTCACCATCACGTGTTGGCTCACCGGAATATATCCACTCACCATCACCTGTTGGCTCACCGGAATATATCCACTCACCATCACGTGTTGGCTCACCGGAATATATCCACTCACCATCACCTGTTGGCTCACCGGAATATATCCACTCACCATCACCTGTTGGCTCACCGGAATATATCCACTCACCATCACCTGTTGGCTCACCGGAATATATCCACTCACCATCACCTGTTGGCTCACCGGAATATATCCACTCACCATCACCTGTTGGCTCACCGGAATATAACCATATTTGAATATGGTTTTTTGGTTGACATTCGTCAAAAAATTATAATGCTTACGTTCTTGCGTTAGTTGGCTATGGAAGTACCAACAGTGGTTGGTGCTTCGAAATTCCTGCTGCTTTCTTCGTGAGAGTCGGAATGAAGGCTGAGCAGTGCAGCATCCACGTCCATCGGAACTTGGAACGTTACCGTTCTGGGTTCAATTTGCGGTGACGGCTCTGAACTGGGTCCTATCCAAGTACCGACCACACACAAGGTTGCTTAACTTCGATGTTCTACGGGAACCGGTGTCTTCAATGGCTATTTCCTTTACTTTGTTTACCAAAATTTCAAACCTGATATATTGAACATTGTTCCTTGCATACTTTGGTCCAGATTCCATTCTATATGCCGAAACAATTTCAGTTCTATAATTGAATATAATGTAATGACAGTGGTTTATGAAGGTCTGTACATATAGAGAACAATAGACCACGGGTTGTACACATCCGCTTTCGTCTATGAAGGACATTCTCAGGGCTTCTTCAAATAGTTCAGTGCGTTTTATACACCAATAGAAACTAGAGTCGTTTCATGAATACTCATTAGTTGCTTTCAGCTGTAAAGATGAGTAAAATCAATGATCAAGTTTGTTGATTACTTGATATGTTATGTACAAATTGACCAATAAATAAAAAGCAAAACAAAATAAAAATAATAAAAAATTTGGAAGAAGCCAACCACTGTTGGTACTTCCATAGCTTTGTAAACAAGTATTTTTAATGATCACAATAAGATTGGCTAAGTAAGTTTATCTCGGGGCCACAGTCTTTTAAGCCGTCTAAGGGGATTGTCTGGATGGGATTGGGAAGATAAGCATAGATCTTCAGGATTAGGGTGGTGAGACAATTTGGAGTGGAACATTTGGAATCGAGTTTTAGCAAGTGCAAATGGGATGTAAAGGGCATTTATGGAGAACTTTTGACACGAATGCTTGCATTCTGTTGATGTAGGATGTTTTTTTGTAGATCCCCACAGTTTTAGACCTTATGCCCATCTTTGTCAAATGACTGTTTTGTATATCTTATATGCATTACACCTATAATAATGCAATTTACAGCATTTTGTAGTACTGCTATCAACGTTCGTCCAAATTACCTTAAACTTATATAGTACAAGGACTGACTTAATAATTGTTTGTTTTGAATTTCTTATAGGGGATATTAAGATTTATGTTCAAAAATAGGGCCAAGCAACATTTTTAAAAAAACTTATCTGTAGCTGCTATATGTTGGAAATTATGTGGGACTATCAGTCTACGATGCAAATGCTACTTAAAATATGACTACAAGCTCTGTATCCTACTTAATCTTGTTGCCTCTAACCATTTCAACTGATAGTCCCACATAATATCTAACATAAAGCAGCTACAGTTAAGTTTTGTTAAAAATTTTGCTTGGCACTCTTTTGGCCTCACTCCTTCTATTATTATTTCAATTTTAACGCCCATTTAAAGTTAACTCCGAATTTTAGGACGGGTTATCTGTAGGTCACCACTTTTTTCAAGCCAAGATAGGGCTGATGGAGTTTCTTTTTTCCAGTGAAAAGCCACCAACCCTAGTGGGAATCAAACCCACAACACTAGGCACAGCACAGAGTGCATACGCCTTAGGACTCATGGCCACCGGGGCGTCGAATGCTTGATATAAAACACCTGGTGAAATTTTATTCACAACTGAACATAAATTTTCACCATCCACCGTTATTAAAAAAAAAATCACCCGTTCGCTGGTGTAAACTCGTTAAGCACTTATTTTACGATGTATCTAAAACGTTTACCTAAAAGCACCTTAAGTGCTTATTGTATTTACCATGTTGGACAATGTGAGTTCTCCTACAGCCATCGAAAGTAAGTAGAAATGTATGGAATATTTATATGCACCTGGAATCCGTAACTTCTAACCTTTATGATGATTAGCGTCCTTCTCCAAGGAGATCAAGTCTAATTATTATATATATATATCTTCAGCATTCCTCGTGTCCTCTAGAGAAAGGATCACGTGTCACATGTCACGTGGGGAACTGCTTCATCACTACCAAACGTATATTCGAAATAAAACATATTAAGAAGTCTAGAGCGTTGGTTGGGATTCGGCTAAGATATGCTCTTTGGTAGCTTCCTTCAGCTTAAAAATAAATATACACAATTTCAAAAGAGAATTATGAAAAAGGTAAACAAAATTTGAAATCATGAAAATAGGTTATGAAACATATTTTATGTTGTATACAAAGCTTATTATTTCTGGAAGTAATTTCCATTTTTGGAAATAATCTAGCCACAAATAAATTTAAGAAATGATAATACAAAGGAAAAAGAAAAAGAAGATTACATTAAAACCTAGTCTGCAATATATATATATATATATATATATATATATATATATATATATATATATATATATATTATACAGGATATAATTTCAGGATGGTCTTGGACCACCGAGGATTTTGAGAATATGGAAAACCCTCCAAGATTAAGAGATTTCGGGGAAAATTTCGAATATTTTAGCGTCAAATGGTGAGGTTTGAGGTTCTGTGACACCTAGTGAAACAGAAAAATGTTGAATAAATGATTAAAACGCAAAAATTAACTTATAACATTTTATTTTCAACCGAATAATTTATATTTTTTTGTTTCATTTCTATGATATGTAAAATCTTTATGGTACAATTTGTATTACACTGAATAATTTTATATCTATATATATAAAAATCATGTGTCTGTCTGTTTGTCCTTATGTCTGATTGTTCCTTATACAAATCTACACCGTTTGACCGATTTTGACCAAACTTGGCACACAGGTAGGTCTTGATACGGGAAATCTCCTAGGCTAGGTCAAAATAGTCAAATTTCAAAATTTGGTCAAAAGGTCAAACGTTTTGTTCAAGAAAAATTGGCTACACTGAACCATTCAGATTTTGACGGCCATTTTGAATAATGCCTCAAATTTATTTGTTGATGTTGTTGATAATTAGAATAACTCGAACTCATTGATGACTTTACATCATTATATAATCATGTAATGCAGTTTATTTCAATTTTATATCAACAGTCACTGTCTAACTAAGGAGCGCTCGCCTTTCTTTGATAAGAGCTATTTAATCGCAGGCTGTTGTGATGGCCTCTGTCGGCTATTTTATAAATTGCAGTGGTACTGGCCTCTGTTGGCTGTTTCATGAATATATAGACAGATATAATTCACACTGTTTGACCGATTTTGAAGTAACTGGGTATACAGGTAGATCTTGATACGGGGAGAGTCATAGGCAGAACGTAGGTGTAGCATGGCACACTGGGTAACAGCTAGTATACAGGTAGATCTTGATACGGGGAGAGTCATAGACAGAAAGTAGGTGTAGCATGGCAAACTGGGGAACAGCTAGTATACAGGTAGATCTTGATACGGGGAGAGTCATAGGCAGAACGTAGGTGTAGCATGGCACACTGGGTAACAGCTAGTATACAGGTAGATCTTGATACGGGGAGAGTCATAGACAGAAAGTAGGTGTAGCATGGCAAACTGGGGAACAGCTAGTATACAGGTAGATCTTGATACGGGGAGAGTCATAGGCAGAACGTAGGTGTAGCATGGCACACTGGGTAACAGCTAGTATACAGGTAGATCTTGATACGGGGAGAGTCATAGACAGAAAGTAGGTGTAGCATGGCACACTGGGTATCAGCTAGTATACAGGTAGATCTTGATACGGGGAGAGTCATAGACAGAAAGTAGGTGTAGCATGGCACACTGGGTATCAGCTAGTATACAGGTAGATCTTGATACGGGGAGAGTCATAGGCAGAACGTAGGTGTAGCATGGCACACTGGGTAACAGCTAGTATACAGGTAGATCTTGATACGGGGAGAGTCATAGGCAGAACGTAGGTGTAGCATGGCACACTGGGTAACAGCTAGTATACAGGCAGATCTTGATACGGGGAGAGTCATAGGCAGAAAGTAGGTGTAGCATGGCACACTGGGTAACAGCTAGTATTACTATAAACACAGCACATCTTCCAGTCGCAGCCATCCATACAATCGACTTGCCGTTCGAAACTAACAACCTAGAACTTTGAATTGTTAGCCAACTAAAACGCTATTACACAGAAAAAAATAATTTTTTCTGAATTAAGTGATCTTATTTAATTTATTTTTGAGGGTTTTCTGATACATTTTTAACGATTAAAACCATATTTCGGAAGGGGGGCTATAGCCCCCTCAGCGCTTCCCCTTATGTACTTTAAGGGCCGCCACACACTATGAGTTAGACCGGACAGGTTCACCCGTCCGGTGCACCTGTCCGGACTACCTCATAGTCTGTGGCGGAACTTTACTACCCCCTCTCTACCCTTTCCGGCGACCTCCCACCTGATGAAAATTCGATTATTTCTACCTCACAGGCGAGTAGACCTCATGTGTGTGTGGGGGTTGTCAAGTGTACCTGATGAGGTCTCAGTTTTCTGCAACTCTGATTTGTGTCGTTTGTTTTACCGTTGTGGCCTTTTTAGTTATAAATTTATTTATGGAATCAGTTTAAAGTGTAAAATGTCTCATAAAATTAACGAAGTTCTTAGTGATTTCATCGAAATTTATAAAAATGAACCATGTTTATGGAAAATAAAAGACGATGATTTTCACAATAGAAATAAAAGGGATGCTGCATATCGCAAATTAGTATACAAACTGCAGAAAATATATCCAAATGTATGGCTAAAAGTAAAATTAATAGTTTTCGATCTAATATTCGAAGATTCTCAAAGTAGCTGTTAGTTTTTCGTGTGGAGACATAGCGGCCCTCATTTGTGTATATTTCTTCTTAATAAAAGGAGATACAAGTGACAATAACTCTATGTAAACTGATTCGTTCATGCGCAGATAATTGGGACAATCTGTTGGTTCATCTCTTAATTCGTTCAGCAGATTGATATGGGTGAATTTATTTCTTCTCTGCAACCATTCCTTACGCCATTGTTTGCGTTTTTTCCATTTGTTTTTACGTGTCTCAAATATTACTGCAAATAGAGAGAGATAAAGCAGATCATCTCCTGGAGGATCCATGTTGAATACTGACAAACCTGTCAGGTACACCTGAACAGTGTGGGTCACAGGTAGACCGGACAGGTGCACCTCACGGGTGTACCTGTCCGGTTTACCTCATAGTGTGTGGCCGGCCTAATGTTAAAGTAGTTTGTTCATATTTTTTGGATAGTTGGTAATCTGTTGTAGTTGATTTAAAAGTGTATTGTCTTGTAGATGACAGTAATAGAAAATAATTGTATTGATTTTATTTAGCTGCAGTCTTTGTTAAATTTTAACTGTTTTACTTATTATGTTCTGACTATACGGCCTTAAGATAAAATGTAGTTGTGGTTAGTTGAGTAATTCATGTTGAGGAATTGGTCTGTATATATATATATATATATATATATATATATATATATATATATATATATATATATATATTTTAAGAAATATCGCAATCTACAATTCAATTGCATTATGTAATTTGATACATGTTACTGGACCACGCCTGAGGTGTCCCCAGTTGTCAGCCGAATACCTTACTTGTTAGGAAGGATTCTAGGAAGACCTGGAGTTACCCTACGCCATCCAACCACACCCTGCGAATAGCAGGGAGGATTGGAGGCAGGTGAGACGTGGCCTGTGATATCATGAGGAGAGAAAATATCCATCGATATCACTCTCAAGTTATACAATTATAATTTCTTTGATCACTCCACGAATATTTGTTATGGAGGAATTGGTCTAAATGTAGCCTTGGTCATAAGTACGTTCTCTGAGTCCTTGAAACATATTTCTTTACATCACTTATGAGTACATCTATATTAATATTATGGACATATGGATTTTCTTGTCCTTCGCCTGTTCATTTATTCTTCCGGGTCCTTATTATCAGCGGTGAATAAGGTCTAATTAAATTCTAGATTTTTTCCTAAGCTAGGAAGAAGAAGTAGTAAGAATGAATTAGCAGTTACCGGAGCGTAAATCCTCCAGGAACATTCTTACGGACGGGAGTCCTTGATAGTCAACACCTGTTGCTTAGGCTGGGGTAGCTTGTATTATGAAATAAGGATGTGTTAACTAATGAAACTTTTATTAATTCATTAATTACACTCATAAGAGGAGTATACAGCGGTGGAGTCACCGATTGGCTACATTTTCTTCTGGTGATTCTGCATCGAAAAATAGTCGACACATGTCCGAGTATTCCGTCCAATACGCCTTAGGAGCCGAGAAATAAAATAAAATAGGTTGAAAATGCTTTATTTTATCACTCACTCACTGTTGGGCGCTACAGTCCTTGTAGGACCTGGGCCTCTGCCACCATCCTGCTCCATTCCACGCGGTTTGCTGCCAGGTTCCTCCAATTTCGGATACCTAGCGTCCGCAAGTCCTCCTCCAGGTCATCAAGCCTCTCTTTCTTTTGCCCCCAGGTGCACCATTCAGCATCATTTTAGGCAGCCTACAGGGTTCCATTCTCTCCACGTGTCCTAACCACCGTAGCCTACCTTTCTTGATGACATGGAGGATGTCAGGCTCGCCATACATTTCTGTAAGTACGGCATTGCTTCTGACCTTCCACCTGTGCTGCTCTCTCACGGCTCCAAAAATCTGCCTCATTACTCTTCTTTCCCAGACCAGCAGACCTCTCCTCATTTCTTTGGTCAGAGTCCACGTTTCGTTGGCGTACACAACAACTGGCCTTATTACAGTTTTATTTAACAAAAGCTTTATTTTATATATCGAGTTTATAAAATGATATCGACATGTTTCTTTCGCCAATTCATTTGTTTTAGAGAGTGAATTAAAGAACAATGACAATCATTTAACAATATTTTATACTTCATCAAAAAAATTGAAAAATATGCTTAGGTTTGAAGTAAACTAGCATTATACTTCTTTTTACGCCAAAAAATAATAGCAGATTTAAAATTATCACCCCAAGAAACCCTAATGAGGTAAATACCATCGAAAACAAGAAATAATTCTTTTTTTCCTCCAATACCAAGAGATACCGGAGAGTACTCGTCACTTCCAATACCAAGAGATACCGGAGAGTACTCGTCACTTCCAATACCAAGAGATACCGGAGACTACTCGTCACTTCCAATACCAAGAGATACCGGAGAGTACTCGTCACTTCCAATACCAAGAGATACCGGAGACTACTCGTCACTTCCAATACCAAGAGATACCGGAGACTACTCGTCACTTCCGGCGAGGAAAAAAGTATAATTTTTTGTTTTCGATGATATTTACCTCATTAGAGTTTCTTGGGGTGCTGGTTTTAAATCTGCTATTATTTCTTGTGTAAAAAAATGTATAATGCTAGTTTGCTTCAAGCGTAAGCAGGGTTTTAAATTTGTTTGATGAAGTAGAAAATATTGTTTAACGATCGTATTTGTTTTTTAATCTACTCTCTAAAACAAATGAATTGGTGAAAGAATCATGTCCATATCAGTTTCCAAACTAGATTTATAAAATAATACATTTTCAACATGCTTTTTTTCGTTATGCTTGCAGGTAACGAGTACCTGCAAGCATATGAACTCAAAAACGTAAGTGTTACGATTTTTTCGCGCGAATTTCGCTCCAAAAAGCATCGCCCGGTGGACGGATTCTGCTGGTTAACAAACTTGACCTTTCAAATTAGACGGAAGATTTTGATACCAAATTTCATCAAAATCGGGCCATTTTTTAGCCTAGATAGCGAACAGACAAATATATATATATATATATATATATATATATATATATATATATATATATATATATATAAACAAATTTGAACCACTGTTATATTATTGATCTATGGAATCTAAAACATAAAATTTTCGCGTCACTACTTCCGGATTGCGTCATAAGCAGGTTTCCTCCCTATGGAGGGAGGGGGGAACCGGGCTAAAAACAACATCACAAAAATCGGCTCACTGGCTCAGGAACCAGTTGAAATTATACCTTTTTCTCATAGTACTCAAGGAACCTTAACACGTTTTAGAATCCCGTTTTTCTGTTACTGCTGTTTATAAATCAATATTCCTAGAAAATTTAATATTCACGGCTTAATTTTACTCGATCTTGAACCCGGTAGAGCTCCTCCTTACCTAGAAGATTCAAGAAAGTCACCAAAGAAATTGTAGTAGACGAAGCTGAAATTGTCGGAGTGAAGAATCCACCAAGGAAAGGAAAATCGAACACAAGATTTAAAGGAAGAAAATGAAGGTATGTGTGATTTATTGTTCTCAGCGGAAGCTATGTTCAAAAGGATTGAAAATATATAAATGCTTGCTTTGTTAAAGTTTTCCGATACTAATATTCACGGCTTAATTTTACTCGATCTTGAACCCGGTAGAGCTCCTCCTTACCTAGAAGAATCTAAGAAAGTGACCAAAGAAATTGTAGTAGACGAAGCTGAGACTTATCGGAGTGAAGAATCCACCAAGGAAAGGAAAAGCAGCTAATATAATGTGATTGCTTTGTTAAAGTTTTCCGATACTAATATTCACGGCTTAATTTTACTCAATCTTGAACCCGGTAGAGCTCCTCCTTACCTAGAAGAATCTAAGAAAGTGACCAAAGAAATTGTAGTAGACGAAGCTGAGACTTATCGGAGTGAAGAATCCACCAAGGAAAGGAAAAGCAGCTAATATAATGTGATTGCGTTGCGAAAGGTAGCCTTCAGAAATCTTCCAGAAAAACTACAACACGCAAACAAGAAACAGTAGAAGTTAAGAAAAAGTCTACTTATTTTTATTTGCGGTTAATATATTTTTTTTCAAGGAAAAATGAATTATCACTGCTCTCTTCTGATTTTAATGTTTACTAAAGGAACTAAGGTGGTAATTACACAGTTTTGAATATTTTACTCAAAAGTGTTAAATAATTTTTGTATGTTTTGTTAAAACTTTTGTATTTCATATTACCATTTTTTTGTTTCCTGTCAACTGTTAATATTTAAATTGGTTTTATGTGCCTCTATTTGAAATTCTGTTATTTACTCCAATGCTTACTAAAAACGATTCTTCAGCAATTTACGATAGAATCGGTACTTCAAAGAAGAAAATCTTGGTTATATTTTTTTGAATGTTTTCGTCTATGTTTCATGGGCGTATATAAGGGGAGGGCTTTTCGTGGGGGGCTGCAGCCCCCCCCCCATTTTGATTTGATGGTAAAAAATGTGTCATAAATCCCTTAAAAATAAATTAAATAAGATCACTTAGTTCATACAAAATAGTTGATTTATATTGTAATAGCGTTTTAATTGCCTAAAACTATTAAAAGTTGTATCCCATACCCGGGAAATGGTCCCAGCATATACGCCCATGCTATGTTTTCTTTAGTTTTTGACAGTTTATTGTCAATTTTTATTGCAGTAAAGGAAGGTATAAACATAAATGAAATACGTGTTTGTGATACAGTTTTCCTGAACATTGAGGAGGCAGTGTGAGTCATTTTGCATTGCGATGCATTAAGTCACAATTTTTACGTGATTTGACAGCAAGAAGTGATCAAATATTTCACGAAATATCAAAACAAAATATAAACTATTTCTCTTCCATCCTTTAAAAATTATGCTAACGATGATAACGGAAATACAGTAAATGACGCAATTCTTGCGAATCGGATGTTATTTTCAATTTTGAGTTGAATATGAATTCTGTGATATCATCAGCAAGAAGAACACATAAGCACACACGTAACCAGAGAACGGGTTCCTTTCCAATAAAACAGGACATGGATGTGACAACTTTTAGAAGTTCAAGGAGACTTAGTCACCTGTTGACAATATCCTGTTGGAAGGATATTTAATAACCGACAGCTATTTAATAATGGAAGGACAACATGAGGAACATTATCATTAAATTTATTATTAGGTTAATTTGCCCAAAGAGGCGAATTTTCGGTTTCTTTAAAAAAACAACTCAATACTTCACATTCGAAAATAATGAGATTCACTGAAAGGCACGTCTCAAGTTTTAGACTAAACCTTGTGATGTACCTTACCATGTATAGGACAACATTGAGGACAGAGTCGACCTGTACAGTACATCGAAGTAGAATGATAAAACCAATAGATAAACTCTACAGTCCAATGAGGCCGGGATTGATGTGTGTGGACAAGAGGATATTTGCTTTCCATTGTGTGGGTCTACTAGACTGTGCAGTCCCTGCCTTGAGGTTTAATAACTTACTAGCTGTTAACCGGTGTGCTATGCTACACCTACTTTCCATTGTGTGGGTCTACTGGACTGTGCAGTCCCTGCCTTGAGGTTTATTAACTTACTAGCTGTTACCCGGTGTGCTATGCTACACCTACTTTCCATCGTGTGGGTCTACTGGACTGTGCAGTCCCTGCCTTGAGGTTTATTAACTTACTAGCTGTTACCCGGTGTGCTATGCTACACCTACTTTCCATTGTGTGGGTCTACTAGACTGTGCAGTCCCTGCCTTGAGGTTTAATAACTTACTAGCTGTTACCCGGTGTGCTATGCTACACCTACTTTCCATCGTGTGGGTCTACTGGACTGTGCAGTCCCTGCCTTGAGGTTTATTAACTTACTAGCTGTTACCCGGTGTGCTATGCTACACCTACTTTCCATCGTGTGGGTCTACTGGACTGTGCAGTCCCTGCCTTGAGGTTTATTAACTTACTAGCTGTTACCCGGTGTGCTATGCTACACCTACTTTCCATTGTGTGGGTCTACTAGACTGTGCAGTCCCTGCCTTGAGGTTTAATAACTTACTAGCTGTTACCCGGTGTGCTATGCTACACCTACTTTCCATCGTGTGGGTCTACTGGACTGTGCAGTCCCTGCCTTGAGGTTTATTAACTTACTAGCTGCTACCCGGTGTGCTATGCTACACCTACATTCCATTGTGTGGGTCTACTAGACTGTGCAGTCTCTGCCTTGAGGTTTATTAACTTACTAGCTGTTAACCGGTGTGCTATGCTACACCTACTTTCCATTGTGTGGGTCTACTGGACTGTGCAGTCCCTGCCTTGAGGTTTATTAACTTACTAGCTGCTACCCGGTGTGCTATGCTACACCTACATTCCATTGTGTGGGTCTACTAGACTGTGCAGTCTCTGCCTTGAGGTTTATTAACTTACTAGCTGTTAACCGGTGTGCTATGCTACACCTACTTTCCATTGTGTGGGTCTACTGGACTGTGCAGTCCCTGCCTTGAGGTTTATTAACTTACTAGCTGTTACCCGGTGTGCTATGCTACACCTACTTTCCATCGTGTGGGTCTACTGGACTGTGCAGTCCCTGCCTTGAGGTTTATTAACTTACTAGCTGTTACCCGGTGTGCTATGCTACACCTACTTTCCATTGTGTGGGTCTACTGGACTGTGCAGTCCCTGCCTTGAGGTTTATTAACTTACTAGCTGTTACCCGGTGTGCTATGCTACACCTACTTTCCATTGTGTGGGTCTACTGGACTGTGCAGTCCCTGCCTTGAGGTTTATTAACTTACTAGCTGCTACCCGGTGTGCTATGCTACACCTACTTTCCATTGTGTGGGTCTACTGGACTGTGCAGTCCCTGCCTTGAGGTTTATTAACTTACTAGCTACTAACCCGGTGTGCTATGCTACACCTACTTTCTGCATCTATAAAAGCAATAAATAAATTAGAAAACAAATAATTAATATTAAAATCTAATACCGTCAATCTGTAACTATTTGGGTTCATTATTTCGAACTCGTGATCTCCGAACTTTGAGTCATAGACGATTTTAACCAGGCATATGACTCTCCTCGTGTCAAGATCTACCTGTGTGTCAAGTTTGGTCAAAATCGGTCAAACGGTGTGGATTTGTATAAGGAAGAAACAGACAAACGGACAAACAGACTGACACGTGATTTTTACACATATAGATTGTATGTGTGCTGGAGCCGTACAGTCCAAACTTTGAGGCCAAACTGTGCAGTCCCTGCCTTGAGATTTTAACTGAACGTGTTAACAGCAAAGGCATTCAATACCATGGGCGTATAAACGAAAAACATCGGGGGGGGGGCTGGTACCATTTCCGGTGTATGGAATACTAACAATTGTTATTCCAAGTACTAGATTGCAATCTAGTACTTGGAATAGTTTTAGGCAACTAAAACGCTATTACACCCAAAATAAAATAGTTTTTATGAACTAAGTAATCTATTTAATTTATTTTTACAGGTTTTATGACACATTTTTACTGATCAATTCAAAATTTCATGTCCGGGGGGGGGGGGGGTACTGTAGCCCCCAGCCTATATATGCCTATGTTCAATACTGAAGCGAAGAAATGCTCGACCAAAACTGGCTGTATGTTGGTTTATAGTCTTTAATGGGTTAAAAAAGGCTACTAACGTAAAACGTATTAAAAACCTTTGTACTACAACTTGGTTCATTGTCTTGCCTTGGTAAGGCACACTCAGCACTTTCTACGGTAGTATGATACCTAACCGATACCTGATACTTAGAAAGTAGGCACAGTACAGTCTAATAATTCCTCCCCTTCTATCTCTCTCACGAACTATATATATACAGGGTGTCCCGTAAATGTCTAGTCATATTGTGAGGGGTGATAGAGGACCCTTAGGGGAACAAAAAATGTTCTATGACGATTTCCCGAATTCTCGCCCATAAGGGAGAAAACGTCGTTTTATTGTTTTTTCGAGACAAACGTACTTTTTAGAAGAATAATCGTTGTAGCTCCGTCCCAGGTGGTACTACTAAAAAGGGTGTGAAACCAATCGAAAGCTGAGTAAATTTACTATAAGACTAGTTGGAAGTAAACGTAAAAATGAATGAATGTAAGTATGTATATCTTACCAAAAGAAGGCAATTCTAAATTTCCTGACATTTTATTGATATTTCTTTCCAGCGTTACTCCTCAATGGGCAGGATCTGAGATTTCCGGGTTTTAGAAAAACTTTTTCATTTAACCAGCTTTCCATTCATGTATCACAACCCTGTGTTATTGAAGTATTTGAACGATTTAAGAACAAAAGTTTTAAAAAAAACATGGATCTGTGAAAAGAAAATTATATTTTTTTCTTCAATTTATTCAAAAAGCTGAAGGGAAATATTTTTTTTATAAATGTTTACATAAATATTAAGTAAATATTTACTTAAAAGAATAAAAAAAAAATACTTCCACGGATATAAAAAAAATCTTAAAACAGTAAATAAATAAAATACACATTTATTTTGAATTTGTTAATTCAGGTAACTAATACTGGGCCCAGGAGGCGGCCATTAAGGAACCCCAACCATACATTAACCTCAAAAATTACTATTTTTACCTATATCACGCATTTGAACACATTTTTACAGGACTATGTACATATTATTTATGAGGGATAGAATTTTTAATTACCACAACAAAAACGCATGGGCTCAGAATCCCAGTGAGTTTCACAAGCGTAGCCATCAGTATTAATTTAAGGTAAAGCATTTGTTTTTTAAATATAAGTACCTGTAAAAATGTGTTCAAATGTGTGATCTAGGTAAAAATAATAATTTTTGAGGTTAATGTATGGTTGGGGTTCCTTAATGGCCGCCTCCTGGACCCAGTATTAGTTACCTGAATTAACAAATTCAAAATAAATGTGTATTTTATTTATTTACTGTTTTAGGAATGTTTTTTATATTCGTGGGAGTAATTTTTTTTATTGTTTTAAGTAAATATTTACTTAATATTTATGTAAACATTTATAAAAATAAATATTTCCCTTCAGCTTTTTGAATAAATTGAAGAAAAAAATATAATTTTCTTTTCACAGATCCATGTTTTTTTTTAAACTTTTGTACCTAAACCGTTCAAATACTTCAATAACACAGGATTGTGATACATGAATGGAAAGCTGGTTAAATGAGGAAGTTTTTCTGAAACCCGGAAATCTCAGATCCTGCCCATTGAGGAGTAACGCTGGAAAGAAATATCAATAAAATGTCAGGAAATGTAGAATTGCCTTCTTTTGGTAAGATATACATACTTACATTCATTCATTTTTACGTTTACTCCCAACTAGTCTTATAGTAAATATTACTCAGCTTTCGATTGGTTTCACTCCCTTTCTAGTAGTACCACCTGGGACGGAGCTACAACGATTATGTTTCTAAAAACCACGTTTGTCTCGATAAAACAATAAAACGACGTTTTCTCCCTTATGGGCGAGAATTCGGGAAATCGTCATAGAACATTTTTTGTTCCCCTAAGGGTCCTCTATCACCCCTCTCAATATGACTAGACATTTACGGGACACCCTGTATATATATATATATATATATATATATATATATATACACAGAGCCAGGCCCGGGACCAGATCACGGTCCCCACTTCTCACAGCCGGGTCCCACTTCTCAGAGCCAGAATGAAAATTCTAGTACTTTTTCATAGGACTTTGGGCATTTTAAAATTATTTTCATCTTGAGCTTTGAGCAAAATGAGAATAAAAGCCGACAATCGGTGCTGCTAAGGTCACTTTCGGTACTTTTTTCCCAATTAGCGAGGGTCGGCCCGGGCCAACTGTACCCGGTTGCCCCCCCCCCCCCCATGTGGCGGCCCTGGCAAATACATACAACATGATTGAGTATTGATGAAATCCAGTAAGGATATTGCAATAAGAGTATAATTGGTGGTATTGTCCCGTGTCATGGTAGAGTGTTGGTGATTGTAGGGCCATTCTGCTTGATAAGGAGTTAGGAATACAAGCTATGATTAACTAAGGTCAGGGCTCAACAATCTCTCATTCATTAATCTTTATTCAATTCCTAGAGGATAAGGACACAAGTTATTTACTTTTAGGGGCTTTTAAAAGAATATGTATTTATTTTATATATAAATTCTCTCAAATTTTAGGAGGCTTAAGGTCTTACAAGCAGTATTCCTTCCTTTACATTATTACATTTATTCTGGGCCTAATAAATAAAGTAGTGTGGAGGAAGGATTACTGCTTTTAAGACCTAAAGCCTCCTAACATTTGAGAGAATTTATATATATTTTGGGTCATTTGAAAGAATAAATAATATATATATGTATATATATATATATATATATATATATATATATATATATATATATCATGTTTTAGGACGTTTCCACCCTCCCTCTATAGGAACTTATGAAGTCTATCCGATGACACAATCCTTAATTGCCGATTAGAATATTTCAGATTTCAGAAATCTTAGATATTAAAACAATTGTTTGTTTTGGATAAAGACTCTAAAGGATCAAATAATTCTAAATTTCTTTTTATGGCATTGGCTGGCAACTGCAGCCCCTTTTAAAAAGAATTCTCTCTCAAATTAATTATTACAAAACTTTAAATTTTTATCTCACATTATGTTATTTTTCATTATTATTATTTTATTTATCTTATTTTTATTTTAACAAATCATAATCATATCATGTAGTTTTAATAATGAGTCCACAAACTAAACAAAAAAAAACATATTAGAAGCCATGATTTCCTGAAACGTGTGAAGGAAAGATTAAGAAGAAATTATGTCATAAAAAATATTTATAAGAAAATAATTTTATAAAATATTATATATCTAGGCGCACGGTAGTGCGCCAGGCCAAGTTCCGGCCTAAGCATACTGTGTGTATATTACAGGCGGTCTTAGAGCCGATTTTTACTCTCTCATAACTTTCAACCAGGTAAAGATAAAGTTATGAAAGTTTATACAGGTATTATACTACTAGATGTGAGTAAAACTGGAAATTTTCATAATTCTACATCGAATAGTTTCTGAGATGTAAGCGATCGAAAATCGGGATTTATAGGACTCACTCACTCATTCACTCACTCACTGACTCATCAAAATTATTAGGCACTTCCCATGATGCTAGAGACATGAACTTTTGCATGATGATAGATATGGAGGTGTTATTAAAGGAAAAAAGTCCGTCTCGCAGGACTGCATCATCTTAGCGCGGTTCCGTTCATATCCCTAGTCTAATTTGGAAAGATTAAAATAGAAGCAGTTATTATTTTGGTTCCACCAGTCTTTTTTTTAAAATTAATTATTATAATGGCTTGTCAACCCTTAAGGTCACTAACGCCATTCCTGTGAGTAGTAAAGTCTTGAAAGGTCATGATTTACAATCTTACCTGGAAGGGTCCGCTACACTAGAAACAGACCCGCTAGTGACAAGGTCTTGGAATCTTGGAAATCTATATTTCTAACAATAAATTGTTTTTGTTATTTTACTTAACCAGTTTTATTGTCAAATACATTATCCAACTATAAGCAATTACAAAATAACAAGAAATAAAACAGACAAAAAGAACCATTGAAATAAAAGAAATCAATTAATTTAAAGCTTTAAGCACTTTTTTCTCCGATTGACATCGCCTAATTAAAACTTTTTTCAGAACCTTTTTTGTAGAGCATTTAGTAAGCTTCCGAATGGTAATCTTCCGCTTCACAAGATTGTCAACGGTTTTCGAGATACTAACGAAATTATACAAAGTTACCAAAACTTTTTTTGTCTGTTAATAAAATATTTTATTCTAACTCTTCCTTTACTCTAAACGTAACAAAAATTTCAACATATTAGTGTTGATGAAACTCGAACATGCAGAAAATGTTTCAACTGTATCCCATAATTCTAAGTACCAAAATCAAAGACAAAGAACCCTCCCTAGGAAGGACGCTAGGCAGTTGAAAAGCTATATATCTTGGAAATCCATATCTCTAACATTAAATTGTTTTTCTTAACCTGTTTTATTTTCAAATACATTATCCAACAATAAGCAATTAAAAAATAACAAGGAATAAAAAACAGACAAAAAGAACAGTTCGAATAAGCGAAATCAATTACTTTAAAGTTTTAAGCTCTTATTTCTGCATTATGGGGTTAACTGCATAATATACTTGACATCAGATACTAAGTTTTTCAAAGTCGAGCCATCTAAATTTCAAAGTTTAGGATCACAAACCCAAAATGTATCGTCTTTGTTCTTATATTTTTCTTGAAGGCCTTCTACACTTTCCCTATTGTGATCTTTATCCTCGGGATAAGGTTCCTGTGTTTTACAGTGTAATAGTTTAGTTAAGAGAGCAATCAATTTGTCCTCTAGAGTAATGTCATCTGGAAGAGCTTCTAACTTTTCTAGTCTAGTGATTAGATGTATGTAGGTTGATTATTGGTATCAAATATCAAGCAGTAAGGAGAACTTTATGCAGAATCCAAAGACCCTGGTTTTATATGAAGTACAAAAGCCAGTATGTATGCGGCAACTAAATTTTAATTAATACTTAGAAAAAAGTAATGATATCCCAAAAAAAACATAAATGTGAAATAGAGGCCAAGTTCCTTCCCCCACAAAGAAACATTCCCTTCCCCAAATATATCCCCCCTAAAACCCCCCCAAAACGCCTTACCATCCTACACTCCAAAAAATTAGTATGAGTTAGTGTATTAAGTGCACCATATTTTCAACCAAAAATATTTGCCAATACAAGAGATGATACAAGAAAGAAATGTCCAAGTTCATTACTTGGAATATCTCATAGTTACTTACTAAGAACAGTAAAGACACTTCAACTGACCTTTAAAAACAACAATAAAAATACTTATATCCAGTTACTAAAATATCACTTTCCTCAACCAGGTATATTCTTAAACTTGGCAATGTTTTATTTGTGGCGAAATTATCTTTAGAGAGAAAACTAAACATTGCCAAGTTTAAGAATATACCTGGTTGAGGAAAGTGATATTTTAGTAACTGGATATAAGTATTTTTATTGTTGTTTTTAAAGGTCAGTTGAAGTGTCTTTACTGTTCTTAGTAACTATGAGGTCTTCCAAGAAATGACCTTGGACATTTCTTTCTTGTATCATCTCTTGTACTGGCAAATATTTTTGGTTGAAAATATGGTGCACTTAACTAATTTTTTGGAGTGTAGGATGGTAAGGCGTTTTGGGGGGGGGGTTTAGGAGGGGATATTTTTGGGGAAGGGAGTGTTTCTTTGTGGGGGAAGGAACTTGGCCTCTATTTCACATTTATGTTTTTTTTGGGATATATATATATATATATATATATATATATATATATATATATATATATATATAATAATAAATGTCCAAGTTCATTTCTTGGAAGACCTCATAGTTACTAAGAACAGTAAAGACACTTCAACTGACCTTTAAAAACAACAATAAAAATACTTATATCCAGTTACTAAAATATCACTTTCCTCAACCAGGTATATTCTTAAACTTGGCAATGTTTTATTTGTGGCGAAATTATCTTTAGAGAGAAAACTAAACATTGCCAAGTTTAAGAATATACCTGGTTGAGGAAAGTGATATTTTAGTAACTGGATATAAGTATTTTTATTGTTGTTTTTAAAGGTCAGTTGAAGTGTCTTTACTGTTCTTAGTAACTATGAGGTCTTCCAAGAAATGAACTTGGACATTTATTATTATATATATATATATATATATATATATATATATATATATATATATATATCCCAAAAAAAACATAAATGTGAAATAGAGGCCAAGTTCCTTCCCCCACAAAGAAACACTCCCTTCCCCAAAAATATCCCCTCCTAAACCCCCCCCCCCAAAACGCCTTACCATCCTACACTCCAAAAAATTAGTTAAGTGCACCATATTTTCAACCAAAAATATTTGCCAGTACAAGAGATGATACAAGAAAGAAATGTCCAAGTTCATTTCTTGGAAGACCTCATAGTTACTAAGAACAGTAAAGACACTTCAACTGACCTTTAAAAACAACAATAAAAATACTTATATCCAGTTACTAAAATATCACTTTCCTCAACCAGGTATATTCTTAAACTTGGCAATGTTTAGTTTTCTCTCTAAAGATAATTTCGCCACAAATAAAACATTGCCAAGTTTAAGAATATACCTGGTTGAGGAAAGTGATATTTTAGTAACTGGATATAAGTATTTTTATTGTTGTTTTTAAAGGTCAGTTGAAGTGTCTTTACTGTTCTTAGTAAGTAACTATGAGATATTCCAAGTAATGAACTTGGACATTTCTTTCTTGTATCATCTCTTGTATTGGCAAATATTTTTGGTTGAAAATATGGTGCACTTAATACACTAACTCATACTAATTTTTTGGAGTGTAGGATGGTAAGGCGTTTTGGGGGGGTTTTAGGGGGGATATATTTGGGGAAGGGAATGTTTCTTTGTGGGGGAAGGAACTTGGCCTCTATTTCACATTTATGTTTTTTTTGGGATATCATTACTTTTTTCTAAGTATTAATTAAAATTTAGTTGCCGCATACATACTGGCTTTTGTACTTCATATAAAACCAGGGTCTTTGGATTCTGCATAAAGTTCTCCTTACTGCTTGATATTTGATACCAATAATCAACCTACATACATCTAATCACTAGACTAGAAAAGTTAGAAGCTCTTCCAGATGACATTACTCTAGAGGACAAATTGATTGCTCTCTTAACTAAACTATTACACTGTAAAACACAGGAACCTTATCCCGAGGATAAAGATCACAATAGGGAAAGTGTAGAAGGCCTTCAAGAAAAATATAAGAACAAAGACGATACATTTTGGGTTTGTGATCCTAAACTTTGAAATTTAGATGGCTCGACTTTGAAAAACTTAGTATCTGATGTCAAGTATATTATGCAGTTAACCCCATAATGCAGAAATAAGAGCTTAAAACTTTAAAGTAATTGATTTCGCTTATTCGAACTGTTCTTTTTGTCTGTTTTTTATTCCTTGTTATTTTTTAATTGCTTATTGTTGGATAATGTATTTGAAAATAAAACAGGTTAAGAAAAATAAGAAAAACAATTTAATGTTAGAGATATGGATTTCCAAGATATATAGCTTTTCAACTGCCTAGCGTCCTTCCTAGGGAGGGTTCTTTGTCTTTGATTTTGGTACTTAGAATTATGGGATACAGTTGAAACATTTTCTGCATGTTCGAGTTTCATCAACACTAATATGTTGAAATTTTTGTTACGTTTAGAGTAAAGGAAGAGTTAGAATAAAATATTTTATTAACAGACAAAAAAAGTTTTGGTAACTTTGTATAATTTCGTTAGTATCTCGAAAACCGTTGACAATCTTGTGAAGCGGAAGATTACCATTCGGAAGCTTACTAAATGCTCTACAAAAAAGGTTCTGAAAAAAGTTTTAATTAGGCGATGTCAATCGGAGAAAAAAGTGCTTAAAGCTTTAAATTAATTGATTTCTTTTATTTCAATGGTTCTTTTTGTCTGTTTTATTTCTTGTTATTTTGTAATTGCTTATAGTTGGATAATGTATTTGACAATAAAACTGGTTAAGTAAAATAACAAAAACAATTTATTGTTAGAAATATAGATTTCCAAGATTCCAAGACCTTGTCACTAGCGGGTCTGTTTCTAGTGTAGCGGACCCTTCCAGGTAAGATTGTAAATCATGACCTTTCAAGACTTTACTACTCACAGGAATGGCGTTAGTGACCTTAAGGGTTGACAAGCCATTATAATAATTAATTTTAAAAAAAAGACTGGTGGAACCAAAATAATAACTGCTTCTATTTTAATCTTTCCAAATTAGACTAGGGATATGAACGGAACCGCGCTAAGATGATGCAGTCCTGCGAGACGGACTTTTTTCCTTTAATAACACCTCCATATCTATCATCATGCAAAAGTTCATGTCTCTAGCATCATGGGAAGTGCCTAATAATTTTGATGAGTCAGTGAGTGAGTGAATGAGTGAGTGAGTCCTATAAATCCCGATTTTCGATCGCTTACATCTCAGAAACTATTCGATGTAGAATTATGAAAATTTCCAGTTTTACTCACATCTAGTAGTATAATACCTGTATAAACTTTCATAACTTTATCTTTACCTGGTTGAAAGTTATGAGAGAGTAAAAATCGGCTCTAAGACCGCCTGTAATATACACACAGTATGCTTAGGCCGGAACTTGGCCTGGCGCACTACCGTGCGCCTAGATATATAATATTTTATAAAATTATTTTCTTATAAATATTTTTTATGACATAATTTCTTCTTAATCTTTCCTTCACACGTTTCAGGAAATCATGGCTTCTAATATGTTTTTTTTTGTTTAGTTTGTGGACTCATTATTAAAACTACATGATATGATTATGATTTGTTAAAATAAAAATAAGATAAATAAAATAATAATAATGAAAAATAACATAATGTGAGATAAAAATTTAAAGTTTTGTAATAATTAATTTGAGAGAGAATTCTTTTTAAAAGGGGCTGCAGTTGCCAGCCAATGCCATAAAAAGAAATTTAGAATTATTTGATCCTTTAGAGTCTTTATCCAAAACAAACAATTGTTTTAATATCTAAGATTTCTGAAATCTGAAATATTCTAATCGGCAATTAAGGATTGTGTCATCGGATAGACTTCATAAGTTCCTATAGAGGGAGGGTGGAAACGTCCTAAAACATGATATATATATATATATATATATATATATATATATATATATACATATATATATTATTTATTCTTTCAAATGACCCAAAATATATATAAATTCTCTCAAATGTTAGGAGGCTTTAGGTCTTAAAAGCAGTAATCCTTCCTCCACACTACTTTATTTATTAGGCCCAGAATAAATGTAATAATGTAAAGGAAGGAATACTGCTTGTAAGACCTTAAGCCTCCTAAAATTTGAGAGAATTTATATATAAAATAAATACATATTCTTTTAAAAGCCCCTAAAAGTAAATAACTTGTGTCCTTATCCTCTAGGAATTGAATAAAGATTAATGAATGAGAGATTGTTGAGCCCTGACCTTAGTTAATCATAGCTTGTATTCCTAACTCCTTATCAAGCAGAATGGCCCTACAATCACCAACACTCTACCATGACACGGGACAATACCACCAATTATACTCTTATTGCAATATCCTTACTGGATTTCATCAATACTCAATCATGTTGTATGTATTTGCCAGGGCCGCCACATGGGGGGGGGGGCAACCGGGTACAGTTGGCCCGGGCCGACCCTCGCTAATTGGGAAAAAAGTACCGAAAGTGACCTTAGCAGCACCGATTGTCGGCTTTTATTCTCATTTTGCTCAAAGCTCAAGATGAAAATAATTTTAAAATGCCCAAAGTCCTATGAAAAAGTACTAGAATTTTCATTCTGGCTCTGAGAAGTGGGACCCGGCTGTGAGAAGTGGGGACCGTGATCTGGTCCCGGGCCTGGCTCTGTGATGTGGCGGCCCTGGTATTTGCTGTCTCTTTTTATGAACCAAACGCTTGTTAGGTGTTTCTCATCCATCGTGTATTCGTTCAACGTTCGAGAAGGCGATATGACTACAGTGCATTTGGTACCGTAAGATAACCCTTTAGCCGGAGTACGATTTTTGTGGAATTCGAAACAAAGTCATCGGGCAAAGCCATGTTGAAGACAGCGGATCTAATAGTGATTCAAAAAAGGCTGCAGCCTCCAAATCAATTTAATAAATAAAATTTCAAACAATTTTGTCTAGCCAGATTTTTGTTTTTTGTTTCCACTGTTTATTAAATTACGTGTAAATAATTAACGAACCATTACAATTGAACATAAAATACCAGTTCGGAATAAAACCAGTTTGGAAACGGTGGTTAATATATGGTATTTATTCGAATGCTTAATAAATGTCCTACAAAAACGAGTCTTATACAATTTTCGATAAATCGATGTCAATTGGATAATTCTTGCTTAAAATTCGAAGGTGTTGGTTTTGTTCTCTTCAATAGTTTCTTTCTAGATATTTTCACTATAAAATCAAAATGCTTTAAAGATTAATTCCGCACACGAAAAATGAAAATTATTCTTCAGCACTTTTCAGATCAGCTTATTGAACACCAATGACGAGATAACTCGTCATTTGTACTATTTCGCTAAAGTGGCAAATTTCTCGAATTACCTTTGAGCTGGGACTCTTAGAAAACTCTCAGTTTCCTAGGCTATTTCGAAGCAGCTTTGAGGTTTGACTAGTGTTCAATACTAGGCCAATCCGTCTATATTTAAACCGCCAATCACAATCACCGTCCAAGTCAACCAGTGAAAGTTATTGATTGACTTTCAAGCAATCTAGAAACTAGAAAAATGACACATAACCACTCCTTTCACTCACAGTTTCAATCCATTCAAGGAGCGAACTTCCTAATCCCGTTACAGATACATATCTTCATATTTTTCTCACGTAAATATGTCGCTTTCTTCACAAATATGTTATAGTCAAATCCTCAAGTCTGAATTAGTCAAAGTCCAAACAAATGAAGTTTATGGAAACGACAGACAAAACAGCACACAAACAGCAAAGAAAGAGATGCACACATTGCAAAAAGGATCAATCAGTGAGAAACAACTCATAGACTGTAGACCGGCAGACAAATTGCAAATACAAATTGCAAAATTTAATAAAATCCATTAACATTAAATATAATTGAGTTTTAATTAAAGAAGGGGAGGTTAGCTGAGTGGTAGAGCACTGGACTAATATGCTGGAGGACCTGAGTTCAAATCCCAAGCATAGTACTAAAGATTTTTATCTTCTGGTGTCTTCGTTCATGGGTTGGATTCATTTACAGCCACAACCCAATAGTTAAACAAATCCTAGAACAAATACACGACATAAATAAAGAATTCATTAAAAATAGCACTGTAGTTGACACCCTTGCAAAGGCAGCTACAACTAGACACAACATCGACAAACAGGACGTTTTATATCAAGACATGCAACTGGAAGCCAAGAAGTTTATCCTTCGAAAATGGCAGCGAACTTGGTACGAAACGACAGAAAACAAACTGAGGGAAATTAAAAGCAGAGTTTGTGAATGGCCTTCTTGCCAGAGAGGCACAAGAAGGAAAGAAATTATTCTTTGTCGACTAAGAATAGGACACTCTCGACTTACTCACACACACCTTATGACGAAACAAGACACACCTATCTGCCAATATTGCAACATAAACCTGACTATAAAACACTTACTAACGGAATGCAGACTAAGACAAAACTTTGACATGCCTGATAATTTGACTGACTTACTCAGGGACGAGAACCAACATATAGAAAACACATTAGACTTTTTGAAACAAACCAGACTATATGACAAACTCTAAATGAAATTAAACCCCCCATAAAATCCCCAAAATAACTTATACTTTTTTTCTCTCTCTCTCTATCTATCAGCTATCAATGTAAATAATATCCACATGTAAACCTCTTGTCGCAAAAGCTGCCAAGTGTCTCAATAAATATAATAATAATAAAAAGTGCCAACGGCCATAGCCACGTTGAATACACCGGTTCCCGTAGACCACCGAAGTTAAGCAACGTCGGGCGTGGTCAGTACCTGGATGGGTGATCGACCACGTGCTGTTGGCATTATAAAAGAGTGGCAACCTGTAGATAGCCCGGCGCTAATGGCCAAGTAGTAGATGCGCCAAAAAAAAATAAAATAATAAGTATATTTTTTTTCTTTTATTCTCTTTTGTTGATAATATACGTACAATCTGTACACATATACAATAAGTAAATTTTTTCAAAAATGGCTAAACACTGGATGAGATGAGGGGAGAAAGCAGACATTACTGCTACTCCCAATGGTAGTTCTGGTCTGACCTTATTTTATTGCGAAATTGTTTGAACTATATACATTATTCACAATATTTACACTATTTCTTGCAATAAGTTGTCTCGTGGCCAATGGCGGCAAGGAGGATTATCAGGAATAACATTGGAAGAAAGGGATTTGCCAAGGGGATTGTGGTGGGCTGGGAGTTTAGAGAAAACATTCAGGAATCGGGATTTGGCTAAATCATGGACAAAGGGTATATCAGTGTCTCGGTGGATAGTCAAGTTTGAGACGTAGAAAGTAGCGTTGAGGATTTTACGGAGGACTTTGGATTGGAAACGTTGGATCATGTTTTTACGTATATAAATACAATTTTTTGTTCTCGAATATTTCCTTAACATCACATGTAACCAAATTTTAAATATCTTAGTTTAGATGAAGTTGAAACGCGTAGAAAATATTGATGTTAATCTAATAAAATCCACATAAAGTGTTTAAGAGATTAAAACGCATAAAGGAAACGGGAAATAGAAGCAATTATCACATTGTATAATAAAAACAAGACTTGAATTCTAATGAACACTTTAGGTGCCATGATTAACCTTGGATCTGCTATCATTTATCGTCTTGTTTTATCAATCCTCCATCCTTCTATTGTCCTGCGTCAAACATCTTCTCATCATCACGCATTCATAGTCCTAGCGGAAGTACGGAATGTGAGTTTTGCTTTATTCTTGATAGGGGTGAGTTTGACTCACTAGTAGTGCACTAGAGTCATTTTCTGGGGAACCTGAGCACAAAACTCGGGCGCACACTCATGATCTTAAGTTCTAATGTTGGTTTCGACGGTTTGATCCGGAGTCCCAGACCGCCTCTAGGCCCACCCGACTTTTAATAAATAAGCGGGGAGCGGGGCTAGTTGGCATAGAATTATTTTTTTATTTTCGGGGGTAGCCCCATCGGGGTCATTTCTCATAAACACAACAACAAAAACGAGAGAAAACAATCAAACGAAACACCTGCTTAAGGGATGTCAACACACATCCTACTTGGTCGAAATTACATCAAACAATAATAAGACTGCCGATTTTTGGATCAAGACCCAACCTCTGAACTTTACGTCACTGGCACGACATGAAAAAACCTCTGGATTATTTACATCTAGAAGTACAATGCCAATTTACCCTAACTGACAACTAGGTCCGCTCTTCTTTACCTGTGGTCCTGTGGGTAGGCCAGGCGGCCGGAGCAAAGCACTGACCACACTATCTCTCTAGTGTGCCCTAAGGTCAAGAAACAGACACCTTTAATGTATCTTCACTTTTGGTCCCTCGTATTTTAGGATATTTTGGAGTACTATACATTGGGTATCCAATTTTCCTTGAGTGAGCCTTTACTCGCCTGGGATCGATTTTGCGATCCTGAGCAAGCTGGCCCCAAAATTATTTAATGTTATCAAATTGATCACTAGGTAAAACCTCCTTCTTCTAAATGAGGAAAAGATTGAACTATCACGCCTCATTGAGCTTGCAATAAGACAAGTGACAATTAGCCGTAAGCACGTAGTTGACAAGTGCGTTCAGTACAGTCCGTATTGTACCTAACTTGTCACTAAACACTTTTTGAGATGTTCAAAGAGAAGTAGAATAGTAGTAGTGGAGCTTACTTGTCGCTAAGTAAACAACTTTCATTCCTATTTCTATGTACACGCAGCGTTTATGAATACTTGTCACTTGTCACTAAAACAGGGAAGCATATGCTTAGGTGATAAGTTTTAAGTTCATGTACACTGGGCATTATGTAGCTACCATCGATAGGAGCCGTTCTTGCTCTGGTTTTGCTGCACCCTGCTCGCATCATCCTTCCAACAAGGAACACCCTATCCAGCGAGATCTTGCTACTCCAGACTAGTCGACAGATGTAATAGACCAAGATTGCTTTCTATCAGCCCTTCTTGCTAAGGAGTGTGAAAGTATCCTGGATTCCATCAGACTGCCCAACCTTGTGGTAGTTCCATTTCTAGCAATCACATTCTCTAATGGTGTTTGTTTCTCTTACATGTTGGACTGCTTGGATTTTATTGAGATTAAAGAAAATCAACCAGCCTGGAAATACTGTGCAATCTGAATAAGACTTCATGTCTTATTTATTTAATTAATATATTCACAGCGCATAGAAATGTACGCTCTTAACTTAACACAGCCGATTTCAAGGTAAAACTATACAGGAATTCCTTGTGTGACGGAATCCTGATATTTTATAAATACATAATAAGTTTATATTTCTTACGTCTGTCTGACGTAAATCCTTTGGAAAAAAACCACTAACTGCGCGATCTAGAGAAAGAAGGACGATTGGTTGTATGGGGGGGGGGGGATTTGATCGGTAAAAATGTGTCATAAACCCTTAAAAATAACTTAAATAAGATCGCTTATTTCATAAAAAGTATTTTATTTTGGGCGCAATAGCGTTTTAGTTGGCTAAAACTATTCCAAGTTCTAAATTGTTAGTATTCCATACCCCGCGCCGCCGAAATTTTCCCAGCGCCTTCCGAAATTATTTTCTATATACGGCCATGATTGGTTGTGAGTGGGTGGTAAATAGAGATGAATCCCCTACATTTTAACGGACTGACTTTACTGTTTAGCGTGTTTCTTCACGGAAAACAGGGTGGAAACCCGGCTTATGATGCCGATCAAACTCATATATTTAATCTGTCAACTCCAGCAAAGGAAATCTTCAAGGAACTTATCTACGAGTAAGTGGGAAGAATGAACACAAAATAGGAGTAAAAATAGCTAAGTATATCTTACACAAATATATATTGTTTGTACGTTCAAATAATGCCAATTGGCAAGAAACCGTTTAGTAACCGTAAAATAATTTCCGATCTTTTTTGGAACATTATTTTCACCTTTTTTCATAATGACTTTTAAAAGGTTAGGTACTTAGTTTCGTAAGCATGTGATGATCGACTTTGTTACAGAATTCCAAGAAGATCCAAAGTATATTAACCGCATTTGTGTGTTCTCTAATTGTAGGAGATTTTTTTGTGACTACTTGATCTCAGGTACATCATCACTTACTAATTGTTCACTATTGTCGACATATCGGCTGAAATACTCTACTCAGAAGGAGGCTCACATACAGGAACGTCATTGTCCACTTCCACGAAGTCTATGTTTGCAGATACAGCCGTTGTGACGATGTCCGTATCACTTCAAGTTATTGCAGAATCGGTAAGTTATCCACTGGAGTTGGAGTTATAGAGTTTATGGCTTAATATATACAGGGTGTCTCACATTGAGATGTCATAACTTTAAGGGTTTATTCTGCACCTCATTTGCAGTTCAGGGACGCAGAAATGAGCGTCCTATCTCAACATGCAGCAGAGCTATTCAAACTTTTGTCTATATTCACTATTGGGTTTCTTATGAAAAACTGTGTTTTCCGGATTTCTGGTCTATGTATTGAAAATTACGACCACATTTTTAGAATCTACACTAAATTTCCAATGAGAAACACCAGTTATTGAAATGTTGTCATGTAAATTAGGAGCTACACTAAGAGCCATATAGATGTGAACTATTGTTATTAGGGTTTTCTTAACTCATTCAATATTTTTTTAATCGGCTATTTGTTGAATTAGCGGTTTGCCTCCGCCTCAAAAGTTGCCTAATTTAATAAGATTTAAAATGGTACCCTGCTGTTTAAAAACAAAAATTATTTAAGTCTATTTTTGTTTGATTTCTAAGTCAAAACCAATAAATTTGCTTTACCGTGAAGAAGCCATTACGAACACATTATTCCATTTCACGCGAATGTAGTGATGTCCCATCCTTCCAACATTAGGTATACACACTTTTTGCTCCGATAAAGAATTAGGGGACACCTTGGAAAGAGTGAAAGATGACAGAAGAACATTTTGGAAATAATCACAATTATTGTTATTATTTTAACACAATAAATACAGATCTTATATTTTTATACTTTGATGGCCTTGTTTTATTAAATTTCTATTTTTAATTCTATTCTATTTAATAAAATTAGACTGTACAATTTCTGCTTATAAGTTATTGCTTATAAGTAACTGGGTTATTCATTACAATCATTAGAAATTGTATTGGAAAAAATCTCTCCTGCAAATATAAAGCGAAAAAAATAGATTTAAATGAAAAGACAAGTATACTACTCTTAAAAATAGAAATTTCATAAAACAAGACCCTCAAAGCATAAAAATATAACATCTGTATTTATTATGTTAAGAATAATTGTGATTATTTCCAAAATGTCCGTCTGTCATCTTTCACTACTTCCAAGGTGTCCCCTAATCCTTAATCGGAGCAAAAAGTGTGTGTACCTAATGTTAGAAGGATGGGACATCACCATATTCGCGTGAAATTAAATAATGTGTTCGTAATGGCTTCTTCACACTAAAGCAAATGTATTGATTTTGACTTAGAAATCAGAAAAAAATAGACTTAAATAATTTTTGTTTTTAAACAATAGGGCACCATTTTAAAACTTATTAAATAAGGCAACTTTTGAGGCGGAGGCAAACCGCTAAGTCTACAAATAGCTGATTAAGAAAATATTGAATGAGTTAAGAAAACCCTAATAACAATAGTTCACGTCTATATGGCTCTTAGTGTAGCTCCTAATTTACATGACAACATTTCAATAATGGGTGTATCTTAGTGGAAATTTAATGTAAATTCTAAAAATGTGGTCGTCATTTACGATACATAGACCAGAAATCCGGAAAACACTGTTTTTCGTAAGAAACCCCAATAGTTTTGAAAATAGACAAAAGTTTGAATAGCTCTGCTACATGTTGAGATAGGACGCTCATTTCTGCGTCCCTGAACTACAAATTAGGTGCAGAATAAACCCTTAAATTTATGACATCTCAATGTGGGACACCCTGTATAACTAACTGCTACCCGGCGTGCCATGCTACACCTACTTTTTACATCTAGAAAAGCCAAAATAAATTAGAAACCAAATAAGTTATAATAAGTTATGCGGGGTATGAAAGCTAATGTAAACAACTATATTTGTCAACATGTGTATGCGCGGGTATGGAAAAGTCCGTAATAAAGAAGTCTTGTAATTTACCATCAATTATGCGTATGAGGAAGTTTATGCGTCTCCGCTAGCTCAAGGAGATATCAAAACTCTAGTCAATCCAACTCGCTAAAATTAATAGAATTCTATTAATTTTAGCGAGTTGGATTGACTAGAGTTTTGATATATTCTTGAGCGAGCGGAAACGCATAGCACGTACGCCCATAAGCGACATGTTACGACGGGTTTATCAACATTTCAAATAACAGTTCTTTGTTTGACAATCTTACATCCCTGCGCATGTGCATGTTTACAAATACGTTGTTAACGACAGCTTTCAGAACCCGCTTAACAGTGAACTTTAGTGCTTCATAACTTCTTTCCAAGTTGAGAGCGAGTTTTTTTTTTAACGGATTCATGTTTAGTGCTCAAAATACGCTGTAGTGCAACATATAAAAATAATCGGTGCCCAGGACCCTCGTCTTCACATTTACGGAATCAAAAAGCGATATATATATATATATATATATATATATATATATATATATATTTATATATATATATAACCATATATATATATATATATATATATATAAAAAACCATATATATATATATATATATATATATATATGGGGGCGAGGTTAGCTCAGTGGTAGAGCACTGGACTAATAAGTTGGAGGACCTGAGTTCAAATCCCGAGCAAGCACTAAAGATTTTTTCTTCTAGTGTCTTCATTCACGGGTTTAATTCGGCCTCCCTGACCGTCCCTAGTCCAACCCAGCCTTTAATTAATTTAATAATGGGTACCTTGGGTGTTAATGACTCTAGCAGTCGAAGCGGCTAAGGGGAAAATCAGGCGGCCGGAGCATAGTACTTTATTTTATTTATTTTTTTTACGGCGCATCTACATCTAGGTCATTAGCGCCGACATCCAGGGTGCAACCAGGAATTTTCCCAGCGAGCCCTGAGATGAGAAAAATCCTGCCCGAGGTGGGAATCGAACCCACCATCTCCCGCTTATGAATCGAAGGCGCTAGCCACTAGACCACGGGAGACCCCCGCATAGTACTAACCACACTATCTCCCTAGTGTGCCGTATGGTCATGAATCAGATACCTCTATAGTATCTGGCCCTCAGGGCCCTCGTGGCCTGTAACGGGACTGATTTATATATATATATATAAATGTATGGTTTAGACGATCTTTTATTGAATTGGCATATAAGTTCATTGTTTAAACAGCTCTCAAAAGAATTCTATTATTCCCTGACATTAGTGTAACTGTTTAATCCTTTTTCTGCTCGTTATCTGCACAGCCGGAAAGTCACCCTGTCCTTCCTCATGAAAATCATGGTGCTTTCTCTAGCATTCACTAGAGATTCATGTCCAATGACTTTGACTATCCTTTGACTAATGCATACCTAGCTTCAGAACTAAACAGACAGCCTATGAGTCAGCACCTGAGGATGCACGAGGACAGATGAAAGGTGGAGGGATGAAGGTTTTGGCCTTATCAGTCATGTATTCAAGTTTTAATATTTCTACTTGCATTTAGATATAACCTGACAGCGTTCAACAACTTTACTCTGCCTATACATATCGTCCCTACCATGTCAAACTATCGAAAAGGAAAATTGGAGCTAACTAGAGAACGAACTTATTTGATACATTACCGAAGTAATATATTGAAAAATGCTCTTATTTGATACATTACCGAAGTAATATATTGAAAAATGCTCTTATTTGATACATTACCGAAGTAATATATTGAAAAATGCTCTTATTTGATACATTACCGAAGTAATATATTGAAAAATGCTCTTATTTGATACATTACCGAAGTAATATATTGAAAAATGCTCTTATTTGATACATTACCGAAGTAATATATTGAAAAATGCTCTTATTTGATACATTACCGAAGTAATATATTGAAAAATGCTCTTATTTGATACATTACCGAAGTAATATATTGAAAAATGCTTTTATTTGATACATTACCGAATTAATATATTGAAAAATGCTCTTATTTGATACATTACCGAAGTAATATATTGAAAAATGCTCTTATTTGATACATTACCGAAGTAATATATTGAAAAATGCTCTTATTTGATACATTACCGAAGTAATATATTGAAAAATGCTCTTATTTGATACATTACCGAAGTAATATATTGAAAAATGCTCTTATTTGATACATTACCGAAGTAATATATTGAAAAATGCTCTTATTTGATACATTACCGAAGTAATATATTGAAAAATGCTCTTATTTGATACATTACCGAAGTAATATATTGAAAAATGCTCTTATTTGATACATTACCGAAGTAATATATTGAAAAATGCTCTTATTTGATACATTACCGAAGTAATATATTGAAAAATGCTCTTATTTGATACATTACCGAAGTAATATATTGAAAAATGCTCTTATTTGATACATTACCGAAGTAATATATTGAAAAATGCTCTTATTTGATACATTACCGAAGTAATATATTGAAAAATGCTCTTATTTGATACATTACCGAAGTAATATATTGAAAAATGCTCTTATTTGATACATTACCGAAGTAATATATTGAAAAATGCTCTTATTTGATACATTACCGAAGTAATATATTGAAAAATGCTTTTATTTGATACATTACCGAATTAATATATTGAAAAATGCTCTTATTTGATACATTACCGAAGTAATATATTGAAAAATGCTCTTATTTGATACATTACCGAAGTAATATATTGAAAAATGCTCTTATTTGATACATTACCGAAGTAATATATTGAAAAATGCTCTTATTTGATACATTACCGAAGTAATATATTGAAAAATGCTCTTATTTGATACATTACCGAAGTAATATATTGAAAAATGCTCTTATTTGATACATTACCGAAGTAATATATTGAAAAATGCTCTTATTTGATACATTACCGAAGTAATATATTGAAAAATGCTCTTATTTGATACATTACCGAAGTAATATATTGAAAAATGCTCTTATTTGATACATTACCGAAGTAATATATTGAAAAATGCTCTTATTTGATACATTACCGAAGTAATATATTGAAAAATGCTCTTATTTGATACATTACCGAAGTAATATATTGAAAAATGCTCTTATTTGATACATTACCGAATTAATATATTGAAAAATGCTCTTATTTGATACATTACCGAAGTAATATATTGAAAAATGCTCTTATTTGATACATTACCGAAATAATATATTGAAAAATGCTCTTATTTGATACATTACCGAAATAATATATTGAAAAATGCTCTTATTTGATACATTACCGAAGTAATATATTGAAAAATGCTCTTATTCGATACATTATTTAAGGCATTAAATGGGTTACAGTTGCGACAAGCCGTATCGTACACAATCCAAGAGCAAAGTCTCGAATCTGAAAAACAAGATTTTACATATTCGATACACACTCAATCCTATCCCATAATTTATTCAAGATGATACCAAATATTTCAATGTGCTAATGTTCATTGCAGTCGATGGGCAATAATTAAAAAAAATATATATATTTCAAAATTTGGAGAGTGTTTATACGAAGAAAATTATTTTAAATGAGCAGAAACTACAATTTTCCATGAGAAGTCCCGATGCCGAGTAAACGCGGTGCTGATTTTAAATGGGCAGAAACTACAAGTTTCCATGAGAAGTCCCGATGCCGAGTAAACGCGGTGCTGATTTTAAATGGACAGAAACTACAATTTTCCATGAGAAGTCCCGATGCCGAGTAAACGCGGTGCTGATTTTAAATGGGCAGAAACTACAAGTTTCCATGAGAAGTCCCGATGCCGAGTAAACGCGGTGCTGATTTTAAATGGGCAGAAACTACAATTTTCCATGAGAAGTCCCGATGCCGAGTAAACGCGGTGCTGATTTTAAATGGGCAGAAACTACAAGTTTCCATGAGAAGTCCTGATGCCGAGTAAACGTGTGCTGATTTTAAATGGGCAGAAACTACAAGTTTCCATGAGAAGTCCTGATGCCGAGTAAACGCGGTGCTGATTTTAAATGGGCAGAAACTACAAGTTTCCATGAGAAGTCCTGATGCCGAGTAAACGCGGTGCTGATTTTAAATGGGCAGAAACTACAAGTTTCCATGAGAAGTCCTGATGCCGAGTAAACGCGGTGCTGATTTTACATGGGCAGAAACTACAAGTTTCCATGAGAAGCCCCGATGCCGAGTAAACGCGGTGCTGATTTTAAATGGGCAGAAACTACAAGTTTCCATGAGAAGTCCCGATGCCGAGTAAACGCGGTGCTGATTTTAAATGGGCAGAAACTACAAGTTTCCATGAGAAGTCCTGATGCCGAGTAAACGCGGTGCTGATTTTAAATGGGCAGAAACTACAAGTTTCCATGAGAAGTCCTGATGCCGAGTAAACGCGGTGCTGATTTTACATGGGCAGAAACTACAAGTTTCCATGAGAAGTCCTGATGCCGAGTAAACGCGGTGCTGATTTGAAGATAATTTGTTGAGCGAGCTTGCCTTTTTAATTGTTAAGTATTTTTTTGTCCCTCCTTCAATACATTTCAAAATTAAAATCACTTGTTTTAATCTTTATTAAAAACTTTTTAATTTCTTTTAATGATTATTACAACAATATGAGTTTTACATATTTCCAGTAATATTGCTGGTTCTGAACAATGACTTTGTGAGGCATGATGTGGGAATATGAACAATTACATTTGCCAATCTTTATTAGAAGAAAGTATTTGAAAAATTAAATTGGATTTCAGACCATTAAACTTTAAAGTCGTTTTGTCAAAACTATGTTTTTCAAATCGGGCGATACTTTGGCGTCTTCAATTTTTTCCAGATCAACTTCAAATTTTAACTGCAGATTCCTAATACGATTTTCTAGAAATTTTGGTAGGAGTTTTTCGATTATAACGATTTTATGACCGATTTCCGACGGATTTTTAAAATTGGAGCTAACTAGAGAACGAACTTATTTGATACATTACCGAAGTAATATATTGAAAAATGCTCTTATTTGATACATTACCGAAGTAATATATTGAAAAATGCTCTTATTTGATACATTACCGAAGTAATATATTGAAAAATGCTCTTATTTGATACATTACCGAAGTAATATATTGAAAAATGCTCTTATTTGATACATTACCGAAGTAATATATTGAAAAATGCTCTTATTTGATACATTACCGAAGTAATATATTGAAAAATGCTCTTATTTGATACATTACCGAAGTAATATATTGAAAAATGCTCTTATTTGATACATTACCGAAGTAATATATTGAAAAATGCTCTTATTTGATACATTACCGAAGTAATATATTGAAAAATGCTCTTATTTGATACATTACCGAAGTAATATATTGAAAAATGCTTTTATTTGATACATTACCGAATTAATATATTGAAAAATGCTCTTATTTGATACATTACCGAAGTAATATATTGAAAAATGCTCTTATTTGATACATTACCGAAGTAATATATTGAAAAATGCTCTTATTTGATACATTACCGAAGTAATATATTGAAAAATGCTCTTATTTGATACATTACCGAAGTAATATATTGAAAAATGCTCTTATTTGATACATTACCGAAGTAATATATTGAAAAATGCTCTTATTTGATACATTACCGAAGTAATATATTGAAAAATGCTCTTATTTGATACATTACCGAAGTAATATATTGAAAAATGCTCTTATTTGATACATTACCGAAGTAATATATTGAAAAATGCTCTTATTTGATACATTACCGAAGTAATATATTGAAAAATGCTCTTATTTGATACATTACCGAAGTAATATATTGAAAAATGCTCTTATTTGATACATTACCGAAGTAATATATTGAAAAATGCTCTTATTTGATACATTACCGAAGTAATATATTGAAAAATGCTCTTATTTGATACATTACCGAAGTAATATATTGAAAAATGCTCTTATTTGATACATTACCGAAGTAATATATTGAAAAATGCTCTTATTTGATACATTACCGAAGTAATATATTGAAAAATGCTTTTATTTGATACATTACCGAATTAATATATTGAAAAATGCTCTTATTTGATACATTACCGAAGTAATATATTGAAAAATGCTCTTATTTGATACATTACCGAAGTAATATATTGAAAAATGCTCTTATTTGATACATTACCGAAGTAATATATTGAAAAATGCTCTTATTTGATACATTACCGAAGTAATATATTGAAAAATGCTCTTATTTGATACATTACCGAAGTAATATATTGAAAAATGCTCTTATTTGATACATTACCGAAGTAATATATTGAAAAATGCTCTTATTTGATACATTACCGAAGTAATATATTGAAAAATGCTCTTATTTGATACATTACCGAAGTAATATATTGAAAAATGCTCTTATTTGATACATTACCGAAGTAATATATTGAAAAATGCTCTTATTTGATACATTACCGAAGTAATATATTGAAAAATGCTCTTATTTGATACATTACCGAAGTAATATATTGAAAAATGCTCTTATTTGATACATTACCGAAGTAATATATTGAAAAATGCTTTTATTTGATACATTACCGAATTAATATATTGAAAAATGCTCTTATTTGATACATTACCGAAGTAATATATTGAAAAATGCTCTTATTTGATACATTACCGAAGTAATATATTGAAAAATGCTCTTATTTGATACATTACCGAAGTAATATATTGAAAAATGCTCTTATTTGATACATTACCGAAGTAATATATTGAAAAATGCTCTTATTTGATACATTACCGAAGTAATATATTGAAAAATGCTCTTATTTGATACATTACCGAAGTAATATATTGAAAAATGCTCTTATTTGATACATTACCGAAGTAATATATTGAAAAATGCTCTTATTTGATACATTACCGAAGTAATATATTGAAAAATGCTCTTATTTGATACATTACCGAAGTAATATATTGAAAAATGCTCTTATTTGATACATTACCGAAGTAATATATTGAAAAATGCTCTTATTTGATACATTACCGAAGTAATATATTGAAAAATGCTCTTATTTGATACATTACCGAAGTAATATATTGAAAAATGCTCTTATTTGATACATTACCGAAGTAATATATTGAAAAATGCTCTTATTTGATACATTACCGAAGTAATATATTGAAAAATGCTCTTATTTGATACATTACCGAAGTAATATATTGAAAAATGCTTTTATTTGATACATTACCGAATTAATATATTGAAAAATGCTCTTATTTGATACATTACCGAAGTAATATATTGAAAAATGCTCTTATTTGATACATTACCGAAGTAATATATTGAAAAATGCTCTTATTTGATACATTACCGAAGTAATATATTGAAAAATGCTCTTATTTGATACATTACCGAAGTAATATATTGAAAAATGCTCTTATTTGATACATTACCGAAGTAATATATTGAAAAATGCTCTTATTTGATACATTACCGAAGTAATATATTGAAAAATGCTCTTATTTGATACATTACCGAAGTAATATATTGAAAAATGCTCTTATTTGATACATTACCGAAGTAATATATTGAAAAATGCTCTTATTTGATACATTACCGAAGTAATATATTGAAAAATGCTCTTATTTGATACATTACCGAAGTAATATATTGAAAAATGCTCTTATTTGATACATTACCGAAGTAATATATTGAAAAATGCTCTTATTTGATACATTACCGAATTAATATATTGAAAAATGCTCTTATTTGATACATTACCGAAGTAATATATTGAAAAATGCTCTTATTTGATACATTACCGAAATAATATATTGAAAAATGCTCTTATTTGATACATTACCGAAATAATATATTGAAAAATGCTCTTATTTGATACATTACCGAAGTAATATATTGAAAAATGCTCTTATTCGATACATTATTTAAGGCATTAAATGGGTTACAGTTGCGACAAGCCGTATCGTACACAATCCAAGAGCAAAGTCTCGAATCTGAAAAACAAGATTTTACATATTCGATACACACTCAATCCTATCCCATAATTTATTCAAGATGATACCAAATATTTCAATGTGCTAATGTTCATTGCAGTCGATGGGCAATAATTAAAAAAAATATATATATTTCAAAATTTGGAGAGTGTTTATACGAAGAAAATTATTTTAAATGAGCAGAAACTACAATTTTCCATGAGAAGTCCCGATGCCGAGTAAACGCGGTGCTGATTTTAAATGGGCAGAAACTACAAGTTTCCATGAGAAGTCCCGATGCCGAGTAAACGCGGTGCTGATTTTAAATGGACAGAAACTACAATTTTCCATGAGAAGTCCCGATGCCGAGTAAACGCGGTGCTGATTTTAAATGGGCAGAAACTACAAGTTTCCATGAGAAGTCCCGATGCCGAGTAAACGCGGTGCTGATTTTAAATGGGCAGAAACTACAATTTTCCATGAGAAGTCCCGATGCCGAGTAAACGCGGTGCTGATTTTAAATGGGCAGAAACTACAAGTTTCCATGAGAAGTCCTGATGCCGAGTAAACGTGTGCTGATTTTAAATGGGCAGAAACTACAAGTTTCCATGAGAAGTCCTGATGCCGAGTAAACGCGGTGCTGATTTTAAATGGGCAGAAACTACAAGTTTCCATGAGAAGTCCTGATGCCGAGTAAACGCGGTGCTGATTTTAAATGGGCAGAAACTACAAGTTTCCATGAGAAGTCCTGATGCCGAGTAAACGCGGTGCTGATTTTACATGGGCAGAAACTACAAGTTTCCATGAGAAGCCCCGATGCCGAGTAAACGCGGTGCTGATTTTAAATGGGCAGAAACTACAAGTTTCCATGAGAAGTCCCGATGCCGAGTAAACGCGGTGCTGATTTTAAATGGGCAGAAACTACAAGTTTCCATGAGAAGTCCTGATGCCGAGTAAACGCGGTGCTGATTTTAAATGGGCAGAAACTACAAGTTTCCATGAGAAGTCCTGATGCCGAGTAAACGCGGTGCTGATTTTACATGGGCAGAAACTACAAGTTTCCATGAGAAGTCCTGATGCCGAGTAAACGCGGTGCTGATTTGAAGATAATTTGTTGAGCGAGCTTGCCTTTTTAATTGTTAAGTATTTTTTTGTCCCTCCTTCAATACATTTCAAAATTAAAATCACTTGTTTTAATCTTTATTAAAAACTTTTTAATTTCTTTTAATGATTATTACAACAATATGAGTTTTACATATTTCCAGTAATATTGCTGGTTCTGAACAATGACTTTGTGAGGCATGATGTGGGAATATGAACAATTACATTTGCCAATCTTTATTAGAAGAAAGTATTTGAAAAATTAAATTGGATTTCAGACCATTAAACTTTAAAGTCGTTTTGTCAAAACTATGTTTTTCAAATCGGGCGATACTTTGGCGTCTTCAATTTTTTCCAGATCAACTTCAAATTTTAACTGCAGATTCCTAATACGATTTTCTAGAAATTTTGGTAGGAGTTTTTCGATTATAACGATTTTATGACCGATTTCCGACGGATTTTTAAAATTGGAGCTAACTAGAGAACGAACTTATTTGATACATTACCGAAGTAATATATTGAAAAATGCTCTTATTTGATACATTACCGAAGTAATATATTGAAAAATGCTCTTATTTGATACATTACCGAAGTAATATATTGAAAAATGCTCTTATTTGATACATTACCGAAGTAATATATTGAAAAATGCTCTTATTTGATACATTACCGAAGTAATATATTGAAAAATGCTCTTATTTGATACATTACCGAAGTAATATATTGAAAAATGCTCTTATTTGATACATTACCGAAGTAATATATTGAAAAATGCTCTTATTTGATACATTACCGAAGTAATATATTGAAAAATGCTCTTATTTGATACATTACCGAAGTAATATATTGAAAAATGCTCTTATTTGATACATTACCGAAGTAATATATTGAAAAATGCTTTTATTTGATACATTACCGAATTAATATATTGAAAAATGCTCTTATTTGATACATTACCGAAGTAATATATTGAAAAATGCTCTTATTTGATACATTACCGAAGTAATATATTGAAAAATGCTCTTATTTGATACATTACCGAAGTAATATATTGAAAAATGCTCTTATTTGATACATTACCGAAGTAATATATTGAAAAATGCTCTTATTTGATACATTACCGAAGTAATATATTGAAAAATGCTCTTATTTGATACATTACCGAAGTAATATATTGAAAAATGCTCTTATTTGATACATTACCGAAGTAATATATTGAAAAATGCTCTTATTTGATACATTACCGAAGTAATATATTGAAAAATGCTCTTATTTGATACATTACCGAAGTAATATATTGAAAAATGCTCTTATTTGATACATTACCGAAGTAATATATTGAAAAATGCTCTTATTTGATACATTACCGAAGTAATATATTGAAAAATGCTCTTATTTGATACATTACCGAAGTAATATATTGAAAAATGCTCTTATTTGATACATTACCGAAGTAATATATTGAAAAATGCTCTTATTTGATACATTACCGAAGTAATATATTGAAAAATGCTCTTATTTGATACATTACCGAAGTAATATATTGAAAAATGCTTTTATTTGATACATTACCGAATTAATATATTGAAAAATGCTCTTATTTGATACATTACCGAAGTAATATATTGAAAAATGCTCTTATTTGATACATTACCGAAGTAATATATTGAAAAATGCTCTTATTTGATACATTACCGAAGTAATATATTAAAAAATGCTCTTATTTGATACATTACCGAAGTAATATATTGAAAAATGCTCTTATTTGATACATTACCGAAGTAATATATTGAAAAATGCTCTTATTTGATACATTACCGAAGTAATATATTGAAAAATGCTCTTATTTGATACATTACCGAAGTAATATATTGAAAAATGCTCTTATTTGATACATTACCGAAGTAATATATTGAAAAATGCTCTTATTTGATACATTACCGAAGTAATATATTGAAAAATGCTCTTATTTGATACATTACCGAAGTAATATATTGAAAAATGCTTTTATTTGATACATTACCGAATTAATATATTGAAAAATGCTCTTATTTGATACATTACCGAAGTAATATATTGAAAAATGCTCTTATTTGATACATTACCGAAATAATATATTGAAAAATGCTCTTATTTGATACATTACCGAAATAATATATTGAAAAATGCTCTTATTTGATACATTACCGAAGTAATAGATTGAAAAATGCTCTTATTCGATACATTATTTAAGGCATTAAATGGGTTACAGTTGCGACAAGCCGTATCGTACACAATCCAAGAGCAAAGTCTCGAATCTGAAAAACAAGATTTTACATATTCGATACACACTCAATCCTATCCCATAATTTATTCAAGATGATACCAAATATTTCAATGTGCTAATGTTCATTGCAGTCGATGGGCAATAATTAAAAAAAATATATATATTTCAAAATTTGGAGAGTGTTTATACGAAGAAAATTATTTTAAATGAGCAGAAACTACAATTTTCCATGAGAAGTCCCGATGCCGAGTAAACGCGGTGCTGATTTTAAATGGGTAGAAACTACAAGTTTCCATGAGAAGTCCCGATGCCGAGTAAACGCGGTGCTGATTTTAAATGGACAGAAACTACAATTTTCCATGAGAAGTCCCGATGCCGAGTAAACGCGGTGCTGATTTTAAATGGGCAGAAACTACAAGTTTCCATGAGAAGTCCCGATGCCGAGTAAACGCGGTGCTGATTTTAAATGGGCAGAAACTACAATTTTCCATGAGAAGTCCCGATGCCGAGTAAACGCGGTGCTGATTTTAAATGGGCAGAAACTACAAGTTTCCATGAGAAGTCCTGATGCCGAGTAAACGTGTGCTGATTTTAAATGGGCAGAAACTACAAGTTTCCATGAGAAGTCCTGATGCCGAGTAAACGCGGTGCTGATTTTAAATGGGCAGAAACTACAAGTTTCCATGAGAAGTCCTGATGCCGAGTAAACGCGGTGCTGATTTTAAATGGGCAGAAACTACAAGTTTCCATGAGAAGTCCTGATGCCGAGTAAACGCGGTGCTGATTTTACATGGGCAGAAACTACAAGTTTCCATGAGAAGCCCCGATGCCGAGTAAACGCGGTGCTGATTTTAAATGGGCAGAAACTACAAGTTTCCATGAGAAGTCCCGATGCCGAGTAAACGCGGTGCTGATTTTAAATGGGCAGAAACTACAAGTTTCCATGAGAAGTCCTGATGCCGAGTAAACGCGGTGCTGATTTTAAATGGGCAGAAACTACAAGTTTCCATGAGAAGTCCTGATGCCGAGTAAACGCGGTGCTGATTTTACATGGGCAGAAACTACAAGTTTCCATGAGAAGTCCTGATGCCGAGTAAACGCGGTGCTGATTTGAAGATAATTTGTTGAGCGAGCTTGCCTTTTTAATTGTTAAGTATTTTTTTGTCCCTCCTTCAATACATTTCAAAATTAAAATCACTTGTTTTAATCTTTATTAAAAACTTTTTAATTTCTTTTAATGATTATTACAACAATATGAGTTTTACATATTTCCAGTAATATTGCTGGTTCTGAACAATGACTTTGTGAGGCATGATGTGGGAATATGAACAATTACATTTGCCAATCTTTATTAGAAGAAAGTATTTGAAAAATTAAATTGGATTTCAGACCATTAAACTTTAAAGTCGTTTTGTCAAAACTATGTTTTTCAAATCGGGCGATACTTTGGCGTCTTCAATTTTTTCCAGATCAACTTCAAATTTTAACTGCAGATTCCTAATACGATTTTCTAGAAATTTTGGTAGGAGTTTTTCGATTATAACGATTTTATGACCGATTTCCGACGGATTTTTAAAATTGGAGCTAACTAGAGAACGAACTTATTTGATACATTACCGAAGTAATATATTGAAAAATGCTCTTATTTGATACATTACCGAAGTAATATATTGAAAAATGCTCTTATTTGATACATTACCGAAGTAATATATTGAAAAATGCTCTTATTTGATACATTACCGAAGTAATATATTGAAAAATGCTCTTATTTGATACATTACCGAAGTAATATATTGAAAAATGCTCTTATTTGATACATTACCGAAGTAATATATTGAAAAATGCTTTTATTTGATACATTACCGAATTAATATATTGAAAAATGCTCTTATTTGATACATTACCGAAGTAATATATTGAAAAATGCTCTTATTTGATACATTACCGAAGTAATATATTGAAAAATGCTCTTATTTGATACATTACCGAAGTAATATATTGAAAAATGCTCTTATTTGATACATTACCGAAGTAATATATTGAAAAATGCTCTTATTTGATACATTACCGAAGTAATATATTGAAAAATGCTCTTATTTGATACATTACCGAAGTAATATATTGAAAAATGCTCTTATTTGATACATTACCGAAGTAATATATTGAAAAATGCTCTTATTTGATACATTACCGAAGTAATATATTGAAAAATGCTCTTATTTGATACATTACCGAAGTAATATATTGAAAAATGCTCTTATTTGATACATTACCGAAGTAATATATTGAAAAATGCTCTTATTTGATACATTACCGAAGTAATATATTGAAAAATGCTCTTATTTGATACATTACCGAAGTAATATATTGAAAAATGCTTTTATTTGATACATTACCGAATTAATATATTGAAAAATGCTCTTATTTGATACATTACCGAAGTAATATATTGAAAAATGCTCTTATTTGATACATTACCGAAGTAATATATTGAAAAATGCTCTTATTTGATACATTACCGAAGTAATATATTGAAAAATGCTCTTATTTGATACATTACCGAAGTAATATATTGAAAAATGCTCTTATTTGATACATTACCGAAGTAATATATTGAAAAATGCTCTTATTTGATACATTACCGAAGTAATATATTGAAAAATGCTCTTATTTGATACATTACCGAAGTAATATATTGAAAAATGCTCTTATTTGATACATTACCGAAGTAATATATTGAAAAATGCTCTTATTTGATACATTACCGAAGTAATATATTGAAAAATGCTCTTATTTGATACATTACCGAAGTAATATATTGAAAAATTCTCTTATTTGATACATTACCGAAGTAATATATTGAAAAATGCTTTTATTTGATACATTACCGAATTAATATATTGAAAAATGCTCTTATTTGATACATTACCGAAGTAATATATTGAAAAATGCTCTTATTTGATACATTACCGAAATAATATATTGAAAAATGCTCTTATTTGATACATTACCGAAATAATAGATTGAAAAATGCTCTTATTTGATACATTACCGAAGTAATAGATTGAAAAATGCTCTTATTCGATACATTATTTAAGGCATTAAATGGGTTACAGTTGCGACAAGCCGTATCGTACACAATCCAAGAGCAAAGTCTCGAATCTGAAAAACAAGATTTTACATATTCGATACACACTCAATCCTATCCCATAATTTATTCAAGATGATACCAAATATTTCAATGTGCTAATGTTCATTGCAGTCGATGGGCAATAATTAAAAAAAATATATATATTTCAAAATTTGGAGAGTGTTTATACGAAGAAAATTATTTTAAATGAGCAGAAACTACAATTTTCCATGAGAAGTCCCGATGCCGAGTAAACGCGGTGCTGATTTTAAATGGGCAGAAACTACAAGTTTCCATGAGAAGTCCCGATGCCGAGTAAACGCGGTGCTGATTTTAAATGGACAGAAACTACAATTTTCCATGAGAAGTCCCGATGCCGAGTAAACGCGGTGCTGATTTTAAATGGGCAGAAACTACAAGTTTCCATGAGAAGTCCCGATGCCGAGTAAACGCGGTGCTGATTTTAAATGGGCAGAAACTACAATTTTCCATGAGAAGTCCCGATGCCGAGTAAACGCGGTGCTGATTTTAAATGGGCAGAAACTACAAGTTTCCATGAGAAGTCCTGATGCCGAGTAAACGTGTGCTGATTTTAAATGGGCAGAAACTACAAGTTTCCATGAGAAGTCCTGATGCCGAGTAAACGCGGTGCTGATTTTAAATGGGCAGAAACTACAAGTTTCCATGAGAAGTCCTGATGCCGAGTAAACGCGGTGCTGATTTTAAATGGGCAGAAACTACAAGTTTCCATGAGAAGTCCTGATGCCGAGTAAACGCGGTGCTGATTTTACATGGGCAGAAACTACAAGTTTCCATGAGAAGCCCCGATGCCGAGTAAACGCGGTGCTGATTTTAAATGGGCAGAAACTACAAGTTTCCATGAGAAGTCCCGATGCCGAGTAAACGCGGTGCTGATTTTAAATGGGCAGAAACTACAAGTTTCCATGAGAAGTCCTGATGCCGAGTAAACGCGGTGCTGATTTTAAATGGGCAGAAACTACAAGTTTCCATGAGAAGTCCTGATGCCGAGTAAACGCGGTGCTGATTTTACATGGGCAGAAACTACAAGTTTCCATGAGAAGTCCTGATGCCGAGTAAACGCGGTGCTGATTTGAAGATAATTTGTTGAGCGAGCTTGCCTTTTTAATTGTTAAGTATTTTTTTGTCCCTCCTTCAATACATTTCAAAATTAAAATCACTTGTTTTAATCTTTATTAAAAACTTTTTAATTTCTTTTAATGATTATTACAACAATATGAGTTTTACATATTTCCAGTAATATTGCTGGTTCTGAACAATGACTTTGTGAGGCATGATGTGGGAATATGAACAATTACATTTGCCAATCTTTATTAGAAGAAAGTATTTGAAAAATTAAATTGGATTTCAGACCATTAAACTTTAAAGTCGTTTTGTCAAAACTATGTTTTTCAAATCGGGCGATACTTTGGCGTCTTCAATTTTTTCCAGATCAACTTCAAATTTTAACTGCAGATTCCTAATACGATTTTCTAGAAATTTTGGTAGGAGTTTTTCGATTATAACGATTTTATGACCGATTTCCGACGGATTTTTTAAAAGAATTTGAATAATTGTTCGCCATTTTCGAAAAAATTAATATTTTTTTAAAATCCTACGTTCTCTTCCAGGCCTAACCTTCTTCTTTCGAAATAATTTTAGTTTTTCGTTCTAACTTAAAAATTGCTGCCTGCAGACTATCGCCCGGGAAAACAGAGGGTTTCTGTTCGTCAGACACCACGCCGCGATGTTTTTTCCGTTGAATTTTTTTGGATACTCTAACATCCCATATACTCTAACATCCCATATACTCTAACATCCCATATACTCTAACATCCCTTATACTCTAACATCCCTTATACTCTAACATCCCATATACTCTAACAACCCATATACTCTAACATCCCTTATACTCTAACATCCCATATACTCTAACATCCCATATACTCTAACATCCCATATACTCTAACATCCCATATACTCTAACATCCCATATACTCTAACATCCCTTATACTCTAACATCCCTTATACTCTAACATCCCATATACTCTAACAACCCATATACTCTAACATCCCTTATACGCTAACATCCCATATACTCTAACATCCCATATACTCTAACATCCCATATACTCTAACATCCCATATACTCTAACATCCCATATAAGACGACGTAACAAATTGAAAAATATTCATTTATTTGTTATTTATAAATTAAAGAAAATTACTTTGATTTTGATCGCAAAAAATATTAGTCCTTAAAGTAGCGTTTTGTTCATTAGCGGGGTTCCTCCCTCCCCCATAGGGAGGAACCCCGCTTATAAGGTTGATCTCATGACGCAATCCAGAAATGCCGACTAGAAAATTTTGCGTTTCAGAACCCCTAGAGACCGAAAATGATGATGGTTCAAATTTATATATATATATATATATATATATATATATATATATATATATATATATATATATATATATTTGTCTGTTCGCTCATTTCTGGCTTCCCTAATGATCTGATTTTGATGAAATTTGGTACAAAAATCCGTCGTCCAATTTGAAAGGTCAAGTTCGTTAACCAGCAAAATCCGCCCACTGGAAGATGGCGTTTGGGGCGACATTCGCGCAAAAAAAATCATAACGCTTACGTTTTTGAGTTCATATGCTTGTAACTACTCGTTTCGTAGGCTTCTTGGGCTAGGAAAACGAATGAAACCATTTTCAAGGCGATAGCTTTAACCGTTTTTATTTTATTTATACAATATTTTATTAACAGACATAACAAGTTTTGGTAACTTTGTATACTTTCCTTTGTCTATATAATTTTCCTTATAGCCTCTAACTGAAGTTATCGGTATTTCTTATTTTATAGAAAGATTTAACCCACGACAGAATGAAATTTTATTCGCCATGAAGCACATATTTACAGTTGATTATAACAGTAAAACGAATTTGCTAGTAAAACAAGATACTTAAAATGACAACGAATTTTTGGTTGTTTAGAATAGAGCCTTCTTAGCTGTAGTCAACGAGTAAGTACGTTTGCAGTATTTAATTGTATTGACTTCTACAGATTAAGAATTATCCGTTTCTGTGTAAGTTGGCTACTGTCAGTTTCCTGAGATTTGTAATGCTAATTTATTCCATTTCTTCGAGATGTACGTAACCGCGCTAAGATGACGCAGTTCCTGCGAATCGGACTTTTTGTTTTTATCATCTAAGACCTTTAAAAAAACGTTCATCAAATACATTAAAAATACAATTAAAAAGGAGTACCCATTAGTACACAGCATTATTCATGTTGCCCTGAAGATCCTTACTAATGTTCCAACGCTGCCAGAACCTTGGATATCCACCCTGACACATTTGGCAAGATGGAGTACAGTCAGGAGACAGACTATGCTCAAGGTATCTCGAATCTAGGATTCTAGGCTTAAACTTGACTAGAATAGACATTAAGATAAAGGATAAAATTAAACATGAACATTCAAAAATTTAATATGACTATATAAGCCATATTGATTTTTTTATGTCTGTTCGCTCTCTCACAGGCTCAAATATGGTCCAATTTTTATGAAATTTTGTAAAAAATACTTCACCTAATTTAATAGGTCAAATTCGATAACAAGCAAAATCCGCATACCGGCGGACGAAACGAATGATAAATTTTTAATGCTCACTTTTTTTCGAAAAAAGGGGGAAAATAGTTATTGTAACTAATTGTTGGTTTGGATACTTAGAATCGTGGGATTCAGTTGAAATATTTTCTGGATGATCGAAATTTATTGAAATTAAGTTGTTTAAATTGTTGTTACGCTTGGAGTTGAGGTTTTCCTTAATATCTCAAAAACAGTAGTGAAACAGCAGCTGATTCTGCCTCACCACTTCATCTCGACGACCAGAAATTGTTCTTGAGAAACCTCATTAAGAAAAAGTGGCAAGAAGAATTTAGTAACAGAGATACATTCCTAAAGGACATGGAGGATGCTGTTACGACCGATAGTATTACTGCCGGTGTGTGCAGGCGTGAGGACGTGGTGATGACACGATTGCGGATCGGCCATACCCGCCTCACGCATGGGCACCATCTGGTGGGGCGAAGGCGGCCTCAATGCGAGCACTGTGACTGCATTCTCCATGTTAGGCATATCCTAGTGGACTGCCCAGCATTCCAAGATGCAAGGGAGCGACATCGCCTCACAAATTCCCTTAAGGACTTGTTATCGAAAAGAGAGCCCTCTGTGAACAAAATAATAGCATATCTGAAAGACCTGAAACTTTACAATATGATATAAGTAATAGCTTAAGTATTGATTACATATTTTAAAACTGTATATATTAACTTATTTATTTTGCATGCATGATAGTATTTATTGTACGAGTGTGTTTACTGTGTGTTTAAATGTACAGTGTGACAGTATTTATTGTGTGTGTGTGCGTGTGTGTTGTGTGATTGTGTGTGTAGTATTGTAAATATGTACATAGTCACTTTAGGCTTAGATTTAAATTTAAAGTTAGTTCCAAAAAAAAAAAGGAACTAACACAATTTGTATATAGTAGTCTTAGCATTAGTATAGTATTGAATTAAAATGGTTTTATCATATGTTAAAAATGAAACTATAAAACTCGGTGCTCATGGCCTTAGTAGTTGATGCACCCAATATAAAAAAAAAAAAAAAAAAAAAAAAAAACAGTAGTGAAATCGAGGTAAGTGGAAGGTGACCATTCGAACGAATACTAACTTACCTACAAGTAACATTTTCATCGGAGAATATATTTATATAATGTAGACATCCACCGTTTTTCTGATCCAAAAAGTGGTTTCACCTTTTTCTGTCGAACATAACCGCCCCATACTTTGGGGCAGCTGAAGGCTAAAGAGACAAACGCGTATTTATCTGTAGCCCGCAGGTAGAGGACACCATGTCACATTTATGTTTTAATTGTTCAGGAGAGCCAATTTTCCATAACTTTGAACTATTAAAATTTGTTTCTTTGTTACATATAGAAACAGTTTAAAGAAAATGTTTCTCATTTTGATTGGGATTGATAGGTAATTGTAAGTATTGACCATAATCAAACACAACCAAGTCCTCCACATGGTGTCTTTTACCTCTAATGAAAACGGACTTGATTTTATTTTTCACAGTCTTATCTTGGTTATTTATGGGAGCAGGACACAGTGCCCCATACTACAATAATAATCGAAATATCCGCATTAAGAACTTGTTTTAAGTCAATTTAATAGAAAAATGGACATGGTATACATTTTCTGTACCTCCGGGGTACATATATATATATATATATATATATATATATATATATATATATATATATATATATATATATATAGGGGGCGAGGTTAGCTCAGTGGTAGAGCACACAACTAATGAACTGGAGGACCAGGTTCAAAACCCGAGCGCTCACTAAAGATTTTTTTCTTCTAGTGCTGCCGTTCCAGGGTTGGATTTGGGGTCCCAGATCGTCCCTAGGCTCACCCAACCTTTAATTAATTTAATTAATAATGGGTACCTTGGGTGCTAATGACTCTAGCGGTCAAAGCAGCCAAGGGGAAAATCAGGCGGCCGGAGCATACTGTTGACCACACTATCTCCCTAGTGTGCCGAACGGTCAAGAATCAGATACCTCTACAGTATCTGCCCCTCTGGGCCCTTGTGGCCTGTTACGGGACTGATTATATATATATATATATATATATATATATATATATATATATATATATATAATTTTGTACCACCATTATTTTCTATATCTATTAAAATTAGTACTTGGAAATTTCTAGTCGGCAATTTTCCATTGATCGACTTTATAAGTGGTTTTCCTCCTTGTGGAGGGAGGGAGGAAACGCGCTAAAACAATCGTATAATTTAGCATCATACGGACAGACATATTTCCATACATAATTCAGGAATCCTCGAAAATACGGCGGCGTGCCTTGGCGTGACCAAGTGCGTAACATTTCCTCATAGGTTAGAAGGTGTTACACAATTTGTTCGTGCAGGGCTTTAGACTCGCATTGTCCAAGGTGTGTAGTGATAACACCACCACTCCGAAGTGACAATGAACACAGTAACCTACATACCACGGTCAGGTAGTCTAGAGTGACCGCCTTCATTTAGATTCGAACACAATACTGGGTCACAAGCCAAGCTTTTTGGTAACATGTTGCATAGATGTTACTTGTTTGGTGAAGAAGAAGAAGTAGGATTTACCCTAAATATAGCCACCCTAAGGCTTATTATAAAATGTAACATAATAGAACATCTTACAAAGGCTAGCCATACCATCCTTGTCTCGAAATAGTCCCTATCTTGTTTCGACTCACGACATCTTGGACATCGCTGCAAGTTGCAGCCTGCAACTTCGGTGCATATGTAGCTATAAGTTTGATTTTAGCGCGGTTCCTCGCTCCCTTCATAGGGAAAACCCCAGCTTATGAGGTTAACCTCATAAAACAATCCCGAAGTGCCGACTAGAAACCTTCACGTTTCATATATCACGAAAATAACGGTGTTTGAAATTTGTGGATATATACATATATATATATATATATATATATATATATATATATATATATATATATATATATATATATAACCGTTTTGGCTATATAAACGTTTTGGCTCTTTGTATATATTCGCAAATATCTCGAAAACTGTTGGGAACTTACTGAATTCTATAAAAAAAAAAGCTGAAACAATTTTCGATGGGACAATGCCAATCGGAGAAATAAGAGCTTAAAACTTTAAAAGTGTTTTTTTTTTTTTGTTCTTTTGAACGGTGTTTTTAACTCACTTTTTGAGTGCCCAACACTGTTAATAATTATCACAGAAATAATGGTGTCCATTATAGATACTTTGACCGTAAAAGTTGTTGACTGTGTGATTCCAT